>JAINUG010000071.1:3642210-3754710 GCA_029706075.1 Aldrovandia affinis
CACCTCACGGTCACACCACCCCCACGCTCACACCACCCCCACGGTCACACCACCCCACGCCACACCACCACCCCCACGGTCACACCACCCCCCCACGGTCACACCACCCCTCCCACACCACCCCCACGCTCACACCACCCCCACGCTCACATCACCCCCACGGTCACACCACCCCCACGCTCACACCACCCCCACGCTCACATCACCCCACGCCCACCACCCCACACCACCCCCACACCACACACACCCACCACCCCCACACCACCCCCACGCTCACACCACCCCCACACCACCCCCACGGTCACACCACCCCCACGGTCACATCACCCCACACCACCCCCACGGTCACACCACCTCACGGTCACACCACCCCCACGCTCACACCACCCCCACGGTCACACCACCCCCACGCCACACACCACCACACCACCCCCACGGTCACACCACCCCCACGGTCACACCACCACCCCCACGCCACCCCACCCCACCACCCTCACATCACCCCCACACCACCCCCACGCTCACACCACCCCCACGGTCACACCACCCCCACGCTCACACCACCCCCACGGTCACACCACCCCCACGGTCACATCACCCCACACCACCCCCACGGTCACACCACCCTCACGGTCACACCACCCCCACGGTCACACCACCCCCACCCCCACACCACCCCCACGGTCACACCACCCTCACGGTCACACCACCCCCACGCCACACCACCCCCACGCTCACACCACCCCCACGGTCACACCACCCCCACACGCCACACCACCCCCACGGTCACACACCACCCCCACGGTCACACCACCCCCACGGTCACACCACCCCACACCACCCCCACGGTCACACCACCCCCACGCTCACACCACCCCCACGCTCACACCACCCCACACCACCCCCACGGTCACACCACCCCCACACCACCCTCACGGTCACACCACCCCCACGGTCACACCACCCCCCACGCTCACACCACCCCCACGCTCACACCACCCCCACGGTCACCACCACCCCACGCTCACATCACCCCCACGCTCACACCACCCCCACGGTCACACCACCCTCACGGTCACACCACCCCCACACCACCCCCACGCCACGCATCACCCTCACGCTCACACCACCCCCACGGTCACACCACCCCCCACGCTCACACCACCCCCACGCTCACACCACCCCACGGTCATCACAGCGCTCTGACCGCATGGTCACTTCCTGTTCTGCAGGTGCTGACCACTGCAGTGATGACTGACCTGCCAGTGATCTCCAGCATCTTGTCCAGGCTGTTCGAGAGCTCACAGTGGGTACTTCTTCGCCCCGGCTCTCTGCACCTGCATTTGTGTATTGTGTTTGGTGGGCGGTTGGTGCATATTTGATGGGAGTTTGGTATGCATTTGGTGGGCTTTTGGTGCGCAAATTATTTGGTGGGTGTTTGATGTGCGTTTGGTGCGTGTTTGGTGGGCAGTCGGTGCGTGTCTGATGGGTGTTTGGTGCGTGTTTGGTGTGTGTTTGGCGGCATGTTGGGTGGGCTTTTGGTGCGTGTGTGGTGTGTGTTGGTGCATGTTTGGGTGGCATGCTTCACCGTGTTCTCCTTGTCTGTGCAGATACCTGGACGATGTGTCGCTGCACCACCTCATCAACGCGCTCTGTTCGCTGTCCACGGAGGCCATGGAGATGGCCTACGGCAACAATAAAGTATGCATTTGCCTCACAGGAGCAGGTCGTAGCCATTAATCAGGGCGTAGTCACTCCCTGTTGTCATACTTTGAGATCAGTAGCAAAGACTTGGCCCTGACTCCACACCAGATATCCTGGAGGGCCACAGGGTCTGCTGGGGTCCCCAACCCCGGTCCTGGAAGGCCACAGCACTTAACTGATCAATTAAAGCACTTTAATTACACTAGTTAACTCGCCTGACTTGGGTTCTTTGGTCTAAATTAGTTGCTGATTTTTAGGTGAAAACCAAAACCAGCTGACCCTGTGGCTCTCCCAAGGCCAGGACTGAGGACCACTGCTCTAGACAAATGTCTTTATTCTGAGAACAAACACGTTTGGGTATTTATTCATTTATTTCCTCCGATCTCTCCTCTCGTTTAGGAGCCCTCTCTGTTTGCGGTCGCTAAGCTGCTCGAGACCGGTTTGGTCAACATGGACCGCATTGAGATACTGTGGAGGCCTCTGACCGGCCATTTACTGGAGGTAAACGCATGTCAGTCACGGAGAATCACCCAATAGCAAACATCGCTGAATGTCGTGACCTCTCCTTCCTTTTCATTAAAATCAGATTCTTGCCAATTTGATTGTTGAGGCTCAGCGATTGTGATGCGTACATGTTTTCCGCCCTCAGTCATTGGCTTTCTGTCAAGGAGAGATTTAAACCACACTGGGCTCTGGTGCACATTTGTGGTTCAATGTCTTCACAGAGCTTCACCTCCATGTTTACTTCAGATTTGCTTCTGCCTTCCTTTTAATTTGTCTCCTTAGTTTTTTTAACAATAGATTAATCCTGTCCACTTGTATATGACCTGTGAGATCTGGGTGTTTGTGTGTGATCTGTTTTGTCTTCATGATGTCTCTCTCTCTCTCTCTCTCTCTCTCTCTCTCTCTCTCTCTCTCTCTCTCTCTCTCGCTCTCTCTCTCTCTCCGTGTGTTTTGCAGAAGGTAAGTTCAGCCACTCATCTCCCTCATTTACTCTTTTGCCAAAACCGGAAGATTTCCCCATCTTTCTCCACCGGCAGTCACGAAGCATTACTATTGGCGCTTTTGCGCCGACGCGTAGGGTCGACATGAAGGCGTAGGTAGGAGCATTCGAAAGGGGTTGGATGACAGCGCCTTTTTCACTGTGAATCAAGGTGATGAGATTCCCTGTCGCAGTCCCGATTCAAACCCCTTTCAGAGCCTTGGGACCATATTGATCCCAGCCAGGGCCGGGAAGAGAACCCACGGAACAAATTACAAACCATTTAGTGCAAGGCTTTAAGGCCATAATTAAGGCTGATTAAAGTGGCATGAAGTTTTTCCACGGTCACCCATGGATGAGTAATTCTTTCTGACTGCCAGGGATTTTTCATTTTTATCATTTTGATTTCTCATTTGCTTCACATTCTGCAACTGTGTGTAACAATTCTTTTATTTTTAAATTTCAAAGTTGTTGCCTAGAAATTGCACTTTCCGTTTCTCAAAAAGAAATGCATCCTGGAATTAAATGTGTGTACATTACCAAATGGGTTAACAGACAAAAGACTACATCATAACCTTAAGGTGACAATAATTCATGCATGATTGAGGAAATGTGAAATAAGTCCATTTAAATACAGATTTTAGTTTTGAAATAAAGTACATTTATTGTAAGATTTATGTATTCATCCATCTGTTTAGGAGCACAAAACTAATATTCAGGTTTCAAGCAATCGTTTTTATCATTTGTGAACATTGGAATTGTGTGATGTTTGAGATGTTTTTATGTTCAACTGCAGACTCACTCAGACAACATAAACACACATTAATTTCATGCAGTGATCAGAGATGCTGCATGAGAGCGCAGGATTAGAAAGATGACATGAGGTGCTTTAAGTGCAGCTGTGTCTCAGGGATCCAGGTTTCTGTTTGAGTAAAGCTGAGTAATCACACTTAAGCTTTCATCATCAATAATCACTGGGTCTGTGCACAGTCAGAGCCTGCCCTTCTGTCGACACTTCACATGCACAACACCCCCCTCTCACACACAACACCCCCCTCACACGCACAACACCCCCCCACCCCCTCAATACTCCATTCACACACACAATACCCCCCTCTCTCTGTGCTGAAACTTTCTCTATCCCTCCGTCTCCACTGTGCATAGGATGAAACGCCCTCCTTGCATTTCTCTCCTGATCTCTCTCTCACTCTCTCCTCATCTCTTTCGCTCTTGCACTCTCCTGATCTCTCTCTCTCTCTCTCTCTCTCTGTCTGTGTGCACTTGTGTTTGTGCCTTCCCAACGTTGTCCCCACACAGGTGTGTCAGCACCCCAACTCCCGAATGCGTGAATGGGGTGCTGAGGCGGTGACGTCCCTGATCAAGGCGGGCCTGGCCTTCAAGCACAACCCCCCCCTATCCCAGAGCCAGGTATGCACCCGGTGGAGGCTTCCAAACACACCTGTGGTCGTCTGCTCTGCTGTTTTCCTCACTTTTCAGTCATGTTTACTCAGACCACACACATCAACAGGTCATGTCCGTTCCCGCAGTTTCACGGAGCCCACCCACTGTGGGGAATCTGAGTTGAGATGTGGGGGTGTCTGGGGTCTGGGCTGGCTCTTTGGTTACATGGTTTAGCACCTGAAGAGATTGCTGATCTTCATTAACCTCACACACACAATACCCCCATCTCACGCACAATACCCCACTCAAATACACAACACCCCCCTCACACACGGAATGGGACCAAACCGTCCCATCAGCTCAGCCAGTTAAGCCCCTCTTTCTGTTCCAGCTACTCGACTCAGACCTACAGCTGATCATGTGCTTGCTGTGAAGGCTGTCTCAGGGCTGTGGAATAATCTTTCTGATTAAATCAGGGCTGCAGAGTCTGTTTCATCTTTTAAAACTTTTCAAGACTCATCTACACTACCGGTCAAAAGTTTTAGAGCACCCCCATTTTCCAGTTTTTACTGAAATTTAAGCAGTTCAAGTCCAGTGAATAACCTGAAATGGTACAAAGGTGGCGGTAAACTGTGGTTGTTATTATTATGACGATGATTATCCTCATCATGATTATTATTCTTATGCTTATTCTAACGGGCGTGGCACTCTCCCCCATCCCCCCATCCTGCAGAGGCTACAGCTGCTCCTCCTCAGCCCACTGAAAGAGCTATCCAACGTCCTCCACGCCGACATCCGGCAGAAGCAGCTGGAGAGCGTGCTGCAGATTCTGCAGAGCCAAGGGGACAGCCTGGGGCCCGGGTGGCCTCTTGTGCTGGGCGTCATCGGAGCCATCCGCAACGACCAGGGGTACGGATCTTTAGAGCAGGGTACGGGTCTTTAGAGCAGGGTACGGGGCTTTAGAGCAGGGTACGGGGCTTTAGAGCAGGGTACGGGGCTTTAGTGCAGGGTACGGGGCTTTAGAGCAGGGTACGGGGCTTTAGAGCAGGGTACGGGGCTTTAGTGCAGGGTACGGGGCTTTAGAGCAGGGTACAGGGCTTTAGAGCAGGGTACGGGGCTTTACAGCAGGGTACGGGGCTTTACAGCAGGGTACGGGGCTTTAGAGCAGGGTACGGGGCTTTAGTGCAGGGTACGGGGCTTTAGTGCAGGGTACGGGTCTTTAGTGCAGGGTACGGGGCTTTAGAGCAGGGTACGGGGCTGTAGGGCAGGGTACGGGGCTGTAGGGCAGGGTACGGGGCTTTAGAGCAGGGTACGGGGCTTTAGAGCAGGGTACGGGGCTTTAGAGCAGGGTACGGGGCTTTACAGCAGGGTACGGGGCTTTAGTGCAGGATACGGGGCTTTAGAGCAGGGTACGGGGCTTTAGAGCAGGGTACGGGGCTTTAGTGCAGGGTACGGGGCTTTAGAGCAGGGTACGGGGCTTTAGTGCAGGGTACGGGGCTTTAGAGCAGGGTACGGGGCTTTAGAGCAGGGTACGGGGCTTTAGAGCAGGGTACGGGGCTTTAGGGCAGGGTACGGGGCTTTAGAGCAGGGTACGGGGCTTTAGAGCAGGATACGGGGCTTTAGTGCAGGGTACGGGGCTTTAGTGCAGGGTACGGGGCTTTAGAGCAGGGTACGGGGCTTTAGAGCAGGGTACGGGGCTTTAGTGCAGGGTACGGGGCTTTAGTGCAGGGTACGGGGCTTTAGAGCAGGGTACGGGGCTTTAGTGCAGGATACGGGGCTTTAGTGCAGGGTACGGGTCTTTAGAGCAGGGTACGGGGCTTTAGAGCAGGGTACGGGGCTTTAGAGCAGGATACGGGTCTTTAGAGCAGGGTACGGGGCTTTAGTGCAGGGTACGGGGCTTTAGTGCAGGGTACGGGGCTTTAGAGCAGGGTACGGGGCTTTAGAGCAGGGTACGGGGCTTTAGAGCAGGGTACGGGTCTTTAGAGCAGGGTACGGGGCTTTAGAGCAGGGTACGGGGCTTTAGTGCAGGGTACGGGGCTTTAGAGCAGGGTACGGGGCTTTAGAGCAGGGTACGGGGCTTTAGAGCAGGGTACGGGGCTTTAGTGCAGGGTACGGGGCTTTAGAGCAGGGTACGGGGTTTTAGAGCAGGATGCGGGGCTTTAGAGCAGGGTACGGGGCTTTAGTGCAGGGTACGGGGCTTTAGTGCAGGGTACGGGGCTTTAGAGCAGGATACGGGGCTTTAGAGCAGGGTACGGGGCTTTAGAGCAGGGTACGGGGCTTTAGAGCAGGGTACGGGGCTTTAGAGCAGGGTACGGGGCTTTAGAGCAGGATACGGGGCTTTAGTGCAGGGTACGGGGCTTTAGTGCAGGGTACGGGGCTTTAGAGCAGGATACAAGGCTGTAGGGCAGGGTGTTGTCTGGAGAGCCAGGAAGCCCAAAGACTCACTGTGTTCCTTCTCTCACAGGGAATCCTTAATCCGAACAGCCTTCCAGTGCCTGCAGTTGGTGGTAACGGACTTCCTACCCACAATGCCTAGCACATGCCTGCAGATTGTGGTTGATGTTGCTGGCAGCTTCGGGCTGCAGAACCAAGAGCTCAACATCAGCCTGACCTCCATCGGGCTCCTGGTGAGTCTCACAGATGGCAGGCTACACACTGCCACTCCTATCCTCAGATTCTTTGGGTTTATACCCATATATACTGTATATGAGATATACTTTGGGTTTATCAAAATATTCATTACAATCAAAATCTTTGGACTTTAGAATAGGCATATACATTAGATAATTTGGTTTTATAACCGTATACATATGCAACTCTGGCCCTGGACAGCAACAGGGTGTACTGGTTTTTGTACTCGGCACTTAATTGACAAATAAAACCTTACCTGACTATATGGGTTTTTACCCATATACCTGAGATTCGGGTGTTTGAAATCGGGTGTTTGTGCTTCTCTCTTCTGAGTGTGGTGCCCTCTCTCTGTCCGCAGTGGAACATCTCGGACTACTTCTTCCAGCGGGGTGAAACGATCGTGCAGGAGCTGAACCGGGAGGAGGCGGCCCTGGAGAAGCAGGCCAGGGAGAAGGGCGTGGCCCTGAACCGGCCCTTCCACCCAGCCCCGCCCTTCGACTGCCTGTGGCTGTGCCTGTACGCCGAGCTGGGAGAGCTGTGCGTGGACCCGCGGCCGGCCGTGCGCAAGAGCGCCGGGCAGACCCTCTTCTCCACCATCAGCGCCCATGGAACCCTGCTGCAGCCGCCCACCTGGCACACCGTTGTCTGGAAGGTGCCTGCCCTGGGGCTGGGGTACCGTTGGGTTATGACTGGGGCTGTCATCACTACAGTATTCACCATTGGGCTATGACTGGGGCTGTCATCACTACAGTATTCACCATTGGATTATGGCTGAGGCTGTTATCATTACAGTATTCATTGCTGGGTTACGGCCGGAGCTGTCATTAGTACAGTATTCACCGTTGGGTTATGACTGGGGCTGTCATCACTGCAGTTTTCATCATTGGGTTATGACTGGGGCTGTCATCAGTACAGTATTCACCGTTGGGTTATGACTGAGGTATAGTTGGGTTATGACTGGGGCTGTCATCACTGCAGTAATCACCATTGGGTTATGACGGGCTGTCATAACTTAATTCTTCAATCAAGACCTTGATTTGAACACTCCTGGGTTAAAACATAAAAAAACTAAGGGCAGTACACTGTGGTGAATGTAATTACAGGCCTGGTGATATCACTTCCTGTGTCCTTCACTTCCTATTTCAGGTGCTCTTCCACCTGCTAGACTGTGTCAGGAAGTCCTCCACCACGGCGGACAAGGAGAAGATTGAGTCCGGGGGTGGGAACATCCTGATCCACCACTCCCGCGACACGGCAGAGAAGCAGTGGGCAGAGACCTGGGTGATGACGCTGGCGGGAGTTGCCCGGATTTTCAACACCCGGCGATACCTGCTGCAGTCCCTTGGTGGGTGGGTGGGGGAAGAGGGCCGGAGAGAGTAGTAGTCAATTTGCATGCTGCCTACATCACTTTTCAGCTAAAAATAATAATAATAATTCCCTGGAGTGGGTCTTTATCATCTTGAAAGGTGCTATATAAATTTTTGGGGAGCCGGGACCTTGAAAGTAGTTGAATTGAAATTGAATGGAAATCAAAGTCCTGGAATTGTGGGTCATTGGAGGGATGGAGATTTCACTTTAAAAAATACTGTCCATTGACATACACACGAGCCAAATTAAACATGACTGCGCTGCTTGGAGTCACTTTGACATTTGTGAAGTAATTTAAATCCATATTAGAACATATTTCCATATTTGAGCATAATAGAACATGTATAGCATGGGCTACATTTTAATAATGGGGTGGATCACAGAAAATGTATTTAGCGGGTCACAGATTCTGAAAGTTTGGGTACCCCTGGCGTTGATAACCGTAGTAACGCTGGTTTCTTGCAGGTGACTTCTTCAAAGCCTGGGAGGTCTTGCTGGCTCACATCCAGTCGGCAGCGCTCAGCAAGAACAATGAGGTCTCTCTGGCCGCGCTCAAGAGCTTCCAGGAGATCCTGCAGATCGTCACGCCCGTCCGCGACTCCGAGAAACCGGACGCCCTCGTCATCATGGACGTCCCCGCCCTGGTGGACCCGGTGCCGCCCTCCGGGCCTGGCAGACCCCTTCCGTGCCCCGATTCACTGGCCGAGAGGCTGGCCCACTATGAGGGGGCGGAGCTGCAGCAGGCCTTGCCCCACGGCGCGGTGGACGAGCTGGAGGATTCGGCGCTGTGGTGGTCGGCGTGGAACACGTGGTACCGCACCGGCACGGACAGCACCCGCGCGCCCGGCACCGGTGATAAGCCAGCCTTCATCCCCAGTCAGCCCTTCCTCACGGCGCTGGTCCAGATCTTCCCCGCCCTCTACCAGCACATCAAGCCCAACTTCAGCATGGACGAGCTGGGCAAGCTCGGAGTCATCCTGCAGGGGGCGGTGTCCGTGCCCATCAGCTCCGACGCCTCACCCTTCATCCTGCCTTCCTACACCGAGGCCGTGCTCACCGGCCTGCAGGAAGCCGTGCTCACTGCGCTGGACGTCCTGCAGAAGGTGGGGGTGCTGCCCCCTGCTGATGTCAGTACATATGCGCATGCCAGTGGGAGGAGCCGGGCTTCAGGCACTTGTACTTCTTGGATGTACAGACACTCCTCGGGTTATATACATTTATTTTACCTTAATTAAAAAAATTTGCTCACCGAGTTTGCATTAGTTACAGAAAGGGCAGGCAGACTCATTTAAAGTGATGAAAAATAGATAATCGATTCAAATTATCATTTGAGGCCGGGAGTGCCACCGGGGACGGCAATTGGCTGTCCGCCCCAGGGAGGGGGGAGGGAAGCCGACAAGATGTTCGATGCGCACAGGAGTGGCTCTGGGGTGCCAGAGTTACGGTCGACAGCATGACGAGTTGCGTCTGGAAGGAGACAATACTTCACCTTTGTCACTACCGGGCACAGGGCTACGGCAGCGTACTACGAGGGAGGGATTGACCTAATAATTAGGGGTGTAATTGGCTACCAGGGATAGCGGGATAAAATCAGAAATTTGAGTTCTTTTTTGTCTCTTAAATCTCTTTTAAATACAGTATATCCTGACTTACAGAAAATTTGAGCATAATCCGGGGAGCGCCTGTATTCCTTTTATTAGTGGGGGGGGAGGTCAGTATCCATATTCCTTTGGTTTTCATCCTAATTGCGCTGCTAAATGCCACAGCTGCCCAGCTACAGTGGATTGCAGTGGATCGCAGGGTAGGTGCCGACTCCATTTCAGATCAGAACAATTAGAACTTCATGGACAGGAATAGAATTTCAGTTGATTCACTGAATTGACTGTACTGAAATGGAATTGACCCTGACCCTGGTGAACTGTAAAGTGCAGAGAAGCAGGTGGGTGGCTGTAGTGCACATTGGAGGGGGCCCTTAACTAAGCGTGTGTGCTGATGGGACAGGTTTACCACTTCAAACAGGAAGTCCATTTTGGGGAATTCACTAAAATTGGGTTTAAAAGTTAAATAAATAAGAATGAAAAATAAATGTAAAAAAGTATTTTTATCACTATTTAGTGGTCAAATTGAAGTTGCTTTGTTGGCAGCAAGTATATTTTTAGATGTTGCCAATGTGTGCAGAAATCAATTTAAATATGAATACAGATGAATATTCAATAGGTGTAATATAATATAGTATCACAGTAAAATAATATAATCGCAGTAACATTTTTCTCTGTTTTTTCTCCAGGCCATTTGTGTTGGCCCGGAGAACATGCAGGCTATGTTTCCTGCCATCTTGGATCAGCTGCTTCTGTTCGTGGAGTTCTCCTGTAAGCCCCCGCAGTACGGCAAGCTGGAGACCAAACTCATCGCCAATGCCAAGTACAACCAGGCAAGCAGCCCCCCCGGAGGTCGTCATGTCCATGTCATGGGAGGGGGTTGTGGGATGCTTCTGCAGTTTAACTGTCCTCTGCTCTCCCTGGCTGTCCGTCTCTCTGTCGCTCACTTTCCCCCACTTCAGAAATTATAAAGAGCTTCTGTTTCTCTCTTTGCTGTCTCATAACAGGGGTGTGGAGTTTCCAAATCCTGTCACATTCAAATATATATATATTTTTTTTTTTTTTTTTTTTTCCAGCGACCAAGATCTTAGAGGGGCAGTTTAGGTTTATCCAGGGCAATAACAATAGCCATAAGCAGTCTGTAATTTTTTTATTTATTCTGAATCATCTCCATTGTTCATGTAGATAAATATGAGTCAATCTGGAGGTGGATCGGTTGGGCATTTTGTTTTTGGCTCAAGCTAAATTTAGATTTTCAGCATAATAATATATACCATTTAGCAGACGCGTTTTTCCAAAGCTACTTACAGTAGTGTATGCATCCATTTTTCTGTATATGTGGCCCCAATGGGAATAGAACCCACAATCTAAGCGTTGTCAGCGCCATGCTCTACCTACTGAGCCACTATAAATAATGTGTGGTGAAAGACCACACATTGCTCTAAATATAAGGAGGTCAATTCTGGTGTCTGTTGTGGGGTGGGTGGCTTAGGCCAAATGAGTTTGACTCTTGATGTCACATGTCGTATTCTGCCTGCACGCTAGACGATGCTGGCCTGGCCTCCTCCCTCGTGGCTTCTGTTGTCCTGGTCAGCTAAACGAATGGCTGGATTTTTAGCTTCCTTGTGCACAACAAAAATGTTTTCAGTCTGTCATTCTGTTTTTTATCTCCTCACACACGAAAAAAGATAAAACAGTAAACTTCTCTGTAACCATATTTTTGAGGGACATGTGGTGAGAATGCTCTTGCTATCCTATTGTAGTCTCATGCAGTCCCTGGCTGTGACAAGCCTGCCTGCATCATTAATCATTTGTAATAAGTTGGGCCTGCATCATTAATCATTTTTAATAAGTCGGACCTGCATCATTAATTATTCGCCTGGAATTGAAAAGTTGTTAATGCCAGTGCGGTCATTTAATGAGCACAGCACTGCCAGCGAGGTAATGCTTTGTGTGATCTTTCTCTTGTTTCTTATTTTTCTGTACTACAAAACGGATCACCTTTTATAGATCCAACTGTTTGCACCGGTGAGTTCCCTCTACCTCAGCCTGTGTTTAGCTTTTAATACATACTGAAGGGTAACACTGACAGTGTTAATGGCATGGTGGGCAACTCTTCCTCCTCGTCTTCATCACTCTGTGCCTGTGGGCCTCACCCTGGCTGTTGTCCTGTTTGCTCTGCTCTGTACCTGTGATCCCCCCCCCTCTAATTTTACCTTCTGTTTGATAATTAATCCATTTGTACTGTTACTGCATGCTGTTTGCCTTTGTTTTATTAATTAGATTTTTTATGGTGCTGTTATTGATATGGCCCTCTAGATGATAATTGAAAGGGAAGGGTATTGTATGCTGACTGTCCCGTCCATTCACTGCAGTTGATTCTGTTTTTCTCTCCTCTCTCTTTCGCTCTCCATGCCTCCCTCTGATTGGTCAATAGGCAGAGTGGGTGGCTTTAAATTACGTCCCATTTGCAGAGAGGTCTTTAGAGGTGGTGGTGGAGCTCTACCAGAAGACTGCCTGCCACAAAGCAGTGGTCAGCGAGAAAGTTCTCCAGAACATCATAAAGGTACGGATGGTAGAACGTCATAAAGGTACAGTTAGAACGTCATAAAGGTACAGACTGTACAACATCATAAAGGTATAGACCACAGGTGTCAAACTCACTCCATCGTGGGCCGAGTGTGTGCAGGTTTTTGTTGCAACCAATGCACTACACCAGGTGATTTCACTAATTAGCTCACTTCAACTAAGGAGGGAACCTAATTGAAATCACCTGGTGTAATGCATTGGTTACAACAGAAACCTGCACACACTCAGCCCTCGATGGAATGAGTTTGACACCCCTGGTATAGACTGTAGAACGTCATAAAGGTACAGCTAGAACGTCATAAAGGTACAGCTAGAATTTTATTAATGTACAGACTAGAATGTCATAAAGGTACATGTAGAATGTCATTAATGTACAGACTGTAGAACATCAGGTAGAATGTCATAAAGGTACCCGCCGTAGAACATCATGAAGGAACAGGCTCCTGGCTCAGGTGAAGTAGTCATGTTGGGGCCCCCAACAGTGACCCCAGTAAAGGCACTGCAGGTTGCTGACTGTATCCTGGTATCCTGAGTTCATGCCTGCCCGGCTCTGGCCAGGAGTCTCGTTCTGGGGCGGCCATTGGCTAGGGGAGGCGGGGAGGGAAGCCGGCATGTGTGCGCAGCTCTGTGCGTGTCACAGTTGCAGTCGGCAGCTTGGCGAGTTCCATCTTGGACAAGGCTGTTCGGTTCACCGTGTCAGTCCCAGAGTTGCAGCATCGAACTCGCAGTATGAGAGAGGAGGGTAGGTGAACTAGAAGTTGTAATAATTGGCTATTGTCTGAAAAAAACTGTCATGTCGGGATCTCTATCCTGACCAGCTGTATCACACCCTAGTGGCTGCTCCTGGGACTGCTGATACATGGTCTGGTTCGGAGTCTTGACCGAGCCAGTGCTGACCATGGCTGACAGCCCTGCGGGACGGTGCATTATTTGCCATAGTGTCACCCAGGAAGGCAGAGTTTGGGTCGGCAAGATTATATCTCACCGCACACCAGGGACACACCTCTGGCTGTCTGCAGTCTGTGCATGAACTGCACTCCTCTGATGCAATGACTGCACAGCTCAGCTGGTGGACCACAGAGTGAAACAACAACAGCAACAGGCTTTGGAGGGGGGTACATGCTATATCAGGGGGCGCTGATATGGATCAGTGTCAAGCCCGTATCTGACAATCAACACCCCCCCCCCACACACACACACACACACACACTCACACACAGCCCCCCACACACACAGCCCCCCCCCCACACACACACACACACACACATACACACACAGCCCCACACACAGACACACACACACACAGCGTGGCCATAGACTGTGATGATGATGTAATCCTTGTAAATATCCTCTCGTTCCGTACTGCGCTTGTAGCGGCCAGGCCAGAACCCTGATTTTCCACCTCCTGAGCGGATCTACGTCAGAACCATAACAGTGTGTCCTGTGGGAAGCCGGTAATGTTCTGGAAGCAGCGGCTTGGGTGGATCGTGACCCATTAAAAGCTGTGAAATGGTTTTCGGATTGATGCACAGATGTGATTTTGGCTTGTTTTTCAGTTGTTTTGCGTGTGATTCATTCTTAATGGTCTGCTCCATTTCTATGCCGTGATTTCCATGGTTGACGCACAACTGAAACAAACTTGATGCCTTTTGTCAAGTTATACACTGTCTTGAAATCTGATTACAAAGAGTTGAAACATCTTTAGCTTTATGTAGAGTGTATTGGCCACTTAAGCACCATGTACACTTTTGTTTTCTTGGGTTGTAGTCTGTTTTTATTTCCTTTTAAGCTTTGCTTTTGTATTACAGTACAAATTCCTTTCAGATTTTTCCATTTGTGGAATGGGTGAAAATGTATGTAGGGGAGAAATGCTCTCCAGTGTACCACTACTGACCTATGACCCCTCCAGCTCACGGGCTGGGAGAAGACCTGTACTGGAGAGCAAAGGCAAAGGCAAATGTGCGCTTGTTTATTTTTGCCTTAAAATCAGCAACCAGGGCCTTGAATAGCATAGCGGTCTAATGCACTCGCATTGACTGGTGCTTTGCGAGTGTGAGCTGCCTATTGCCGTTGCGTTTCGAAACCTAACTGCGTCAGTCTGACTCTGGCCGGGAGCCCCGATCAGGGGCGGCATTTGGCTGTCCGCTCCAGGGGGTGGGGGAAGGGAAAGTCAGCACGAGCTCGCTGAGAAGCAGTAAGTGCCTTCCGAAAAGAGCAGGTAGGCGAAGTTCCATCTGGAAGGAGGCGGATCATTGCCGGCCTCTGGATATTAGCTTGACCCGGAGAACGGGCGCGGGGGTCATGAGGGGAGGGCCATTCGAAATAAAATAGAGGGTTGAATTGGCTACTAAATTTGGAAAAATACGGGGGGAAAAAATCAATCAACAACCAGTTCAGACCCAAGAAGCCAGGTGAGCTGAGTTACCTGTGTAGTAAGCTGCTTTAATTAATCAATGAAGTGCTAGCAAGTAACAACAAAAACCCCCACACCCCCAGGGGCCTGAGTGAATACCCCTTTCATAGAGCATGCCAGGATGAGAAATGGCTGATCTGACAGTGTGCTGTTATGCTACACCACTACAGCAGTGCAGTGCTGGTAACCATCTACCCACACAGAACCATCAAAGCTGTTTCACACACTACCTGCTTCAGACAGTCACAACCACACTTAATTGCCACTTAAGTCACTTAAGCCTCAGGTATGATTAGGTAGTCACATTTGAAAGGTTTTGCTGATCACAGATCTCTCCAGTGAAGCCAAGCTTTTAATATCCTGGATGTTGTGAGATACCAGAACAGCATAAAAGTACGGGCTCTAGAACATCATGAAGATACGGGTTCTAGGTTCTAGAACATCATATTGTTTGATTTTAAGTTGTCGTGAATTTTCCGGTGTGGTTTTAGAGACGGTTAGACTGCGGTCAGAAAGCGGTGCTGAGGTGCTCCCTGTTTCTCCCCACACACAGACCCTGAGGGTGCCCCTGGGTCTGAAGTACGCCTGCCCCTCTGAGAGCACCTGGAGGCTGGCCGTCTCCTCCCTGCTAAAGGTGCTGTCCATCGGCCTGCCCGTCGCCCGGCAGCACGCGGCCTCTGGGAAGTTCCACACCATGTGGCCGGAACTCGCAAATGCCTTCGAGGACTTCCTGTTCACAAAAAGGTATCGCGCCTATCCACTCTTTCCATTACAAGTTCCTTGCTAGTTTTTACGTTTAAATTAGTAATGCGGTGATACTGGATTCAAAGCAGGCCTGGGTGGGACTGACTGGAGTATTTGCATTTTCGTTCAATTAGCGCCACCTTGGGTGGGTTGATACTAGGGATGCTAATTTTAAGAAATGTCCTTGATCGATTGTCGCCCACGTTAACAAACAATTAATCGATTGATCTTTTTTTTTTTTGAGTGTAGCATATGACAGAGAATACAAAATGCACTTTTTTTTCCCTCAATCAAAGCTTTACTCAAACTTTTGACACGGGCCTATTTTAACAGCATAAAATAATAAGAATTATGAAGGAAATGAAACACCATTCAGTAGGCCTAACAATGAATACACTATTATTTTTTAAATTAAAAGGGCTCTCTGGCAGCAGAGGCTTGGCAACTTGAAAAAAACAGAATGAAAAAAAAGAGCCTACCTCCTAACTCATCCCTTTACTGGTTTTTATTTAGGAATATAAGCATATCATGTTCAGGGGTGAGCCGTGTGTGCAGCTTGTTTACAGTAAAACCAGCCGCTGAGAACACCCTTTCCAACGGAACCAATTTCCGGGGGATGCATAAATACTGTTAATACAAAAAACAAATTAAACAAAAACTCAGAGAAATGTGGAAGTAACGTTGTGCTTAGCAAATTCAAGAGACCACAGTATTGTTGGCTGAGGTAACATTAGGCCAAAAATTTGGTAAAATGTAATAAAAAGGTTTTGTCGTAAATTGTTTATTTTGTGAATATTGCTAGATAGTTGTATAAAATCAACAAGGTTTTAACTTGTTTCAAAGCAATATTATTACACTCACTAGAGTTTGTGCTATTGGATAACTCCACAGTGCTGTGGTACATAATCGATCAAATTCTTAACAGCGATTAATTGATCATCGATTAATCATTAACATCCCTAGTTGATACCCATCGGTTTGTAAATGTAAATAAAAAAATAAGAGGAAGAACTTGATTTCTGGCACATTGCCACAGTTCTGGTGTGCTTAATTTGTATGATTTGTACTTTTTTTGGATTGGATGTTCCTTAATCAGAGATTGGTCTCTGTCTTTGATATTTTTTCCACAGCACAGCCCCGGATAATCTGTCCATTCAGGAATTCCAGAAAAATGAAAGTATAGATGTTGAGGTAAAGCCATGTCTTTTTTAAATTAATGTTAACATTGCGTGTTATAAGAAAGTGTTGTTCAAGACAGATGTTAATGTTTCTGAGTGGTTCTCTGTGGCTCAGTTGGTAGAGCACAGCGTTGGCAACGCTTAGGTTGTGGGTTCAATCCCCACTGGGGCCACATATACTGAAAATGTATGCATTCACTACTGTAAGTCGCTTTGGATAAAAGCGTCTGCTAAATGGCGTATATTTATATATTTATATTTTTGATGTTGTCGTTCACAGGTGGTCCACCTCATCAGCACAGAAATCCTGCCTTTTGCCAACTTCATCCCCAAAGAGTTTGTTGGGCAGATCATGGCCATGCTCAATAAAGGATCCATTCACTCACAATCCTCCTCTTTCACAGGTCAGAACTCACAGTCCTGTTTCTTCACAGATCAGAACAGTCTGCCACCTGCTCCACAGCTTCTCACATTAAAGTCAGTGAATGTCTTAATAATGTCTTAAAGAATTACAATGTGCACAGAGAAATAAACTCATTAATTTCTCCCCAAGCTTAAGATATGATTTTTACCAGGAGTGCCACAAGGGAGCGGCAATTGCCTGTCCGCCCCAGAGAGTGGGGAGGGAGGCCGACATGAGTTCACTGCATATAGAAGTGGCTCTGGAGTACCAGAGTTACAGTCGACAGCTTGGCGAGTGCCGTCTCGGAGGAGACAATACTTCGCCTTTGTCACTGCCAGTCATAGGGCTACAGCAGCTAACTCATAATACAACGGGAGGATTGACATGAAAAAGAGAGGGTGTAGTTGGCTACTTAATTGGGAGAAAAATGGGATCTGTAACAAATTCTTTAAAAATATATATGATTTTTAAGATCTGGCTGAAGATAGACAGTATAGGTAAACAGTTTAGAATTGTGATGTTTTAAGGGGACCTCGAATAGCGAAGCAGTCTAACACACTCGTATTGACTGGTGCTTTGCGAGTGTGAGTTACCTATTGTGGTCGTGGTTCAAAACCCGACTGCGTCAGTCTGACTCTGGCCGGGAGCCCCGATCAGGGGGCGGCATTTGGCTGTCTGCTCCAGGGGATGGGGTGAGGGTGAGCCGGCACGAGTTTGCCGAGGAGCAGTAGGGCGTTCCTAAAGAGCAGGTGGGCGAGATTCCGTCTTGGAGGAGGCGGATCATTGCCGGCCTCGGGGATATTAGCTTGACCTGGAGGAAGGGAAGTGGGCTCGTGATGGTGAACCTAAATAAATAGAGGCTTGAGTTGGCTACTAAATTGGGAGAAAACGGGGGAAAAAAATGCGCAAGACTAGAAAAGAATGAGGCACTCTAAATGTTTTTTTTTTTTTTTTTTTTATTATTTTTTTTACTTTTTTCTTGCTATTTTAAATGCACATGGTGACTGTATTTAATATAAAAAGAGGGGGATGAAAACAACTCCTGCAGCCCTCACTGAATTCTAAACGGTGGTGATTGTGTTCCCCCTCCCCGCCCTCACCTCGCAGAAGCGGAGATTGACGTGCGGATGCGGGAGGAGTTCTCCAAGGTGTGCTTCGAGACACTGCTCCAGTTCTCCTTCAGCAACAAGGCCTCCACCCCCCAGGAGGGATACATCTCCCGCATGGCGCTCTCTGTGCTCCTCAAGAGGTCCCAGGATGTCCTGCGGCGCTACGTGGAGGACGAGAGGCTGAGCGGACGCTGCCCCCTCCCCAGGTGAGGCTCCTAAGGCCCCGTCCCCTCCGCGGGATCCTGCCAAAGGCTGAGATTGCTCACTCTGGCAACCCACACTGTCACATCCTCTAACACAGCCAGGTGTGCACAGGTAAATATGCCATTCACTGCCTCTTACAAAAGCAAGAATACACAGGTAAGTGTCACCCACTGCCTCTTACACAGGCAAGTATGTCACTCACTGTCACTTAAACAGGCAAGAATACACAGATAAGTATGTTGCTCACTGTCTCTGGCAAAGCAATGAGGAGTGCACAGGTAAGTATTTCAGACACTGCGCTAACACAGCTTGCTGTGCGCGGGTAAGTATGTCACTCACTGCCTCTTACACACTTGCCTCTGCACTCATACTGCACACTCATACCTGTGCAGTATGAGTGCACAGGTAGGTATGTCCATCATTGTCTCCAACAACCAGGAGTTTGCAGGTAAGTATGTCAACCATGAACTGAATTCAGTCACAGTTAATTCAATACGCCAATCTCTGATTCTTTTGGATCAGTATATCTGTGTTTTCTGTTCTCTGTGAATGCCTTTGTGTTGCTGTGTTGTCTAGGTTTAGTATAACAGTCTTTTCGCTGTCTTCCTTAGTGGACAGAGGATGAAGCTTGATTGCCATCTGCTCAGGTTAATTCCATTTGCATCCTTCAGATATTTATTGTTTTTTTTGTTTTGTGGCAGAAGGAAAAAGTCCTTGTTTCCTGTCTCCCCCCCCCTGCCTTGTGAGCGAGGCAGATCCACTCCTCCCCACAGTAACATAAGCACAGAGGGGGTGGCCGTGGGGGCTCATGGAGCAGTTTTAGTGCTCTAAGCTGTGTATGATTTTGATGTTTTTGAAGCATTGTAACGGATCACTTTGGAGGACCGTAGGCGAGGTCGGAGTGTTCCCTAGCCGGCCTCTCTTTGAGGAAACGAGTGAGATAATGGGAAGATTACGTGTTTGCATGCGCACATATGACGGTGAATACAGTAAGCAGGGTGGTTATGCTTTTCTTCCCCCCTCTCTCCAGGCAACAAGTCACCGAGATCATCTTTGTCTTAAAAGCAATCAGCACCCTAATGGACTCCCTGAAGAAAACCCAGCCTGAGAATGGTGAGTCACTGGCCCCCACCGAAAAAAAAAACATTGCTTCAGTAAATATCCAGCTGTATGAATGGATTGTAAATGTAAGTTGTATAAGTGGCTCTGGATAAGAGCGTCTCCTAAATGCCTACAATTTTTTTAAAAACTTTAAAAATGGGCAGAGCTACCACAGGCTGTGAGTGACACTGATTTGAACCAGTCATTTTGTTTTCTATGGAGAGCATGTTTTGATTGGTTCAAACAAGTCAGTGATTGACAGCTCATTGTAGCTCCATGCATTATGGGGTTCATGAAACGTCACTCTCCCATCACTCGTATTCAGGATAACCTCGTGTACGAGAACAATATTATTAATAATGGCCTTATAGAGGGGGTACAGTATGGCCCAGAAAGAAGGTACAAAAAAAAGGTAAATGGAGAGAGAGCATAATAAAGCAACATAAGAAGTTAACAAATAAGACGAAAACATAATATTAGCAGCATGAGGAAAAGAATACAAACACAGCTGGGTCATAACCAATACACCAAAGGCCAAATATAAAAATTAATTTGGAGAAAATGGGTCACAAAAGGATTAAAAGCCAAATCAAAAAGAGTTGTTTCACAATTTTGATACCCGCTGTTACGGATAGAAATCAACCTGCGTTGTAATAACCAGGCGTACAATATCGGACGTAACACTAAGCCACTTAATCAATAACCACAACCCGTAAGGAGTACCAGTGAAACAGTGGTATAGAAAAGTTAGACATATATTTATTAATATGAATACATTTGATGATTGTTCTCTCTATTTATAACATGGAAGTCCTTTAAAAGACAAAAACAGGTTGCAAGGTCTCACCGGGTAGCCAGCTAGTGGTTCCAGACCCTCGAAGATGATAGGGGAGGTCTTCTCCTCGGAGTTCCCAAAATGGTATTACGAATAGCAATATTTATTAATTAGCAACTAGGCGGATAATCAGAGTAACGCAATCACCAAGCTGTAATTAACAATGTCGTAAAGGGAACTGATGGCATTCAGGTGGCAACCACTATATATAGTCCCGCATCTTTTTAAAAGTCTCCTCCGTGATGTAGCCCAGCGATGTCCAGCCGCATCTTCTCTCGTCCCGTTGCTTGGAGGGTTCCCCTGGAAACCATGTGCGTCCTCAAGCAGGTCCCAGGGTAGTGACGCCATCTCCACCTAATGGGGAGAAATCAAGGAAACACAGCAGCAGGCAAATACAAAAGGAAACACGAAGTAGTGCTAATACAAAGTATATTTTGTATAAAGTATGTCCTCAGAAACTGATTTGGATCAGAATCCACATCCCACTCAAAGTGGTCTGTGTTTGGATTGGAGGTTGAAAGTGCTTATCCTGGGACATCAATGTTGAGACATTGTTAAATGTTGCTTTATTGATGGTGTTATGCAGCCTGTACGGTGGTTACGGGTCCTTCAATTTGGAGGAGTGGGACCTTCACAAGTCCTTGGATCTGTGGCATAGGTGTGGGTGGGAACACTGACCTGAGTGCAGACCTGAGCCAGACCTGGGTCAAATCCCTATGTAAATACTATAACTATTTAAGATGCCCGTAAAATATGAAAACACTCTTCCAGATCCCTGAGGATTTTCAAATAAGCATGTTACTAAAACGTACGATCGTATGAAAGGAGGACTTTGTCCTGACTGTTGATGGTAAGTAAATGCTTTTCATTAAAAAAAAATGGTGATTAGGCCTCCTGGGTAGTGTAGCGGTAAGAACGTTTGATGCTGCCCACTGCAACCGGGGTTCCACCTAGGTCACGCCAGTTCGGCTCTGGGAGTGCCACTAGGGGGCAGCAATTGGCTGTCCGCCCCAGGGGAGGGGAGGGAAACCGATATGAGCTTGCTGCATATATGAGTGGTCCTGTGTGTTATGGTGACCATGGCGGGTGCTGGCTCGGAGGAGGCGGTACAGCGCTCACTACCGGCTCTCACTACGGCAGTGAGCTCTCATACGAGGGGTGGGGTGGGGGGGAAAATTGACATGGAAAAGAGAGGGCATAATTGGCAAATAAAAATAGGGAGAAAAATGGGGAATAAAAGCATATACAGAAAATAATTTTTTTTTATTAATCTGCAGTAATGTTACTGATGTCTAAAGGCTTAAAGTATCTCAAATAAAGCATTTGTCCGAGGTCTGCCTAATAGTGTAACTATAACTGTCCCGGCTGAGTACTGATTTCCCTGCCTCCTTCATCCTATCCCCCGCCTCTCTTCGTCTCCAGTGGACGGGAACACCTGGGCCCAGGTGATCGCTCTGTATCCCACTCTTGTGGAGTGCATAACCTGCTCCTCTTCCGAAGTTAGCCTCGCCCTGAAGGAGGCTCTAGGGCCCTTCAAAGACTTTATGCAGCCGCCAGCAACCAAAGTCCAGAACGGAGAGTCGTGACCGCACGCGCCTTTCACAGGACACTGGACAATGTTTTCTTTTTTTTCTTTTCTTTGTTTTTTTTAATGAACAAAGGAAGAAGTTTTGTTTTTTTCTCCTTTCCTTTTGCTTAATTTTTCTTATGGTTAACATGCGTGTGAACTCTGCTCTTATGTCTAACTGACAATAACCCCTCAGGGGCACCTGTGAGTGACAGCCCTGAACTCAACAGGAAATCCCGACTGACATCAGCGTGAACTTCCCTATTCAGTGCAAGCGGATGGCTCAGTCCGACTGGCTGGACTTCTGCATTAACATTTTTGTTTGTTTGGGTTTTTTTTTTTTTTTTGTTTTTTTTCCTGAAAATGTACAGTGTGTGGTGATCATGTTAATGAAGTCATTAAGATTAAAGTATTTGGGCTGTACTGACACTAAAAGCAAAAACAAAACAAAAAAGACAAAATACCAACAACAGCAAAGATACAAACCAGGTGGTCTTTTTCCTGCACTTTTTCCAACATCAAGGGTTTTATGCAAGATCTTACTGTAACATTCCATGTCATCATTAGCCAGCCTGAAAAGGGATGTGCTCGTGTGTGTAAAATAAATGGTACAGTTCTTTAAAAAAATCTCTCTGTGTCCATGGTTCTGCAACATATTTTTCCTGAAATGGAATAACCTCAGTTTGTCACAGCAGTCCTCCACTGCCTGAGGATTTACATAAAAACCACACAGTGAGACCGGACACCATCGTCATATTAAAGCTACTTCAGTAAAACAATGTGTAAATCATCATAGATTTCTCCACCCAGTCCATAAAATAAATAGCCATTGAATATTAAATCATCAATTATTTTCCATTGTAGAATTGTGACACAGTAACCCTGATCTTCAGTGTAGTGCAGGCAGCCTGTATTTCGACAGTATGACCGAACACGTCTCCAGGCTCACTGTCTGTGCCCTGATCTGACATCAAGCTAAAACCCTTGAAAGTGTCCAGTACAATTAAACACATTCATATCTGAAGATGACTTTCTACAGAAATGCAAACCAGATTTGTATAAAAAATTAAAAAAAATATAAATATATATATATATGTTGCAGACAACGGGTGGGTTTGTCTGTATGCCTTTGTTCCCCTGGCAATTCAAAAACATTTAAATCGATTTTTTTACGCATTGTCATGCGTAGGTGCGGATTAAAACTCAGTTTCCCAGAATCCACCGAGGATCTGCCGACCACGTGAAAGTGTACGCCAAGTCTGACGTTTCCCGCGAATTTTATCCGAAGTGGATGAGAGATTTTGACACAGAAGAACCGAGGTCTTGCGAGGTGAAGAAGGGAGTGGTGTATGTGTGTTTGCGCTTACTGTTGAGTAATCAGATGCGAGGGATGTTTAAGGGAATCGGCGGCCGAGAGGAAGAGGAGCGTTCTGCAAATCATGGGATTGACTGGGGTATTATTAGCTAGCAAGCCAACACATTCTGGAGTTAAGAAAATAATTCGGGTGGGTATCATCGACTGGATCTTGTGGCAGGCGGACTTGCTGGGGCTAGCTAATTGAACGGAACAAACAGAAAATGTTGGGTAGATGGCTAACTAGTCTTCCAATTGGCCTCCAGGCTAGCTAGCAATAATTCAACATTGCCCTTGTTTTAGAAAGCAGACCCGCAGTAGAATGGCGAGATTGTTTGCTATGTAGTTACCAATTCGTTAAGTATATTTTCGTCGCTATAGAGCTCATTTTGCAGCAGTTCAGGTAGCTAGCCGACGTTAGCTCGCTAACAAGCAGCCACATAGTCACCGTTAAACGTTCGCAACATGGCTAATATCATGTAGTAACGTTAACTAGTATAGCTGACCACGTAGCTAGCTATCTTACTGACGTTCACTAAAATAGTTTCTTATCGTGTTTTTTCATTCTGAGGTTTTCGTATTCTGCGAAGACTGCTAGCGCAGTGTCGAAATGCATGAGATTGCAAGGGTGGCTGCCTAGCTGGCCAAGACGACATTTCATTGTCATAGTCTGAGCCAACGTTGGATCAAGTTTCAGCAGCAACAACGCTAGCTACTGTTAACTATCGTTGGTTAGCTGCTGAAGTTAGTTAGTTCCGTGTTATCTGCGTCTCCCGCCCGACTGCTGCAGGTAACAAACCGATAATCTGGCTGGCTAGTAGTACACGTGTCCATTAGCCAGCCAGCTAATGTTAGCTAAATTAATGAGGTGGTATGACGAGAGCTACGTTTAATGGTGACTGAAAACGTTTTTTGTGACAAGGCGTGACGCATCTTCACACTTTGAACGGTAGCAGTTAGATGTTTTATGTCAGTCCCGTTTCTGACCAGACCGACCTTATTAAATCGCCCTAGGTAGTATAGAACAGATTCTGCTGGTGTGGATATCGAAATGGCTGTCTTGCTGGTTAACGTCGGCTAGCCAGCTAGCAAGATAACTTGAAAGGTTTTGAAGTTTTGTCTCGTAAAATGGCTGGCTAGCCTGTTTATCGTCAGACAATCTGTTGTACTTTATCCTTAAATTCGTTTCACGGTCCGCCAGCTGGTGGTTTTCAGCTATGTAATGTTCGATACTTGTGTGTTTAGTTAGCGGACTATAGTGGTTCGCTAGCCACAGATATTAAAAACGAGACGTGACATGCCAATTTCAGGTCATGCAAGTGTGTGTTCTTTGGGGGGCTGGGTGGGGTTTCCCTGGTATTTTAGCACGCGCACAGACTGCTCGAGACCAGACAGAACCCAGCGACAACCAATGATTGGTGGCATGGTACATTTCTTAAAATTGAGTGTTTTTATTCATTTTCACTGCTGCCGGAGAAGACGCAGAGGAGGATGGTGACGGATTAGCCGATGTGTTCCGCTCCACCATGCTCTGGCTGAGGTAGTAGTTTGTGCTGTTGGTTGGGTTGTGACATTGCCCGCTATGGAGATGACTGCGCAAGCTACTGCCTTGCTGGTGCTGGTGACCCGCTCCCGACGAAGACGACGCTCCCAGCCGAAGCTGCCTGTGTAAATTCATTCATTCCATTTTTTTACCTTTTCGATTGCTTTTGTATGATGGTTAATAAAAGTATACTTGGCATATGTGTATATTAAGCTACAGTGTTTAAAGGTTTAAGCATGTGCATGACTACTGTGAATGTGCTTCGTTTATACTCATTGTTTAATAATTGAAATAAAAAACGTGCAACGTCTAATTTTGAAAGCCATTTGCTCGTCCTTTAATAAATCGTGCATATTTAAAAGACCTGGCAGGATAACCACTACCATAAAAAAATGCTGCATGGTATATTTTGGAAATGTTGGATGAGGCCATAACGACTGAGGCTTGGGGTATGGTTAATGGTTGAATTGAGAACGGGAAGCCAGATTGTTGTGGGAAGTTGTATTGGTGGACCAGTAGGGGGCAGTCATCCACCTGGACTAAAAGATCCAAGGTACCAGGGAAGTGATGGGGATACTGCCTTAGGTGATACCGCCTATCTGATGCTTGTTGATTTTTGGAGGAAAAAAAATTGAGTGGAAGCGAGGGCGAGGGAACAAAGATGTAAACTAAACTTGTCTAAATGGACCTGCCCTCTAAAATAGGCTTCAACTCATCCAAGACTTAACAGGCTATTCCCCTGAGTGAGAATAGCGATTTAGCATAGCAAAAACATTTTTCCTGGAATTAAATTGTGCCCCTCTGACCCCATCTCATGGCAAAGAGCAGTTGGGTCTATCCTTTACTGATCAATTGCTTGTATCTGGCTCAACACTTACAAGTTGAATAAGCTACAATAGTTTTCCTCTACTTAAGCTGTCTATGCACAAAATGGCCACTTTTATTTATTTTTTATTTAACCAGGGAAGTTAATTGAGAACAAATTCTCATTTACAATAACAGCCTGGCTAAACACAGCAAACACATACAATTGGACAAACGAATTTAAAAACGCAAACAAAACACAGTACTCATGCATCAATTGTAGCAGGAGCATGAGTGAAAATGTCCACGATCAGAGATTCAAAAACGAACTGATACAAAAGGTCCAATCTCCGGTTTTATTGCAGCTCATTCCAGTCTGAGGCTGTGGCTTGCTGAAATGAGGAGTAGCCCAGAGTGACTTTGGGGGTCACTAATTGGATGTAGTTGGCGTATCTGGTTTTGTAGGCAGGATCAGATTTTTTGTAGCGGAGATGACCAGGGAGTCAGTCCAAGAAGGGATTTGCAGATGAGAATAGTCCAGTGAAGTTTCCGTCTAGTATGTAATGATGTCCAGTTTACAGAGGAATAGAGGTGTGTTCTGTTGGGGACATTGGTAGCAAGCCTGATGCCTGAATGATAGAGAACATCCTGTAGATCACATCTCCATAATCCAGTATTGGGAGGAAGGTAATCTGGCAGCAGGGGTGAAGGACTTATTTCTGTAGAGAAATCCAAGTCGACTTGATTTTTGCCTGAAGTTTTCAGATATGTAATGAGACTGAAAGAGCGGAATCCAGCCAGACACCAAGGTATTTGTATGATGAGACCAACTGAAGCTCAAACCCATCCAAAGTGGTGATCCGTCAGGAGCAGGGAGATGACTTCCTCCCAAAAAACATTTTTGTTTTGTTGGAGTTTAAGATGAGGTTAAGGGCAGAGAAAACATGCTGTATTAGGTTGAAGCTTTGCTGGAGCTTATCTAGAGCAGAGTCCAGGGATGATCCAACAGAGTATAGCACTAACTGTAAAGATAGATGAAATATTCGCAAGCTGATTGTGCTACATTATTGATGTAAATAGAAAAGAGTGAGGGGGTTAAAATATAACTTTGCGGGACTCCCTTGATGGGCTGGGATGTTGTTTTCTGCCCTCACACATTGGATCCTGTCTGAAAGATTGGAGTTATTGAACCACTACATTACCCATTAGGGTGCCACATATTTGTGGTTGAAATGATCCAGCCCCCTTCAACTGCACAGTGCCTTGAGATCCATGGAAGGCACTATATAAATGCAATTCATCTTTTCTTTTCAACTCCGCAGCAAACCTTGATCAAAATGACCAATACATTTATCTAATATAATATATGCCATTTAGCAGACGCTTTTATCCAAAGCGACTTACAGTAGTGAATACATCCATTTTTCAGTATATGTGGGCCCAATAGGAATCAAACCCACAATCTAACAGTTGTCAGTGCCATGCTCTGCCACACAGAACCAGCCCTACACTCAAAAGCTTACCTTTTAAAAAAAATCAGAAGTTACTCATTTTTTATATTTGATTTCACCCCTAGGTGACATGGCTGCAACAACAGTATAAACATTTAGGTCACAGTTATGCTGCAGTCTTCATACCAGTTACTGTTACTCTGCAGTGGCCATCATCAAACTCAATGCAGAGAGCACACGCATAATACATAAGAATGCATAATAACCCGAACATTCAGACCCATCTAGGCCTGTAATGTCCTAATCTAAAGAGTATCTAGTACTGCATCTAACCTGGAATAGCCCAAGTGTTTTGGCCTCTACTACCTGAGCTGGGAAGCTGTTCCAGGCATTGACAAGTCTCTGTGTAAAGAAAAACGTCCTAATATCCGTGCGGAATTTGCCTTTAACTAATTTTCACCTGTGGCCTCTTGTTCCGCTAACCAAACTTATCTTAAAAAATCTTTGGTAATTCAATAATCAGCCACTCTGGTCCTGGGGAGCCACAGGGTGTGCTGGTTTTCATTGTGACATTGTGCACATAATCAATTAAAGCAGTTGATTGCAGTAAACTCACCTGGTTTCTTTGGTCTAAATTGATTGCTGATTTCCAGGCGAAAACCCTCCAGGACCAGGGTTGCCATTGCCTGGTCTAAGCTGAAGTCTAATTTAAACAGGTTGCAAGGTGAGCTGGCATCACCTGAGGGAAAAGGTGAAAACGGTCAGTGCATCCATGCTACACATGTAGCTGTGATAGGTTTGGCCATATAACAGAACAGCAGGCGGTGGGACAAAAAGAACCGTGCTCCAAAGCAAATGAGTAAACAGTGAGTAACCTTAGCCATGCAAAAAAAAAAAAAATGTGTAGGTGCAAAAGCAAAAATCTAGTGCCTCGGCTTACATTTGCTTTTTTTTTTTTTTTTTTTTTTTAAACCCTCACTCCTCAAAGGGTTAATCTAAAGGGTAAATGGGCACATTTAAAAAACCTGTACCACACACTGCATATTCACCCCCAATCACGAATCACCACCCTCTCGCGTTAAAATGATTGTGCCATATTAATTACACCACAAGGCAGTGTGCGGGAGACAGACTGTGGGCCGTAAAGCTTACACAGGAGTACAGATCTGGTCGGACATGAAACGCAAGATTGATTGTGCGCCTTCTGGGGGGGGGGGGACTTCCGTTTCGCTATTGTCCGGGCAGCATTTGGGGTGAGGGGAACGAGAAGTCGGCCACCGGTGGTATAAATTATTGAGGACAGAGGCGCTCAAGCTATCCGACCCAGCAATCTCTCTTCTGGTGACATTCCCATTTTCAGCCCTAGACAAAAAACATAAATCAGTTTCGGGCTATTAAACCCCAGGCAATAAATTAGAGCTCTCTGTTTACAGACCCTGGTGGAGAAATCTGTAGTTCAGATTAATATCACAGCTGTACTCTGGAACACCCCCTTCCCCCACAGCCAGACCTTGTGTGTGAACCCTGCATTTTTGGAATGCTTAGTGATTACACAACCCCTGCCTTTGCGGAATATTTACAAGGAGGTGGGGAGTTGTCAGATGGATGAGATTTTTTGATTCCCCAAAATATTTATCAAAATTCCCCATCTTCAATTGACTGTAAAAACCCACAGCCACTATTGACTCCCATGCACGTTTCTTCTGAAATGTATCACAAATTTGGTGGCTAAACTCCCCACTAGGGCCACCCTGATTGTGTTGGGAGAGTGATGTGTGGAGATACAATCTTCTGTCAATTACTGATTTTTGATTTCAACTTTTTAATTTTTTTAAATTTTAAAATCAAAAATGGTTTTGCTCTCCACAGCAAAACAAACCCCACAATGATTGGTTCAAATCAAGTCACGAGTCATAGCATGTAGTAGCTTTGCCCATTTTTTTGTTTGTTTTATGAAATCTTGCTCTCCCATCACTAGTCCAGGATAAATGTGGTTTTAGCCCTGCTGTTTTAAATCTCCTTGGTGAGAGACCTTGCCTTGGGTTCAACACTCCTGGGACAGGCCAACTGTTATACCAAGTGCTGTGATAGACGTCTCATTCCGATGGCTGAGTTTTTAATTGGCCGTCTCATTAAAGATGCGCTCTCTCAGGTCAGAGGCTCGAATTAGACGCTGCTGGGACGTGATTGGCCAGGCGCCAGGTCCTGTAATTGCCATCCGAATGAAGGACTCTCCACCTCTCTTTTAACCTTTCACCTAAATGAGTGTGCTAAATTTCACATGGTCATTCTGTAATGTGCTCATTTGCCCTCAGAAGAACCTGGGGGAGCTATTTAGTTTAAACTAGATATTAATTAGATATTTACTCTAAGAAGGACACATCAGCTTAGTCTATCCTATAAAAAAAGTCCCATACTTGAATTCTATTCCTTTTTTCTTTGTATTCTTTCTATTATCCTGCTTTTTTAAATACTATTTTGTTTTCTGTATATTATCTTAAGTATTATAAATGGCCTCTTATATGGGAGCTGGATAAATTGACCCCCTCTGGTCAATCGGTCACCCACAGTATGCCTGCACGAGCTACACATGAAGTGTCCTCCTCCAACTTAATTTCTGGGCGAGCTGAACTGGTGAATTGCACTGAAAAGAACCTGCAGCTGACATCGCTTGTTTCGGAGGAGAGCGTGTGGTTGTGACATTGCCTGTTTCAGAAGAGAGCGTGTGGTTGTTTTTGCCATCCTGAATTGAGAGAGAGAGAGGGTTGCAGTAATGAGCATGAATACAATTCCAAATTGGGATAAAATATTGGTACATTTGTTTTTTACATAATTATAAAACATGCTTATTATTATTATTGCTATTAATATTAATGCAACATAAGTGAGACTGCTTAAAATACATTTGCCAGGTTTTACAGTTTTGGATGGAGACGTTGGAGAATTAAATGTCTGCAAATTTTGTCCAGCAGTTCCTTGGATTGCTCCTCCAGTGAGCATTTGGTAACCTTGACAAGCCGCCCACACACACACCAACACCAACACCTACACACACACACATGCATGACGTGGCATGGAGAGAGTGTGTCTTTGCTGTACAAGTACGGACCACACATGCAGAGAGAGATGGATATGCTGATTATAAAGTACTCTTGCTCATTTTTAAAGCAGTGAACGGACTTGCACCTTTATATCTGACCGAAATGATTGCCCCCTATAAACCGACACGACTGCTTCGTTCACAAGAAGCCGGCCATCTATTACTCCCTAGAATTTTGAAAAGCACAGCTGGTGGTAGAGCCTTCTCTTTTAGAGCTCCTCTGTTGTGGAACAGTTTACCAAGGCATGTTAGGGATTCGGACACAGTTTCAATTTTCAAGTGTAGATTAAAAACACATCTTTTCAGCCTAGCCTACTGCCAAACATAGTGTAGGTGGAGAGATGGAGAAGGCCGTGCCCTAGTGTCTTATGGGGTGAGAAACTTTCCATACTGTCACCTCCTCAATGTGTTACCACCACTGTTATGCTGGTTATCCTTGATCAGGTGTGGATGGTTTGGAACTCTCTCATGGCTGCGTGTTTTCTCTGTCCCTCTCCTAATAGGTATGCTGCCATAGCTTACACCTGTTGGGGCTATCTGTATATTTCCTATGCTTGTGCTCCCTGCTCTTACATAATGCTACTGGCTATAGCACTGCTTTTTTTTTTCAGACTGCATGTTCTCTTCTCTGCCTCGGCCTCTGACTCGGGGGCACCTGCCCCCGAGCCCTAGATCCTGCGGCTGCCCCCATCAACCCTCACCCCCATGCCAACCCCAGTTCCTGGATCAGACCCTCTCCGCGTGGTTTAGCCCCCCGCTGACTACCTAACTCAGGAGGGGCAAAGTCTTTTCAGCCCTGAGCCACCTTGGACTGACCATGATATGGTCTTTTTTGGACATACCCTGTGCCGGCCAGAAGAGGATGGGCTCCCCCCCTTTTTAATCTGATTCCTCCCAAGGTTTCTCCCTACCAAGGGAGTTTTTCCTTGCCACTGTTGCCTTTAGGCTTGCTTTTGGGGGGGTCTAGGCCTGGGTTCCCCCTCTGTTAAGCGTTTTGTGACAATTCTATTGTGAAAAGCGCTATACAAATAAATTTGATTTGATTTGATTTGATTTGATTGCTATTGGACAGTTTCCAATAGAACTGGGAGAACAAGCGGCACGCATCTCTGCAACACCAGGGGCCTTATCCATTGGGCAGAGCTTTCTGTTGTTTCAGACACTCTGTCTACTCTGAATGATAGGCTACATTTCGGGAGATTGGGGAGATTCTGGGGTGTGTTGTGGGGGTGGGAACACTGGCTTCGCTAAGTTGGTGGTGGGGTAACATATTGCAGTGAGACAGAAATATGCAACTGGCCACAGTATGAAGCCACAAAAACACCTTCTCTGTCACCATCCTGCAACCTGGACATTCAGTTCAGTCCCATTTTCATTTTATTGATCTTGAATACACCCCCGTTTTCTGGCAGATTGCAGATCTTGATCAAAGTTTTATTTGTTTTTTCCCCCAACAAAATGACACAATGGCAAAGACCTGGGTGAATCTTGGTTTAAAACTTACCTGCTGTAATGACTGCACGATTACACCCCAGCTGTGTTGATGTATTACACTGCTTTTCTGATGGCTGTTAAAAATAGCACAGATGAGATGGGGGTGTGGCTCAGAGGTAAAAAGGTGCAAACGTCAGGTGCTGCGGGTTCTGGTTTCTCCTGTGATCTCCTCCAACCTTTGAATGGCAGGTTTCCCAGGATAACAAACAAAATTCCTGAAAGTCCTCAAATTCAGGAAAAATTTAATGAAATCAAGGATGTAAAATTCTCGAAAATAACTCAATTTTTCTATTTTCAGAATTGTGCTAGATTGATGTGCCCCATGTCCACATTTCAAATAAATGACAAACTTCTTTTCTCTACAACCTTTGGGGTTGTTAGCTGACCCTGGACCATTTTCAGGAATGTTGAGGCTGCTGGTAAAGCATCTGGGAAAACCAGGTTCTGCTGAACAGAAGATAAACATGTCCCACTTTTACATTGTTACAGACAACAATTAATACAAATACTTAAATGTAATTAAAAAAAAGGTTTGCAGCGGCTCAGTGGACAGGGGTGAAAACCCTGGAACATTCCCCTACAGAGTCTTCAGATTGTATGTTTAAGCATGATCGACGAGCCGTAATGAAGGTCAAACGGTCTGAAATGACGGCCTTCCTTCTGCCATATCCTGTTCAAATCCAATGGCGCAGCATATTTTTCTGTTGGCATTCGGCCACGAAACCTGCATCTAGCTTCGATCATGAGGTTTAATTTACAGCTCCGTGGGAGAACTTGGTTTAACCTGCTCACAGTCCTTTGCTATGCCTCAGGTAATGCAGGCTAATATATAATAATAATATATGATGATCCATATTCACAAAAGGTTTCAGTGTACGTTTAAAAAAAAATATCACAAGGATGCAATATTCTAAGTGGGCAGAGTGTGGGAATCAGCCAGTTTTTTAGATTGCTCTTTTAAGATCAACAAAAAAGTTTGGAGCAGTGGTGAGGACTCCTAACGACTTTGAGAGCCAAACGTTTGAGGAGAATTGACTGCTGCAGGCTACGAACGACCGCAACAAGCTCAGTTTTCACCCGAGATTGAAGTCTTCAAGGTTTACTATGACAACTAATTAATAAGAAGACTGCAATTAGATCGAACAGATTCTGTTTGTGACAGATTTAATTAGGGAGTCAATCATGTCACCAATGCAAAGACACTAAACTACACTCCCAAAATAAAGGCAACGAAATCCCTCTTGAGACTATAATATATTGTATAATCCTTATAGTGGGTTCCATTTGTTGTCCACAACTAAATATATGGGCGATTATTTTTGGTGGTGCAGTGGATACCAAGCGCTGTCATCAAAACTCACAGTAAGAAGGTCTCTTTGCTGGTTCGAATCCAGGCCTGGGGCCTTTCTATCTGTCGCGGAGTTTGCATGTTCTCCCGTGTCCGCGTGGGTTTCCTCCGGTACTCTCGTTGCCGGTTTCTTCCCACAGTCCAAAGACATGCAGACGTTAGGCTAATTGGAGAGTCTAAATTGCCCGTAGGTATGAGTGTGTGAGTGAATGGTGTGTGTGCCCTGCGATGGATTGGCGTGTTTATCCAGGGTGTATTCCTGCCTCTCGCCCGGAACGCATGCTGGGATAGGCTCCAGCCCCCCGCAGACCCTGACTAGGAATAAGCCTCCGGTTTAGATAATGGATGGATGGATGGATGGATGGAACTAAATATATGTACCTAGATTATTTTTTGGTGTACAGTGAGGTCTGTTCAAAAAAGTAGTAACGTTAGGCATTTGCATGCAGTGACCTTAGCCAACTCTTAGGGGTGCAGTTAACTTGTTAGCTAATTTAGTTTAATAATCTCTTAGTATACAGTCTATGCGCAATGTTAGTTAGCCAGTGATTTCTACTTTGGCTGCCTCGCTACAAAACATTTAGCAGCCTTGCTTGCTAGTTGTTGATTGTTGTTAAACGCCCGAGCAATTGAAGAATGGTTACCTCAAGGACTATTTGTTTTGTTTTTCTTTGTTTTCCCACCATTTTCCAGGAGTTCACCTCGACCGCCTTTTAAGGGGTCAGGGAATAGTTTTCCAGTCTCCCACATTGGCTCCAATGGTTTTCTGGTTTTTTGATTCCCTCTGGAAAATGCCAATTGTGAAGCGCTGTGTGACAACCTGTTTGTAAATGGCGCTATACAAAAATAAAGATTGATTGATTGATTACGTTAAGTTAGTCGTCACACAGATCAGTGACACTTGACAGTTGTTATTAACTAGCTCGCAATTGTTAGCTAGCTTAGGAAACCAAGATTGGATGTCTACCCCTAACATTATTGTGTAAGCAGTGATAATGGGTTCTCGAGGTTAACTAGCTGGCTAAACATAGCTAGAATAAAACATACTACGTCAGAGTTAGCTATGCTGAACGATTAGCTAGATGGTTAACATTAGTTAACCAGGCTCGCTAATGCGTTTCCAAGCTGTTTGCAGAGGGAAGATAAGTGAAGTGTTTCAAACGAGCTATCGAGGCAGCTCATGGTGTCAACCAACTAAACGTTTCTACAGTTTGTAGAACAGATCATGGCAGTTTTCAAGTTCAATAGCTAACTCAATAGAGCAATAGATAACATGAATGTTTTCTGAATTGGCTAGCTACATACCAAAGCGGATACACGCTAACTAGCTAGCCAAGACTAGGTCTATGCTACCGTTAGCTAACTCCGTATAAGAAATGTTAGCGATAGCTAGCGAGCTTACTAACCGCTATCTTATTTACCCTACAACTCAGACTCTGGAAAACATCAGTTAGCCAACTAGCTAGTACTTGGCTACTTTAGGACTAAGATAACTCCATAGACGCTAGTTAGCTAACGGTAGCTTACTAACCTAATGTTTTTAAAAGCGGTAAATGGGCAAAAATGTTCACTGCTTTTAAGTGTTTTACAGAATAAATGGAAATCAAAGTTATATTTGTCTCCCTTTTTTTTTTTTTTTGCTGAAATCCGAAAAATGATCCGATCCATGAGTCAAAACCGTGATACGATCCAAACCGTGAGTTTTGTGATCCATTGCACCCCTAGTCAAAGTGCAGGCCAGATGAAACATTGTGTGAGGAACAGAACAGGGGTGCAAAGTGTATTTATTTTTGTTTATTTGAGAGGAAAGGAGAGGGTGCACACCAGCCACCAGCGATTAAAAAAAAATTTGTGTGGGGCGACCTGGCGCCCCTAGCCGACATGGCGCCCCAGGCAGCTGCCTGTATTGCCTGTGCCTTGAGCCGGCCCTGATACCAATGCTGGTTGACTCATATATTAGACCACAGTAAAACATTTAGTATAGGTACATGTCATGGTACACCTTAGTGTATCTTATTCATTGTAACCAATGCATTACAAGCACCTAGTGGACGTTTCATTGAGCTATCACCTGGTGTAGCATTGCATTTATTTCGATGGAATGAATTTCTTTGTAGTGTATCTTATTTTCCTAGTGGACGTTTATGGCATTGCATTGCATTTATTTCTGAACATGATTTTTCCTATTGGTTAAGTTAGATCACATGTTTCAAACCAGGAAGTGTACTCTACTTGTGACCTAATACATCCATGCTTGTGAGAGCAGTATGTTTGCAAGGTGAAATCATCTTTTCTTGCCCTGAGAAAGGCTTTGCTTGTAAGTTTGCCTTTTATTTCTTTCATAACTGCATTGTATAATCTACACTACCGTTCAAAAGTTTGGGGTCACCTGCTGGAAACTATTTTTATCTCATAATTGACAATGCTTTACACCGTATACATTTCTGTAAATACTTTAAAATGACAAAAAACACATGTAACAATGAACAAAATGAACATCAAAGAAATGTTCAAGAAAATTATTTTGAAAATTGAATCTTGGATTCCTCAAAATAGTCACCCTTTGGCGTGAGAATAGCCTCACAAACAGTGGCCATTCGGTTAATAAGTTTTAGCAGGAAATCCCCCGACATGTTTTCCCAGCTATCCTGCAGCAATTCCCAGGGAAACTTGTGGGTTGCTTTGCTTTGACTCTTCCTTTCCAGTTTGTCCCATACAAGTTCTATGGGATTGAGGTCTGGACACTGGGCAGGCCAGGTCTTTAGTTTGAGTTGTTGTTCACATTCCTCCTTCACCAGATAGTTCTTGCACAACTTCAAGGTGTGTTTCGGGTCATTATCTTGCTGAAGAATGAAGGAGTGCCTGATTAGCCATAGTCCAGATGGAAGGTGACCCCAAACTTTTGAACGGTAGTGTATATGCTTAATATATGTTATTTCGAGTGTAACAGTATAAATATTTTGATACTGCATTTTTATATTACATCTTATTACTGTTAAAGGTTATTAGTGTCAGCTACAGATGCTAACGAAAATGTAACAGCATAATTTTAAGCACATGGTGATTGTACTCATGTTTATTTCCAGTTTTACAAAAATGTAAATGACAACTCACGTTTCTGAAGACAACAACAGTAAACAGTTAAAGATTACTTGATTCATTGATTCGTCATCAGTGTTCGATATCTGTTGAAGTTGCGCCCTGTTTACGCGCGATGGGAACAGAATAGTACACAGTCTTTAGCTGTCATTCATCAAGAAGTTTAACCAAAATCATACAAAATATCAGGCCAGTTAAGTAATTGAGAGTGGAAATTGCCATGGAATCCAGAAAGATACAGCCCACCCCTTCTCTAGAAGAACCCCAATAGAGTCAAACATCCCTCATGGACAACAGGGATCCAAAACTGCCCCAATATTGAATAAATGCAATATTTTAGACTAAGATAACAAACACTTTTTCTTATTTACACACCCTTTGTGATGCTGTGATCATTGCCATTATTAAGCATTTATATTGCACTCAATAGTTAAATGTCTGATATGGATTCATGATCTAATGACACCGTGATTTAGGCATGTTTCTTTGTTGTATCTTTAAATAGACGCTACATTGCAGACTGTAAAATTACATATTGCAATTGAAGTGGGGGGTCTTCTGCCACAGGGCAATTCTTTTTTATGGGAACTGAGTTTGGAAACCGCTGGAAAGTAGCCCATTTCAATGGGTACATTCAAGCCCCACCTTCATTTGCCTTGTAAAAAATATATTTTGTTTCAGATTTTCCCATTTTCCCCATTTTTCTCTGAATTTGGTAGCCAATTATACCCTTTATTTTTTTCAATTTACCCTCCCCCCGAGGCCGCCGCTCGTTCTTGGAGGCAAGACAGTTTTTCCTGTACAGGGATGCCTTTTGCGCTTTTCAGCGAGCCCATGCCGGCTCACCTTCTCCCTCCCTCAGCCAATCGCCGCCCCTGACAGGGCTCCCGGCCAGGGCCAGTCTGGCGCAGTCAGCTTTTGAACTTGCAGTAGGCAACTTGCATTCCCAAGCGAATGCTTACACTGTTACACTACCTGAGGCATCGATCTCTCATTAATTATCGGGCTGGTGTGGCCGGGTTTCAAACCACGGCTGCAGTGGGTAACTTGCATTCCGGGTGAATGCTTTGACCGTTACGCCACCTGAAGCCCTCTTCATTTGTCATTTTGAAACAAATTATTATCCAATAAAAACCGAGCATACTCTTCTCAACGAAGGCTGTGGTGCCATGTAGGGATTTTCCTTTCACAGGGTCATTGTTATCTTTAAGTTGTGTTTAATACAGGGTCATTGATTTATCTTTAGATGTGTGTCTGTTTAAGGGAAAGGTCTAACAGTAATGCGCGTGTATAGTGACTATGTAATGAAACAGAAACCCATCAATGGCCTGCTTAGGGACAACCCAAAAAGACCAGGGATAAGGCAGACTCACCCAACCATAGGAAACCATTCCACCCACCTGTCTTCAGGCCACCACACATGGCCTGGCAAATGGTTTCCCTTGTCTCAATTTAGGATCGGTTTATTTTGGAGAGATGTCACAGTTTTCTTGGATTCGAACACAATGCTGCAAGACCATTGTTTTCATGTTTTGCTTTTCACATTTTAATTCCTAAACTCCCTCCTCACACCTGCCCCAGGTGAGGCCACACCTTCATGGCCACTCGGGAAGGGAAGCGCCGTGTCATCGTGTGCAGCACGGGCCCAAAGGAAAATGTGTGTGTGTGTGTGTGTGTGTATGTGTGTGTATGAGACACGTTAGAGCCTCTAACCCAGAGGTGCACAACTCCAATCCTGGAGGGCCACTATGTTTTTCTCTGGCTTCGTTTTCCAACCAGCTGTATACACCAACACCGGTTCAGTCCTGTATTGGACCACAGTAAAAACATTTTCACAGAGTATACAGTGCAGTCTACACCTTCATCAAAAATGTAAGATCAGATAAATGATTGGGCTAATTAAATAATTAAGAACAAAATTTGTCATGAAATCCTGAAACGGATCAGCCCTCGTTGTGCACCCCTGCTCTAACCTGTCACAGCAGTTATATAAGAAAATAGCAGCACACTGCACACTGAAGGTGTATCTTTATTTCCAAGTTCTCTCTGTTTTCTGTCAAATGTCCAAAAACCACAAACAAATGCCCATTTGACTTTACAGATTTTGTTTTGTTTACAAAATGGCCATTTCACATTCACAAAAGAGGATGGACATCAATGTTGGTCCAAAATGTATTTTCGTCTGTACCCAAACATCAACATTTTTTGTCTTTATTTAATACATATACCAAAGTGAAAGACATCTTTCACATCCTCCAAATACTGCTGCATCTCCCCCTTTCCTTCCCCCTCCAACAGTTGGTCACAGAAATGAAAGTGAGGAGTGAAACCAAATAAAGTATTAACCGAAATACTGGGTGAGGGTTTGAGGAGTGAGAGAGAGAGGGATAGTGCCGGCCTGGCTCATCACTGCCGAATGCTCTCCGACGTGCTACATCACAAGGTTAGCATACTGCTGGGTGCAACCTGTGAGCTGTGTACCTCAAACAACATACAAGAACCTGTGGTTCAAGGAATGGAACATTTTGAGCAACTTTGAGACAGAGGGGAGTCTGAAAGATGTACTTATTCCCCATTACTCTGTGTTCCTTTCTTATTTTAAACAACTTGTTGCACCGTTTCCCAAATTAAAAGTGTGACCTACCCAAGTTAAGGACCTATTTACACTTGAACGATGATAAATTCATTATTAATTATTATTTATTAATATTAAGTTGTTGGCAAACAGATAGTGAGGTAGTATATAGACAATAAACCTCCAATTTAAGAGTATGGAATTTTACATTTGAAATTTTTGAAAATGCACTTGTATGTATCTTCAGATTTGTAGGTATGAATATATTTTTTTTTTTATGCAACTTCCTGACCAAAGTGGCTTACGGATAACTAAAATGTAAATCTTATTATGCATTCAGCTAATAAACAATTGTTTTATCAAACTTTACAAAAATAAGCCACCCTTAGTAATAACGCAGTAATATGTTTATTAAATGTTTTACAACAGTCTAAACAGGTCCTTTTTAAATACACTGTGACCCTTAGGGGTGGAATATGCACCATTATACATCAGAAATACCACATTTTGTATCATATTCCTTTGCATGATTTGGGTGGCACAAGTATTTAAATGCACATGAATAAGGCCGAAAACATTCCATTCTGTGCACTCACAAAATAATAAACAAATGGCAAATAGTTATGTACCAATTCAGATCAGACCCTCTCTTTGTTTTATGAAGCTGAATAAATCCTCTTTCTCCATCTTGGAGGTTGTACCTTGAAAGCACTGAATATTGACTTGTTACTTTGTGTAAACAAATTTGTCCATTTTATGTCCAACTAATATCTGACATTAAAATGGCCAAGCAAAAAAAACAACGAACAAAAAAGAAAAACAGTCCAATTTAAAATGATCATTAAAATAAAATAAATTAACAGCTGCGGTCCAAAAAAAAAAAAGCACGTGGCATACTGTATTTAATGGGATGGAACGGATTTAACGCCATCACTGAGGCAGAGAATACATGGTTAGAGGAACAGTTATTGGGTACAAGCTCACCACGGAAAGAGGGGAGCGTATTCCCACTTCCCTTTTTCTAAAAACTACTTTGAAACATTAACAAACTGCGAAAATGTATGAATCCACACATTGTTATTCTATATACTCTTTTTGCACTTTACTGCTATTTGCACTTCTGGTTAGATGCTAACTGCATTTCGTTGTCTCAGTACTTGTACTTTGTGCAATGACAATAAAGTTGAATCTAATCTAATCGAATCTAATAAGAATGGCACTAGTAAACAAAACAGCACATTAAGCCAGTGCATGCTGCAGAGCATCGATCTGGCACATGAACGTTCAGCAGGCCAAACAACATAAATGTGCATTTTGATAAGTGACAGATCCGACCTGTGGATTCACAGAAACACAATTATTACCTTACGTAAGCCTCATTAAAAGTGATTTTCATCACTATTGACAATTTAATTATTTGTCAATAATGCATCTATATACAGTACCCTCCAAAATGATTCACACCCCTGACGAAGATGAGCAAGGAAGGCTGTATAAAATAAACAATACAGGTTATGAGCTATACTGTATGCTCAGAACAATGGGGAAATTATATTATTTTATACTGATACAATTTAGTTCAACAAGAAATCCACCCCCCCTGCCCCCACCCTCAAAAAAAGGTGTCACATATACAGTAGTCTCAAGGGTGTGAGAACATTTTGGAGGGTACTGTATGCCTATGGACAATAGGGGATGTGTGCTCTTCTTCCTTGGATTCATAAACAATAATACATTTGTATTTGAGGTAGATGCGGTTTTAACCATTCAATAAAGTGGTTAATATACCAGGTGAGATCTTGTGATGGTCTGTAATGAGGTCTGTTTTCCTTGTACCCCCGTGTTCCATTCTCAGTTCTAAAGGTACCGCGATGAAAAGGACGCCATTACTCAAGTGTGAAAACTCTTGAGTTTTGTACTCTCGTCACCTGAGTTTGTGGAGTTTAACAGTGGTGCTAAAACTGAGCGTCCTCTTTAGACTATTCCAGGGTTAACCTTTCTCCTTCCCTCTCTCTCTCTGGGTAAATGGTGGTATACTCTGCGTATACATGAGGTGAACCATTTTGCCAGGTGCTGCTCTTCTTTCCTCAAACACAAAAGCCCCCGCTGCTCATTGTCTCTTAACTCACTCATTATTATTCTGTACCTGTCGATTCTACAGGGAAACAAATGACACCATATGGACTCACCCATAAGCCTAAAGCGAGTACAGACCAGCAGTGACAGACTCCAGTCCTGAAGGGCCGCAGTGTCGGCAGGTTTTTGTTGTTTTATTCAGCGTCCATTTTAGGCCTTTGAAGCACTCTTTAGCCAGCTCATTGAAATATCAAAATATCAATTACAGGCACTCCTCACTTAACGACCGAGTTCCGTTCCTATGACTAGGTCGTTAAGCGAATTGGTCGATAAGCGAGGAGCCGCATCTTACTGATATTTGTAGTCTTGGAGATTGCGAATGCTAGTGTAGTGACTACTGACCGACTGCGGGAACGAGACTGAGACTGAGAAAGGGTGATGCGAGATGAGATGCTTGGCACTGAGACGCCGCGCTGCCGTTTCCACGACCAAAGTTCTCGTACAGCGTACAATACCGACTTGTTGGAGAGCTGGTCGTAAGTCCGCGCGGTCGTTAAACAGGTAGGTCATTAAGTGCCTGTAGTCAAAATGTTTCACCTCAGCCCTCCAGGACTGGAGTTTGATACCATTCAGCCAACTCAAACAGGCCAGCTAAACAAATACCCTACCCACCCTTCAATTAAATCAAATAAATAGATCAATACATAAAATGATCAAATGAAGCAGTTGGGAGCCCTTGAAATGAGATGCAGAGCATTTGGGGCCTGATCAGAGCCATGAGTTGTGACTCATGTCATGGCTTGTGACCGTGGTGATATTTACACAAACTACAGTGGATGAGAACACAAGGTAACAACCCAGAATTCTCTCAACACTGCCCTAATTAGCTAAAAAAAAGATTATCACTTCAGGAAGTGGGTCCTCCCATTCCGGATTAAAACAGAAACCAGATGATTTTTGAAGCAACAGAAAACAAACGGCATACGAGAGTGAATTGTTTGTAAACAACGCCTTGGCCAGCAAATATCTCACCAGTGGCCTCTCTCTGGAGCACTGTCAGAAATACGAATCTCCTGGTCCACACTCAGGAGTCAAGCATTGATGTTCATCAGAGTGCTCCAGGGTCACATGACGAGGGGGAATCCTCAGATTCTTAGCGAGCAAGGCGTTTGTCCTTGAGAAGAAAGTCTTCAAACATGTACCTTTCTGAAAGTTGGAGAAGGGCGGGAGCGGGTGGTACCTTGGTTTTCAGGATTGTCACATGCTGTACAGTACTGAGGAGAGCAGGGGGATAAAGATGAGGATGGTGGGGGGCAGTCTCCTGGCTAGGGCTCCCGGTTGCCGTGTAACAGCGGGATGACGTAGACGGAGATGTCGTCTCCGGAGCCCAGTCTGTCGTTGGAGATTCTCCAGCCCCTGTCCCTCAGCAGTCCCCGCGCCCGCATCACCAGGTCCTGAGCCGCCAGCGTGTACCTGCGCCACAGGTGAGGGACAACGAGCAGGTTCATGCACGCACACAGACACCACACCATGCCACACACAGACACATGCACGCACGCACACACACACACACCCAGACACGTGTGTGCGCGCGGAAATGTACAGACCCCATGCCACACACACAGACATGTGTGCGTGCGCACACACACAGACACCACAGCACACCACACACATACACACACACACAGGTGCAACACCACATACACACACACAGGAGAGCGAGTACATGCCTGTGGTGGTCGTCGGGGTCACAGTTGCCTAGGAAGCTGGTGATGGCCTCAGACACTTCCTCATTGGACAGGACATCCCACAGACCATCCGTGCCCAAGACCAGGACATCATCTGCTCCATGCTCATACTGTGTGAGATGGTACACTTTCACCTGGGGAGGCAATACTGGGTCAGGTGGTACAATTGGGTTCAACTGAAACTCAGTTCAAAACAAGAAGGCACAGGTAGAAATTAGTTAAAGGCCAATTCCGAACTGATATCAGGAAGTATTTTTTTACACAGAGTTGTCAATGTGTGGAACAGCTTTCCAGGTCAGGTAGTGGAGGCAGAAACACTTGGGCTATTCAAATCCAGGCTTGATGCAGTATTGGATATTCTCTAGACCGTAGGTAAACGACAAGCCTAGATGGGCTGAATGGCCTGTTCTTGTCATTATGTATTCTTACGTTCTTATGAAAGAGTTTCCCTCATACGTGGCTGCCCATCAGAGCATACAGCACTACTGAATCCCACGTTCACACACAGATCCCAGATCCACGTGGAGTTTTACAAAGCCGGGGCTCGGGCACTACACTCTCGGGACAAGCATGTGCGCATTTTCCGCGAATAGCGTGGGTACAGGCTTTGTAAATGCTTTGTAAAACGCGCTATACAAATAAATGTGGCTTTTTTTGCCCTTGTCTGATTGCTACCTGCTGCAGGCAGTGAAGGGGGTTGTTTTTAAACCCATTTATAAGCCCTATTCTTCAGCACATAGTGGAAACTCAGCTCTCACAAATCAGTGATTCTACTCTTATAAACGCCACCCTCTGTCCCTAGTGTCGACATCATACCAGAGTGCTTCTTGCGATATGACTCCGGTACAAGTATCCCAATCCCTGGGTCTTTGTAGATCGGAGGTAGTTTTTGACACAAATGCAGAATTCTTCCACACAAATCATGACTACTTTGGCGCGCTGTGCCAATGCACGTTCTTGCAGCGTGACAAGCGAATGGTCCTTTGTATCCAGCTATCCAACTAAAGACCAACACTTACAGTTACACCCAACGCAGCGGTGGCATGGTTGTTCTAAATGATGATATCGTGATTGTCATGTTTTTGGCAGCCCGTCGCAGTCCTCCTCCAGTGTGTGACTTGTTAATTGGCCTTCATGTCATGGTGCTGGCTTGCATATGAATTTCATTTGAATGACCTTGAATTTTTCTTTCAAGGACATTGTACTGTACCTCCGGGCAGCAGGAGAGGAAGGGCTTGATGTAGATATTGGAGTCATGCACCTTTAGGTCGTGATCCCCAAGACCTCGGGTGACCCCGATGGTGGCCATTACACGGGCCTGTGGAGCAAAGCAGCCCGTTGCATTACACTACGACCATTACATTACATCACTTTATCCAGAGCAATTTACACAGGTTACGTTCTTTTTACATTCATTTTTGTTACAGCCGAATATTTTACTGAAGCAAATCATGTTAGCACCTTGCTTAAGGGTACAACGGAAGTGTCTCACCTGGGAACTGAACCTGCAACCTCTGAGTTACGAGCCCAGTGGCATCACATTGCATTCATTTAGCAGATGCTTTTATCCAGAGCAACTTAGTAAACAGTGCGAAAGCACATTGAAATAGATTAATAAGAGCAACCTTAACTACAGAAAAGGATAATTAACTCTTAGAGCCAGAAACAGCATGCTAGATTCAAAAGACAAGAAGTGCTATATTCAACAGTCAACCTAACCTGATGGACATATTCAACCAATGTGGCAGCATATCTAGGATCACACTAAGTGCTAAAGAGTACTGAGAAAACAGGGTAGGAGTTGAGGGAGCCTTGAAGCAATCTGAAGAAGTGAGTTTTCCTGTTAGTCTCTGTTGTCCTGACCATCGGACACGGGGGGGTTTAGAGTGCCAGGACTCCACAGGCAGAGCTGCAGATGCATTCTGGGATTAATGGCCTGCTGTTTGGCCCCGCAGCCCCTTCACAGGGCTTTGAAGTGCTCCATCCCCCGTCTATCTGCCCATCCTCTCGGTCTTGCTTCAAAGTAGAACAGTTTTCTGCCACACAGGGACATGAACAGACACTTCTTTCCCTGATGTGATTACAGACAGCTTGTCAGTGCAGACACTCTGTAATTCACTCGCCGAGGAGAGAGCAAAGATGCCGTGTGATTGGCTTACTCCAGGTCGATTTGTAACGTTGGACAATATTCAACCTGCTAACTAATAAGGGCCCCGTTTCTATGCCTGTGATACCATAATACACCACATATCATGCTGTTATAAGGCATCACCTGTGATGTCATAACACATTGTTGCCTGTGATGTCATAATACAACATCGCCTGCAATGTCATGATACAACATCACCTGTGATGTCATAATACAGCATTGCCTGTGATACAACAGCTCCTAAGTTGGTGTACTGCTGTTGCACTCTGTGTTTTATGGGGTCAAGTCCAGAGCAACATTGAGCCTCTTGATCATATGGAAGACCTGTGACCAACACCAGACACTGGGCCGTTCAAAAGACAGGGCCTTTCCATGGGGTTGCCAAACATACAGTATTTCTTTAACACATCTTTTTCCCAAGAGCAATACTGTTACACACTGTCTATATCACACAGAAGGTAGTCTCCTTTAATGCATGTTACACTGCGTTCATATCCTACACAAGCCTGTCTCCGCACAGTGTTAATATCCTACAGAAGCCTGTCTCTACACACAGTGTTAATATCCTACAGAAGCCTGTCTCTACACACAGTGTTAATATCCTACAGAAGCCTGTCTCTACACACAGTGTTCATATCCTACAGAAGCCTGTCTCTACACACAGTGTTAATATCCTACAGAAGCCTGTCTCTACACACAGTGTTAATATCCTACAGAAGCCTGTTTCTACAAGCAGTGTTAATATCCTCCAGAAGCCTGTCTCTACACACACTGTTCATATCCTACAGAAGCCTGTCTCTACACACAGTGTTAATATCCTACAGAAGCCTGTCTCTACACACACTGTTCATATCCTACAGAAGGCTGTCTCTAGCAGAGAGCTGCAGAAGGAAGCATTTGAGCAGACAGGTGTAGGGGCTGTCCTTGAGGATTCGGTGGAGTGATAGCCACAGAGGAATGGCCATCACAGGCCCTGTGATTCCCTGCAGGAGAAGAAGGGGAGGGAGCGTTCACCTTCTTCCCCTCTCCGTATATCAAAGGGAACTTCAGGTCGTCGTTCTCAATGGTTTTATAGGCCCTGCACAGAGGAGAGGAGGAGACTTTAATGGGCATGTGTTTTACAACCCTCCTCACTTCAAAACCGCTGCAGAGAAAAGGAGAGATGTAGAGATGGAGAAATTGAGAAATTGAGAAAAGGAGAGAGGAGGGGGGTTGAGAGAGAGAGAGAGAGAGAGAGAGAGAGAGAGAGAGAGAGAGAGAGAAAGAGATAAACTAAAGTGAAAATATTTTAATGAGACTGAAGGGACAAACTATAAAAAAATGAATGTGTTAATTATTCGAAAAATTATTAATATTTTACATACATTATATACATTTATAACATTATTTACAATGTTTTTGTTGACATTCAGATTATAACTACTGCAACCAATCAAGTTACTATTCGTTCATTTTTTTGCATTATTTTAGCAATATTTTATTTAAGCAAATTATTTTCCTTTGGCAATATGATGCAAGGCATTGTGTCATTGAGAGCAGATTAATAGAGCCAGGAGCAGCTCCAGAGCCAGGAGGCTACCCCAGAGAAAGCATATTAAAATGCACTTTATTTTAATCAGCCTTTTCTTAACAATAGACTCATATTTCCAAAGCTCTTCTTTGCCCTCAAACTGAACCAGTATTAATGTGTAACAGCATTAACGACAGCATGTGTAAAATATGAAAGCCAGTCGACGAGAGTGCTTTCTATTTGAGCCTTTTACCCTGTGCTCACTAAACCTGCTCCTGTCCGACTGAATAATCCACTGGTGTATGTGGAACTAAGACAATTTAAGAGGAGGGCGTGGGTTTAAAAGTGTTTGCTCATCTTTTTAAATAGTTAATTTTTTTAATAATTTGACTGACTAAATTAATAAGATATAGCAAGGTCCTCCTTTGACACAAATACCAGGCAAGTAAGTGTATAACAACAACAACAAAAAGATTAATATTTAATCACCACACTAAAAAATGTAACAAAACATTCGAGTCTAGCTCGCCCCTCTTGCCTGTGAGCTGGCCCTAATTAATTAATTCATGGCAAACACCACATGCAAATAGTTACACATGCAAATAGTTACAGATCAAACAGCATTCTTAAAGTGCTTGCCAAGATCTGTCATATTCAGTCACATATATCAGTGTCCCCCTGGTACCCAGAATCCTCTCAATTTCAGCCTTGGGTCTCTGGCCGCCGTTCGGTTTGTTCGGTTTGTTTTTGGAGGCTGTCATGCCCGTTCTGTTCCCGTCTGTTATTGTTCCTGTTCCAGATCCATGGAAGGTTCGATTATGGAAGGCTTTGTATATATTAGTTAGATGGAAGGTTTCTCTAATCACTAAAGTCACACCTTGTCTAAGGGCATTAATATCTGCATTCCTCCGCTTCTAACTGCACTTGTCTGCCTGTTCTTGGAGCTGTGCTCCTGGCACCCAATCAGGGTTGATGTCAAAGGTCATGCCGCCACACATATATCAGTGTCCCCTGTGTTCTTGTTCTTTCCCGGGGTGATATAAACCAGTGTTTACAGATTTTTGCTCCTACAGAACAACCCTTCCCAGAATCCTCTCAATTTCAGCCTTGGGTCTCTGGCTGCTGACTGAGACTACTGCATGTAATAACACTCTTATAACATTTAATAACACTCCACCTCCATGTGTCAGACAGTCAGGGGGTTTGTCATATATACAGTGGGTATGTAAATATTCACCATGTATAAAAAATATATTCATTTTTTGTTATTAAATGATGTTTCCCTAACTGCATGAGAAGGCAAGACCCCCTGACCAGCAAGACACAGTACTGAATTCAGATGGGAATTCTAGAAACACTCACCATTTATGACAACAATAAAAATATGTGCCTAATATAGGACACACTGTACGGCCCCATTAATTCTGGAGATCATTCTCTAGTAACTATATACCGATTGAGACAACAGATGTTGTTGTTCTTTTGGAGAAGATTAAATTTAAACAAACATTTTCTTAGATCTGCAAAATGTTTTTCACACTGTCAATCACAATATCCTTCTTTCAAAATGATCTCAATTTAACTTTTCATCCAAGATGAGGTTGTATGTCAGGATCAATAACAATCTCTCATCTGGCAAATGTATAATGGGGGTACCCCAAGGATCTGTTATGGGCCCACTACTGTTTAACCTATATATAAATGATCTCCCACAAGTTTGCCATGGAGGTGACATCCAAATGTTTGCAGATGATACAGTTGTGTATGTACATGCTAAAACTGCAGAACAAGCAGCATCAAAATTAACTGCAGCTAATTTCATAATATCTTGATCTTTTATGTTTTAGTACAAATGTAGGCAAAACTATGGGAATGCACTTCTCTATGAAACAAAAACTTATTTGCACTGACATCTGCAGTAGGCTCAGTTTGTATTCATACCCTTGATAAAGATGAACAAAAGAGATTGTATAAAATAAACTATATAAGAGGTATATTTTATGCTACAAAAAATCAGAAAAGTCCAAACCTACATTACTAATACAATTGTTCAGAGAAACATATTTATTTATTAATATTTTTTTCCAGAAAACATCACAATTATTCATTCCCCTATTCTTTTCAATTTAATCCAACCAAAGACAAATCTTCATAATTATACAACTTATTTGAAATTCGTTGGAAGGTTATGGAACTATACAGTGGCCTACCTAGGGGTTTGAACACACATTTGAAATACTGTGGTCAGCCATCATCATGTTGAAAGACAAATAACTCCCTGAAAGCATCAGACAAAAGGTTATTGACCTCTACAGAACAGGAGATGGCTACAAAACAATCACTAAAAAGTTAAAGATACCACTTTCCACTGTGTCAATTATTAGGAAGTTTAAGGCCACTAGAGCAGTGGCTAACCTGCCAGGTAGAGGACGCAAGTCTATCTTGCCCCCATATGTAGTGAGATGGATGGTTCGAGAGGCAAAAAGAAGTCCAAGGGCCACAGTTCAAGATCTCCAAAACAATCTGGCATCTTGAGGTTACAAGGTGTCTAAAGCTACCATTCGATGATGCCTACATGACAATGGCCTTATGGCAGAGTTTCAAGAAGGAAGCCTCTTTTGAAGACAATTCACTGAAAAAGGCGTATTGAATTTGTCAAACTACATCTGAACTACAATTAGAACTGTTTCTTGTGGCTGAATCAAGCTTTTTGGATACGCATATCAGCATTATGTTTGGTGTTGGGGTTGTTTTGCATCCACAGGCCCTTATTAAAATAGATGGAACCATGAACTCCAGCATGTACCAAGACATTTTGTCCAGAAATCTTGTTCCCTCTGCCAGGAAGCTACACATTAGCACATACAATATACCTCATTACTTATATTGTTTATTTTATACAATTTCTTTCATTCATCTTTATTAAGGGTATAAATACAAAAGGAGTCTATTGTATATTAAGGGGGGGGGTCAGCATTGTTTCTGAATTCAAATATCTTGCCGTTATCTTGGACCAAATCTACCTCAAGAAAATGTTAATCTTAAAGCTTAACTTATTTTCTAAGATACTGCCTCTCAACTGAGATAGCCAAGGTTTTTCTCACATGGAATACTGCATAACTAGTTGGTCTCAAGCTGGAGAATGTCAATTTTAGATCAAAAACCTACTCAATACCACCGTCGCATAATACTAACAAAATTTAACTAATTGAGTTTGGATAACTTTGTTTTATTCTAATGTATAACCCATGTTTAAAATTGTCCACAACTGGGCTCCCCCACCTCTAAATGAATTGGTATGAGCTGACTGTATCTAAAAGCACTACAAAATTTGGTCAATCAGTATTTTCTATAAATGCCTCTAAATATTGGAATTCACTACCAACTGATATTAAGAGATGCAGTAGTTTACATAATTTCACCTCAAAAGTCAAAACATGGCTTTAGGAAAATCTGATCTGTCATCATCAATCTTAACACACCTTTTAATGCCTTTGGCTATAAACATTCAATTGAATGCATCGGATGCTTGTTTTTTAACATTGCACTAATGCTTTTGCTATGTCTCTGACAAATAAATAAATAAACAGAATATCATTACTCAGCTCTTACAGTATCAAGTTTGGAGACAAACAATGGGAGTTCTGACAATGTGATATTTGATTAGCCATTTGGAGAAAAGTTTACGCAGCCTTGAGTGAGGTCACAGAGGCCATATGCTTTAAAGCTGGACGCAGGACCACAATCAGCACTTTTACAATGTTGGCTGGAGTCAAAGCACTGAACACAGCAGCTCGCAGCAGGAACAGGGACAGGCCCCTGCTGAGCCAAGCAGCCTGTTTAAAGGCTAAGGTTTAAAACTCCAAAATAAGTTTCACGGAACCGAGGACTCAAGGAGGGCACAAGAACAGTACCGAACAAGTACTGTAAACTAAACATGTTATAAAAAAAACCAGTACAGTGTAAAAATGTAAAAATGTAAAACCTATAATATACAAATTGCAATGGGAATAATACATAGATAAATAACAATCAATAATAAAATAATCAACCAAAAACTAAATGAAAAATAAAAGAATTCACATTGTCTTTTCTGCATTTATAATTGTTTTGGCCTTGGGGACAAATTATAATTTTGCTCCGTTACATTTAAATTTCCATATTCCGTCAGCCAGATGGAAGCAGCTGGGATTTCTTGTAAAGAGGATGCTCTAAGTAATTATTTTGAAAGTTCTACTGTTAAGAGAGCACAGTTGTATTCCTGCAGGTTTGTTTGTTACAGACCTTTCGTCTGCGTACTTGTGAAGGCATGGCTGAAACAGATTAAACTGGTCTTTGATACCCACTTCAGCGTTCACCTCCAGGTTGAACCATCCATGGTGAGGGGCGGCTCATCTTGCTGGAGGACTGCTGACGGTGCATCACACTGGACACTGAATTCAGCGATTCAGCACACTAAAAAGCTCCATTTGTGGCTTGTGCCTGCGGGCTCTCTTCATAAAGGGAAATCCTTTTTTAATGAATCCTCCATAATGACTCCAGACAAAAGCAGTATTCACTTTGTATGCTAACTGTATGACACTTCTTTAGAAAAAAAAAAACAGCTAATCACAACTCTCCTTGTAATTACTGTGACAATGAGATTAGATGACATCGGCTGCAATGTGGAAGTCCTCTTCAGTGAAAAAGGTCATTGTCTCATGACACGCACGCACGCACGCACGCACGCACACACACACACACACACACATATTGCAGATGGAACCACCGACACCCCTACGTACCGTACCACATGCGCGCGCACGCACACACACACACACACACACACACACACACACACACACACACACACACACACACACACAACACACACACACACACACACACACACACACACCACACAGGGAGGAAGAGTAACATTGGACAACTTGAATAAACATTTACAAAAACAAACAGTCCCAGTCATTCCACCAGACTCGGTCTTAGAGAACACTCTCTAGAGATATTTCCCTGCTGATTGGTCTTTAGCCCAATGGGCTGCACTAGGAAATGGCTGCCTGGCCTACAACAATGGGAGCCAGGTAATCCTTGAAGAGTAACATTGACAGACAACTTGAATAATACATATTTACAAAAACAAACAGTTTCCCAGTATTTGAGACCTGAACATTGTTTACCCCTCGGACACATGACTTCCTCATTTTGATTGGTCTTGACAACGAGAAAAGAGACTTCCCCTGAAGACACTTTGTTTTGTGTTGTCAAGATTAGTAGTTAATAAATTATCATTTTGATATTCTCTGGGTTCTAACTGATGATTGGTCTTAGGCTATGTTTACACCGCCTGATAAAAGTGACCCAAGTTTTTGCTCACACGTGGCACATATCAGATATGTATTATAAACGTGTGCCACACCTGTTGGTCGTGGTAGGGACATACAGTGAAGCCGTTCCCAAGATTCTGCAGGTAGAATTGTCCAAAGAGAGGAAGTATCAAGTGGAGTGAGTAACGGACGGAAGCACTGAATAAGAGCAGGATATGAACCTCTGTTAAAGGCCCAGGGCAGCGTTAGCCAGCTGCTGGGGTGAGCTGTCGTGCTGTGGTATGATTTGAACTCAGTGCAGGTGGCAGTACACAATGGTGCCACTTTATTCCAAGAAACCTTGGGAGGAACCAGACTAAAAGGGGGGGAACTCATCCTCTTCTGGCCAGCACAGGGTGTGTCCAAAAAAGACCATATCATGATCAGTCCAAAGTGACTCAGGGCTGAATGACTTTGCGCCTCCTGAGTTAGGTAGTCAGTGAGGGGGGCTAAACCACGTGAAGGGGGTCCAGATCCAGGGACTGGGGTAGGCCAGTATTGAACCAACTTTGGGTTGCGTTTCCAGAACCTGAAGATGGGAGGAGTCTCTCAATATTCCGGCCATTAAAAAAAATGACTTGGCGTGTGACGACTCTATGACGACTGACGTATGCCCAATGAAATGGTGTACAGTATTGCTAGCTCCACCCATCTGCTGCTTATGGTTCTTGATGGTGCGGTTGATACCACCTCATGAGCAGGGACCAAGAATAGGTTCAGGAACTACAGAAACACGTTTCTGCTGGCAACGGGAACGCAAGATGTGGGTTCCAGATTCTGGTAGAGTACGGTACAGTACTGCGGTGGAAAATGCCTAGTCTCTCAAGACTCAGTTTCACCCCCCCCACCCAACTCCAGCCAGAGCAGCTTCGCAAAGCAGACGGTCCCCATAAAGAGGGTTATGTGTCATATGAAAGAACAAAACTCAGTTTCATTTGTGCTCATGAGTTGAAATTAATCTTTGATTACTGTGTTTGATTACTGCGTTTGATTACTGTGTGAGAGCCTGCACAGAGAGAGGACATGAGGGGAAAACAAACATACAGAAGCACTGCGTTCACAACCGAGGCCTACTCACTCCGAGAAGCACCACAAATAAAATAATAATGTGCATTTAATCAGTCCTCAGGTTACACTCCCTGTCATATGCTTCAGGCACTACCTGTCGAACTGAACATTGTCTGAACATCACATTTGTACGTGGAGTGTCAAAGGCTACTGTTATAAAAATCACAAAGGACATAGCCAGACTAATTTTCCTGTGATTGTTTTTTTCGCTGTCAATTGATGTGGGTTTTTTACTCTCTGTAGTAGTTGCTTATTACAGTTTTTCTCCATTGTATACACAAAGAAAATGGAACTATGCACACAATTCTGAAAACTTGAAGCTCATGTATCAACAACAAGACTCCAGACTGCTAAACTCTAAGCACAATTCCATTGTTTTCACTCAGATAGCAATTCTAAATAACATGTTTGCAAAACTCTAACACAATTCCAACAGATCAATTCTAAATCACATTTTTGCAAAAGTCTAACCACAAATCTCATCATTTAGCACACTTTGTTCACCTGGAAAACACTGGCCTTCAAAATGCCACACCCTAATTACTAATTGGTCTCACTCACTTCTCACCTGTTCAAACTCAATTGGCAAAACACTTCAATCATGTGTCAGAGCATAAAACAGGGATGTGATTTTTTTCCTGGTTAATCAGGAAATGTTTATTTTCAGACCATAGATATCTTGTGGACATGTGTATGTCATAAGCATACACATTAGGAAATGTTGCACTCTTTGACAGCTAATAGCAGAGATATTTAGCACCAGAAAATCAGCATTTCCTGAATAATCAGGAAAAATCACATCCCTGATAAAAGAGGCCCCAGGTGACCTCTACTGTGTTGGGGGAAATGGAGCAGCATGGAGAACAGAGGTAGAGGAAGAGGAAGAGAGAGCAAGAGGAAGAGGAAGGCGAGCCAATATTTCTAATGAAATCTGTGCAACTTTGATTGACCATGTACTCAATCATGGCCTAACAATGACCGCAGCTGGGCAGCGAGTCCAGCCGAATTTGAGCCGCTTCACAGCTTCAGTTATCCGGGCATTTAGAGATGAGAATAGGTAAGTAACCACTTCAGTAGTCTTCTATACTCTCTACAGTAATTACAGTAATGTAACTTTATGGCCTCTATGGATATATACAGTGCTTAGAGAAATGTATAGTGTAATGTTGTTTTGTCTTACATTTATGGAATATGTGTAGCCTATACTGTATATACTTTTCACAGAATAGAAAGACGACCAGCAAGAGGTGGCAGAGGCCGGAAATTTACAGATGAGCAAGAGACCACCATAATCAACATGGTGTTGGCTAATAATGCCATTACACTGAGGGAAATTAAAGACAGAGTCATACAAGACAATGTCCTCTTCCCAAACATTGACCAGGTCAGCCTGTCCACAATAGATCGTGTCCTGAAGAAACACCAGCTTCGAATGAAACAGATATATCGCATACCGTTTGAGCGCAACACTGACAAGAGTGAAGGAGCTATGTTACCAATATGTGCAAGTGAGTACAGCAGGTTACTGTAACTGACCACATCCTTTCAGTACTCTGTATAGACATGTCACTATGCACCTCAGTGTTCCTGTATGTAGGCCTATAGCTGGTCCTGTATGTAGGCCTATTGTCTGATATGGTCATTTTCTCTTTTTCAGAGAGTGCTTGAACTTGATGCCAGTGCTGCTCCACATGAATACATACTCATTGACGAGGCAGGGTTCAACCTGACCAGGACCAGGCGGCGGGGGAGGAACATCATTGGCAACCGTGCCATCGTCGATGTCCCTGGCCTGCGTGGGGGAAATGTGACCATGTGCGCAGCCATTGGTCACCGTGGGGTCATCCATCACCATGCCCAATTTGGTCCCTACAACACTGCCCGTTTGCTAACCTTCCTTGATGCACTCAACAATATCTTCATCCCCCCACAGGAAGAGGGACCAGAGCAGCCCAACTACATTGTCATTTGGGATAATGTAAGTTTCCACCGGGCTGCTCTGGTCCACAACTGGTTCGCTAACAACCCACATTTTTCAGTTCTCTACCTTTCACCATATTCCCCATTTCTAAATCCAATCGAATAATTATTTTCAACATGGTGGTGGAAAGTATATGACTGCAAACCCCACGAGCGTGTGGCCCTACTCCAGGCAATGGAGGAGGCGTGTGACGACATCCACGCAGATGCATGCCAGGGGTGGATCCGCCACGCCAGGTGCTTTTTCCCCCGCTGCTTGGCCAGGGAGAACATTGCATGCGATGTAGATGAGGTCCTCTGGCCTGATCAGGATTGGAGGCGGGATGACTGATTTACATGTAGACCTGTTTCACCATTTTATTTTTTATTGTTTTTTGGGCCTACGAAAAACTTTTTTTTTTTGCTGTCAGTTCAGTCAGCTGAACATTTTACTGTATTTTACAGTAACAAATAAATATTTGCTTTACCTTTTTGTATTTGTGCACTGATTTCATCATTACATCCCCAGAAAGACAGTCTAAACATTTTCTTACTGTAGTGTTTTTCATTTTACTTATCAGTGCAATTACTGTATGAGTTTTGCCAAAATAGGTAACATTTGTGTATTCTCAGAACTCGAACAACGTTGCAGTATCAACTATAAGTTTACAGTATGACTCTGGGAAGCAGGGTTGTGAGTTTAGCCCAATTGGAGCTCATTGGATAGACAAATGTGCATTCTATCCTATTCTGATACAATGATTGTGTCAATGCAATATTTATATGATATATTCACAGTATTGTATTACAATATGGCAACAGTCTTTATACTGTACCATAAAATTGCAACCTATTTTGGGACAAAAAAAACCTAAACCTTAAAAAAGAAGGAAACCATTTCTACACAATTTTATACATTTGAATATGTAACATGGCCTCATGAAGCCAAAACATATATAAACAGTATTTTGATGGTAGTGTTTTAAATGTATTACACCAGTGTTTAATTGATGCTCTGTAAGAGATATTCATATGATCATTTTGGGGAAAGAGAAGAGAGAACATGGTTTTGGGTGCAGTGTTTCATTTTGCAAGAAATTTGTGGAGTTTTGCCAAAATGGGTAACTCTTTTCAGTTTTGTGTTTAGAGTTTTGAGAAATTGAGCTATAGTTTCAGGAAATGTGTTTAAACGATTGGGAAAAACTGTAAGGCAAGGTAAGCCCAGACTAAGCACATTATATGCTACGCTAGCGCTAGCACATGGACCCTGCTCTCAGGACTGCGTGTTCTATACAGTACCGTAATCAAACGAATGATTCACGGCTCCAACACACACCCGCAGACTGGAGGAGACACCGAGGACTGGAGTATCATCTCTGCCACTCAGACGGAGAGAGAGAGAGACAGAGAGAATGGGAGGAGGGGGTGAAAGAAGGGAGAGTGAAAGAGACAAATAGATATTGAGAAAGAGGGGAAAAGAGAAGGAGAGAAGTAGAATATGAGGTGAGAGAGAGAGAGAGAGAGAAATAAACAGAGGAAAGGGAATGTGATAGAGAAAGGGGTGAGAGAGAGAGAGAGAGAGAGAAAGAGAACAAGAGAGAAAGGGGTGCAGGAGAGAGAAGGGGAGGGAGAGAGGGATAAGAAAAGAGATGGGGGGAGTAGAGAGAAGAGGCTGGTAAAAGATTGAAAGGGTGAAAAGGGTGATACAGGAAGAGAGATGAAGGAAAAAGAGAGAGAGAAACAGAGAGGAGGCAGTGTGCTCACCAGCCGCTCATGGTGTAATCGCGGTACAGCGTCCTCTTCCCCACCTCCTTCCTCTGAATCCTCCTGGGAAACTCCAGGTGTGTAAACTCGTTCCCCAGCAGGTGAGGCTGCATGTAGGCCTGTTAAAGCAGGTTTCAGGTGTCTCAGTTCACCTGTCCAGGGAAGGGCTGGCATCCACTGAGCTGTACTCTACTAATGCCGCTCACTCCTTCATATTAATGCGTTACCAACCAACAGAAACAAGCACAGTTTCACCACATAATAATAATAACAATAAATACAGATTATTAATATACAGACTCCTCTTATCTTCTCTGTCTCTCTGTAGGTCATGAAAAGTTCAATGCTTATGAAAAGTAATTGGCAGTGTTAAAGTTGGCAGAGAAGATCACCATGGCAACAAAAAAAGGCCAAAATGTCCTCACCAGAAACTGCAGCCTCTGTCTCTCGGACTCGGGGGTGAATTCTGTGGACATCGGGATGATCTCTCCACTCCGAATGATGATGGCTCTGACGATGAACCACAACAAGCAGCACGGCACACAGCGCTTTAACAATACTACACTGCGGAGCAGGGGATTCCAGTGACTTCAGACATCGTGGGGAAGCAGCCCCTTCTCATAAAAGCCAGCTGAGATTGGACGAGATTGGGGTTTAGTGCTGTGGCCTGGACTGGCTTCTGTCTGCCACGGGCAGTTAAGGAACAGACTGAAGTGCAGATGTTGCTGCTCATTTGTCCGGCTTAATTTTGAGTGCTGGCTGAGCCCCGCAGCCCACATTAGACATCATTACCCAATTATTACTATTACGCAAACAACTACTACTCCGGTAGTACTGTGTGTGACCTGTAGGGTGTAAAATAGTCACTGGCTCTCCTGTAGTACTGTGTGGGGCTGTAGGGTGTAAAATAGTCACTGGCTCTCCTGTAGTACTGTGTGTGGCCTGTAGGCCCCCCCCCTCACACACTGTCCCCCCTCACACACTGTCCCCCCCCCCACACACTGTCCCCCCCCACACACTGTCCACCCCCCCTCACACACTGTCCCACCCTCTCACCTGCTGTCCCCGGCGTTGCTCACATACAGCTTCCCCAGTAGGAACACCACCACGAGGGCAGTGCAGCCCCCTGAGATGTTGTACACAGACTTTTCCCTCTCAATCTGCGTGTCCTGGAAACACACACATGCATACAAACACACACACACATGCACACACACATTTACACACACACACACACACACACATACATTACATTACAGGAACTTAGCCGATGCCCTTATCCAGAGCAACTTACACAGTTAACATTTATTTACATACAATCCATTTATACAGCTGCATATTTACTGAAGCAATTCAGGTTAAGTACCTTACTCAAGGGTACAACAGCATCGTCCCACCTGGGATTCGAACCTGCAACCTTTGCATTACAAAGCCAGTTCCCTAATCGTTATCCGACACTGCCACGAACACGCACGCACGCACGCACGCACGCACACACAATAATATATATTTTTAAATATTTTTCACACCATGAACAGCTAAAGCAAAATCATCCAGAACGCACTACATGAGGACCCGAATCCGCACACGGGAGATGAGCTCAGTGAAGCGCCCAATGGGAGATGAGCTCAGCGAAGCGCCCAATGGGAGATGAGCTCAGCGAAGAGCCCAATGGGAGATGAGCTCAGCGAAGAGCCCAATGGGAGATGAGCTCAGCGAAGAGCCCAATGGGAGATGAGCTCCGTGAAGAGCCCAATGGGAGATGAGCTCCGTGAAGCGCCCAATGGGAGAGGAGCTCAGTGAAGCGCCCAATGCCACATCATATTGCTTAATTAAACAGATTAATTATGTCAATTATACCAATGGATAATTAAAAAATCCATTACTTTAATTACTGAGATTAATAATTAATCAATCACTAAATGAATGATAAAGGTAAAACAAAATGGCAGCCCACAAGCTCCTATAAGAACTAACCACTGAAATCTGGCAGAAGAAGTGGATCAGGTCATCTGCAGTAAGCACAGAGTTCTGTGTGATCAATGGTCATCAGGCCAAAGGGATCAGTCTTGCTAACTGAAATGCTTAGGCATCACCTGGGAATTGGGTGCATGCTCCCTCTATCCAGGAGTCATGCATCATCACTGAGTATGAAACACTGAGCCCAACCGGTCTGGTATCAAAACCAGACCAGACTCATTTTCTCCCTCTCAAATTGACAGCGGGCATTGAGACAGACGGGTTCACGAATACGAATCCTAACATTTGGGGGGGGGTTTCTCTCACACCTTCTGCCTGGCTGCTAATCGACCATCTGATGAGTTTTAACACAAGCATAGGGACACACAGGTGTGATGCGCCCTCCACCACAGGACCAGGGACAACAGCACATATTTCAGCTCTGCTGTTGCCTTGGAAGGGAAACAATTTTTAGATGGGGGGCACGACTGCCATGAACTAAAGCTCCCTGCTACATCGATGAATAATGAGTCACCAACACCGCGGGATTTCGGCTCAAATAAAAATAACGCTGCAGCTCCGCTACTCAAAGTCGGCTCATACCATCTCCATAAACGTAATGCACCCTGCATTCAGCAGTGCGAGAAACCACAAGCCTAATTATAAGCCTAAATATATAGGGTCTCCTGACGGCGCTTGCGAAAACATGCAGTGTGCAAAATTTAAACTGCTGATTTATATGTAAATGAAGCGCATGTGAACTGAGCGGAAATGTACATATAATAATGGAGGCCTTAAGAATAATTGGTTGTGTATTGTATACTTTGTTGTAGGGCTGAATCTGCAGGCACAAGGGAACCCAGTGAGAAGAAGAATTTGCTTTCAGACCCCACAGCCTCCATTCTATACCCTGTGTAAACACTGGTGGAGATGAGCTCTGATCGCAGCTCCTGCTCCGTTTGGTACATTCATCTGCCTCCAGCACTTTCTCCCACCGTGGGCAGTTTCCAGCGAGGAGGGTGCTAGCTGTGTGTTGGAAACGAGGGTAGGAGATATAGATAAGCTTGTGCAGCGCAATCGCATACGTTGAGAGAAAATATGGGTTGGTGAGCAGGTCATGGTGTTCAGCACTTCAGATAAAAAGGTGGGGTAGTAAGAAAAGTGGGTCTGACTGAGCGTGGTCAGATCGAGGGTACAGGAAGGAGACGAAAAGAAAGCAAAGACAGACGGACGGACGTGAGAATGAGCTGCGCGTTATCCGGTAACATCCGAGAGGATGAACAGTAAATCCGCCGGGATTTCGCCGTGACGCACGGCGCAGGTGGGCTTCCCGATTCCGCCTCTAATTACAGGTGAGAGAGAGAGAGAGAGCGAACATCACAGGCGGCCGGCACGGAGACAGAATGCAAACTACACCCAAAGCCTCGGACTCGCTTCCATGATTTCCTTATTATATGACTGTATTAAGTGATTTGGGAGTCCGCGTAAGAGGTTTGTCTCAACGAAACGGCAAAGGACATACTGTATGTGAGCTGGATTCAGCGCTGCACTATTTCAGAGGGGGGAAAACGCAGCTGTGTCTTTCTGAGAGACATGCCCCATTACCATACCTCTAAAATAACAGGCTGCACTGTCAGTTGCTGTACAACACCTGGGAGACGTAGCCAAACTAATTATAGCAGGTGGAGCTGAACATAAAGGTAACGTGTAATTATGGTGATGATGATGACATAGTACCATTATTGATTTTTGTGACACACACACACACACACACACACACACACACACACACACACACACACAGATAACTGCCAAAATAAGGGAAAAACTTGAGTAAATGAAAGGTTCTGGCAGCTCTGTTATGGTGTGGGGTGCATTTTCCTGGCATGGTTTCAGTCCACTCAACCGCTTAGACGGAAATATAAATGGCAATAAATACAAAGCCATTCTGAGTGATCACCTTCATCCTATGGTGAAGTATTTATATCCTGATGGGAGTGGTCTCTTCCAGGATAAAGAAGCCCATCCACAGGGCACAAGTGGTCACTGAATGGTTTGGTGAGCATAAAAATGATCTAAACCATATGCCACGGCCATCTCAGTCACTAGATCTCAACCCAGTTGAACACTTATGGGAGATTCTGGAGCAATGCCTGAGACAGCGTTTTCCATCTCCATCAACAAAACACCAAATTATGGAATTTGTTGTATCCCTCCAATAGAGTTCCAGACACTTGCATAATCTATGCCAAGACACATTGAAGCTGTTCTGGTGGCTCATGGTGGCCCAACGCCCAATTAAGACACTTTATGTTGGTGTGTCCTTTATTTTGGCAATTACCTTTATATATTATAAAGAAGAATGGGTGAAATTGCAGTGTAGACTCACAACTGCAATTGCAGCTACCGGGTGCTTCTAAAAAGTAAAGGGGGGTGAATACTTATGTAATCAATTATTTTTATTTTTTTATTTGTAATTAATTAAGAAAAATCTTTAGAAGAATCCCAATTAAATCCATGTTGATTCCATCAGGAAAATAAAATGTGAAAAATGCCAAAGGGGGTGAATACTTTGTATACCCACTGTAAATATATACGTATATATATATAATTGATTAATTGTGATCCAGATGTTTTCTGGAAGAAAAAAATTGGAATATATTCCAAATGTTTGGAATTTTCTGACCATATACAGTGGGGAAAATAAGTATTTCACCCCCTGCTGATTTTGTGAGTTTGCCCCCTTACAAAGAAAGGAACGGTCTATAATTTTCATGGTAGGTTCATCTTAACAGTGAGAGACAGAATATATTTTTTTAAATCCCAGAAAATCACATTATATGAATTTTAAACATTTATTTGTGTTTTATTGAGGAAAATAAGTATTTCACCCCCTAGCAAAACATGACTCAGTACTTGGTGGAGAAACCCTTGTTGGCAAGCACAGCGGTCAGACGTTTCTTGTAGTTGGTCACCAAGTTTGCGCAGATCCCAGGAGGGATTTTGGCCCACTCCTCTTTGCAGATCCTCTCCAAATCCTTAGGGTTTGTAGGTTGTCGCTTGGCAACTCGAAGCTTCAGCTCCCTCCACAGATTCTCTATAGGATTAAGGTCCGGAGACTGACTAGGCCACTCCATGACCTTAATGTGCTTCTTCTTGAGCCACTCCTTTGTTGCCTTAGGTCATGGGTCATGGGTCATGACCTATGCTTTGGGTCATTGTCATGCTGGAACACCCATCCACGACCCATTTTCAGTGTCCTGGCTGAGGGAAGGAGGTTCTCACCCAAGATTTCCCGGTACATGGCCCCATTCATCCTCCCCTCGATCCGGTGAAGTCGTCCTGTCCCCTTAGCAGAGAAACAGCCCCAAAGCATAATGTTTCCACCGCCATGCTTGACGGTGGGGATGGTGTTCTTGGGGTTCAAGGCAGCTTTTTTCTTCCTCCAAACACGGCGAGTCGAGTTGATGCCAAAGAGCTCGATTTTAGTCTCATCTGACCACAGCACTTTCTCCCAAGCCTCCTCTGAATCATCCAGGTGCTCATTGGCAAACTTTAGACGGGCCTGTACATGTGCCTTCTTGAGCAGGGGGACCTTGCGGGCACTACAGGATTTCAATCCATTACGGCGTAGTGTGTTACCAATGGTCATCTTGGTGACTGTGGTCCCAGCTGCCTTGAGATCATCAACAAGCTCCAGCCGTGTAGTTCTGGGTTGTTCCCTCACCTTTCTCATGATCAGGTTCACTCCACGAGATGAGATCTTGCGTGGAGCCCCAGACCGAGGGAGATTGATGGTCAATTGGTGTTTCTTCCATTTTCTAATTATCGCACCAACAGTTGACTCCTTCTCACCAAGCTGCTTGCCAATGGTCTTGTAGCCCATTCCAGTCTTGTGCAGGTCTACAATTTTGTCCCTGATGTCCTTAGACAATTCTTTGGTCTTGCCCATTGTGGAGAGGTTGGAATCTGATTCATTGATTGATTCTGTGGACAAGTGTCTTTTATACAGGTAACGAGTACTTAATTAGGAGTACTAATTAAGTAAGAGGACTAATCTGTGTGCCTCCTGGTCACATAACCGGTCTGTGGGAGCCAGAATTCTTGCTGGTTGGTAGGGGGTGAAATACTTATTTTCCTCAATAAAACACAAATAAATGTTTAAAATTCATATAATGTGATTTTCTGTTTTTTTAAAAAATATTCTGTCCCTCACTGTTAAGATGAACCTACCATGAAAATTATAGACCGTTCCTTTCTTTGTAAGGGGGCAAACTCACAAAATCAGCAGGGGGTGAAATACTTATTTTCCCCACTGTATATACATATTATACCTATAGTAGACTCCACACCCTTCAAACCCTTGATAAAGATGAACAAAAGAGATCGTATAAAATAAACTATATAAGTAATGAGGTATATTTCATGCTAAAAAAATGCAGAAAATTCCAAATACAATTTTTCAGAAAAACATATTTTGTTTTATGACTAATATTTATTTTCCAGAAAACATCTGGATCACAATTATTCACACCCCTAACTATTCTTTTAAATTGAATCCAACAAAAACAAATCTTCATAAATATATAACTTATTTGAAGTTAATTGGAAGGTTATGAAACTATACAGTGGCCTACAATGGTTTCCTGTTTCCCTAGGGTATAAAAAGGAGGGAACACACATTTGAAATAATGTGGTCAGCCATCATCATGGTGAAAGGCAAAGAACTCCCTGAAAGCATCAGACAAGATTATTGACCCCCACAAAGGCTACAAAAAAACACTATAAAGTTAAAGATACCGCTTTCTACTGTTGTGTCAATTATTATGAAGTTTAAGGCTACTGGAACAGTGCCTACCCTGCCAGGTAGAGGATGCAAGTCTATCTTGCCCCCACGTGTAGTGAGACGGATGGTTCGAGAAGCAAAAAGAAATCCAAGGGCCACAGCTCAAGATCTTCAAAACAACCTGGCATCTTGGGGTTGCAAGGTGTCTAAAGCTACCATTTGATTTGACGATGCCTACATAACAATGGCCTTTATGGCCAAATTGCAAGAAGGAAGACTCTTTTGAAGACAATTCACAGAAAAGGTATTTTTAATTCACCAAACTACATCTGAACTACAGTTGGAACTGTGTCTTGTGGTCAGGTGAAACAAAAATCAAGCTTTTTGGACATGCACATCAGCGTTATGTTTGGCGTCCAAATAATGCAAGTATTGTTGAAAAGCACCTCGTGCCAACAGCGAAACATGGGGCTGGATCTTTAATGCTTTGGGGTTGTTTTGCATCCACGGGCCCTGGGGCCTTCATTAAAATAGATGGAACTCCAGCATGTACCAAGACATTTGGTCCAAAAACCTTGTTCCCTCTGCCAGGAAGCTACACCTTAGCCTTCCTGGCATATGGACATTCCAACAAGACAACGATCCCAAACATACGTCCAAAGCAACTAAGAAATGGTTGACAGAGCGCAAGATCAATGTCCTGACGTGGCCATCTCAGTCTTCAGACCTGAATCCAATTGAACATTTGTGGTTTGAACTCAAAAAAGCAGTTCACAAACATCAACCCAAGAATCTGAAGGGACTAGAACAATTCTGCATGGAGGAATGGTTGAGGATCCCCCCCCAAGAAGTTCCATAACCTCATACGACACTACAGAAGGTGACTACTTGCTGTTATAATGGCCAAGTGAGGAACCACAAAGTACTGATAACAGCGGTGTGAATATTTGTGATTCTTGTTTTTTCTGGGAAAATAAATATAATTTGTGAACCGTTCAATTGTGGTTTGTGCTAATGCATCATTATTAAATAATATAATTGTCTGCATTTTGTGAGCATAAAATAAAGCTTATTACTTATATATACAGTCAACTCCAAAATTATTCACACCCTTGATAAAGATGAGCAAAGAAGGCTGGATAAAATAAACAATACAATACCACCATATTTCAACCTAGGTATAGGTTCTTTTCCAAATAAGCCTGCTTCTTCCTTCGCAAAAATCCACCACCGGTGTGCATGGCCAAAAAGCTCCATTTTGTTATGACCATAACACCTGGTTCCAACGGGTGTGTAAGGAAGAAAACGAGCGACCAGATTGACTTATTTTGTTCAAATGAAAAAACATCGCTGACTGGTGCGAAGTGCATATATGCTGGGTTTTAGTTTTTTGTAGTTTAGCACATTTCTTCAGCATTGGGAAAATTAAACACAAAAGAATGGATTGAGCCACACTGCCATCTAGTGACCAAACAGGACTGAAAATGTTGTATGTGGTACAGCATCAGCATTGGTACTGATAACGGTATCGGTAAATTAATACTTTGATCGATCGATTAATTTAGTCGCATACGTGACAAAGCAGGAGATATTATATAATTGACTTGTTGTGTCTGTCCCTTAACCATTACACGATAGAAAAAATGTACCATCTGTGTCTAAATTAGAACCAGCAGTGCCCTCCCATACACAACACGGGCATTGTAACTGCGGTGGGCTATGCCCACCAGGAAGAGAGAAGTAATGTAATTAGGGTCTAAAGTAAGGAAACAGAATATCAATTGAAGTGTAAAACAGATACAATAGAAGTGCACTCCAAAAAGGGATATGGCTTATTGTAGTTATTAAATAACAAGATGTCCTTGTTTTTGGAAGCATACGGCCGAGCAGAAACCGCCTCCCACCATCAGCCCCGTTAACTTACGGGGGCGGTCGGACCACTCTGATCCCGACGGCAAAGCTGCCCTCGTTCAGAGTACTGGGGTCTAACCAGATTGCCGCGCTGTTATCCATCTGGTCCAAAATAAATCAGATCTGATGCAACGGACTGCAACCATATGCTGCCGATTTTAATGGAGCAGAACCAAATAATGGATTAGCGAGAGGGAGGGTGTGGCCGCGGGCCCGGAGCGTTCGGGGCTGACCCAGAACGCACTTCCGTAAGCCCCACGGACCGCTTTTAGCACAGGTCTGGGATCAACAGCAGACTTCTGCACCCTCTCGTCGGGGGAACAATTTGATTATGTTTTCCAGATGTAGACATTGTGAAGATAAAGTGTGTTACATTTCAAAATAATAAAACGAATAAATTACCTATTGCTTCTTCTCTGGGTTCTCGAGAAAACAACGTGTTTTAACAACATTTCCAAGGAGAAGGGAAGAAAAATAAAGCAATATTTGTCAGTCATACCAGAAAGCCCTTTCCAGACTCTGGGTGGGCAATTCCCGGTGCAGAGCAGGGCCAGTGTGTATGCAGGCTTTTGCTGCCACCAATTACTCTGGCTCAATTAGCTGTATACACCAATGCTGGTTCACTCGTATATTAGACCACAGGAAAGAAGTGTAGCTAAAATTTCAAATAAAGTACATCACTTGGCTAATTAAATGAGAGCACAACCAATCAAATTGTTGTTGGGAACATTAGTGAAATTAGATTCCTCTTCTAACATGGTCAAGTGCAGGTATTTTATTGAAGTGAAATTATCTCAAATGTTATTTTTATATTTGCTATGGTGGGTGGTTTTCTAGTTTTTTTCTGTTCCAAGTAGATTTCTTTGTATGATAATCTTCTATTTATAATATCGTTGATATGTGCTAATTATGAAGCCATTACTATATAGTTATACAGTAATTGTTACCACCTGATTGGTCATGTCACCACCCACACAAACAGAAACATACACACACACACACACACACACACAACACAAACAGAGAAACACACGCACACGGCCGCACACACTCACAAACATAAACACACACATACACACTCACAAACAGAAACACACACATACACACTCACAAACAGAAACACACGCACACGCACCATCTCTTTGAATGCATTCTCAATGGCTCCCATCACCAGGCTCTCATGCTGAACCTTCTTCTCGGTGAAGAAGCGTGTGGAGGGGAGTGTGGAGGGGGACCCGGGGGCCCCTGCGGCTCCCCTCAGGGGGCCCCTGCGGCTCCCCTCAGGGACGCTGCGCGGGTGAGGGCGCGTTGGGACACCGGTGTGGTGTTAGGCTCCTCCCCCAGGCATGTGGGGGGCAGGAGGGCGGAGTTACGCAGGATCTCCAGGACGTCCTGTAGCTGCTCTGCAATGTGATGCTGTAGCAGCCTAGAGGCCACGACCGCCGCCCCCGAACCAGCATGCCCGTCGAACAGAGCCCAGTACTGGAGCACCAGCCCTGTGTCCTGCACAGAAACACAGAAACACACACACACACACACACACACACACACACATCAGAGCCCAGTACTGGAGCACCAGCCCGTCTGTGTCCTGCACAGAAACACAGAAACACACACACACACACACACACACACACACACACACACACACACACACACACATCAGAGCCCAGTACTGGAGCACCAGCCCATCTGTGTCCTTGCTCAGAAACACACACACACACACACACACACACACACACACACACACCAGAGCCCAGTACTGGAGCACCAGCCCATCTGTGTCTTGCTCAGAAACACGCACACACACACACACACACACACGCACGCACGCACGCACGCACGCACGCACACACCCTACTTTCACCCTGTTGCCCCCTCTTCATCTGTACAAGTTCACTATTTGAACAGTGAAATACACATTTTTCAACAATAAATCAACCTCTGGCACAGGGCCAGCTAACTCTACCCAAATCCTAAGCTTAACCAAAACTGACTTTAGGCCAACGCTCACGGGCAACTTCCACGTACACTGATTATGGGAGAACAGGAGCCAAGGATTGTGGGACAGCAGGAGTAGAGGATTATGGGATAACAGGAGAAGAGGATTATGGGACAGCAGGGGCAGAGGATTATGGGACAGCAGAAGCAGGGGATTATGGGATAGCAGGAGAAGGGGAGAATGGGAGAGCAGGAGCAGAGGAGTATGGGATAGCAGGAGCAGAGGATTGTGGGACAGCAGACATTAAAAGGATTAAAAGCACTCACTGAACTGTCCCTCAGGCCCAAGTCCTCCCCGTTGGGGAGGGAGGACCTCCTCTTGGTGGTGGGAGTGTTGTTGGGGGTGTGGGAGACCCCCGCCTTCTTCCTCACGCTCAGAACTTCACAGCAGGCCTGGTCCTCATTCAGTGCACTTTTCCCCGCATTGATCACCCTGCACACAACAGAAAAACATGCTCGTCATTCATTCATTCACCACTCATCCCTTCATCCGCTTATTAAATCAATCAACTTATTGTTTCAATGCCATTTTTTTCCCCCATCTGTGACTCATGAATTATACATTACCAGAAAATATAAGGGCATTGCAATGTCTAGTGATGAATGTGGCATTCCTAGCATTACATATATGTCTGTATATACACTACCGGTCAAAAGTTTTAGAACATCCCCCACTTTTCCAGTTTTTACTGAAATTTAAGCAGTTCAAGTCCAGTGAATAACCTGAAATGGTACAAAGGTAAGCGGTAAACTGGCGGGGGGTTTAAAAAAAAAGTTTAGGCAGTGAGTAGTTTCCTACACCATGAAAAGGCACTTGGAAACTAGAGGAAACTGACAGGAAGAGGTCTGGCAGACCCAAAGCCACAACAAAATCAGAAGACAAGTTTCTGAGAGTCAACAGCTTGCGTGATAGGCGGCTCACAGGACAACAGCTTCAAGCACAGCTTAACACTGGTCAAAGTAAGGAAGTCTCAGTTTCAACTGTGAAGAGAAGACTTCGAGCTGCAGGTTTGACAGGTCGAGTGGCAGTAAGAAAGCCATTGCTAAGATGGCAAAATAAGAAAAAGAGGCTTGCCTGGGCCATGAAGCACTGCCAGTGGACTACTGAAGACTGGAAGAAATCTTGAAATTTTGAAAGGTTTTTGTAGGCCATCGAGTAGGAGAAAGGATGGTTCCTCAGTGTGTGCCACCAACTGTCAAACATGGAGGAGGAAGCATGATGGTCTGGGGCTCTTTTGCTGGATCCAGAGTCGGCGACTTGCACAGAGTGACTGTTAACCCACGTTAACCCATTACTTGTTCCCTGAAAAAGGCTTTTTTTTTTTTATATAACTCTGAAATGTAAATAATTTTTTTGGTAACCTAAACTTTTATTTTTTATTTTTACCTGGAAAATGGGGGTGTTCTAAAACTTTTGACCGGTAGTGTATATACTGTATATACGTATATATATTTTTGTAGTGCTGCCAACAAGTATGCATTAGAAAGCCTTCCTAAAAAAACATATTTACCGGGAGAGCAATATTGACATAGTGAACTAAGAATAACAAATGTACATTTAGCGCAGCCCACTCATAAAAGTTTGAAAAGGATTGAGGAAATGACAGGGCAGGAAGAGGGCAGGAAGCCCAGCTAATAAGTGGCTTAAGCTGTGCTGCATGTAACCGGAAGCTGGTAGGAGGCAAGGGACAATCGTTTTCTGCTGTAATTTTCCGGGACATACTCCTCTCACCATTAGCGAGCCAAACGGCCCTCTGGACTGTATTTACACACTCCCATTATGCACCTACACACTGTTAAACAAGCAAACTCTGTTAAACAGCCTGATTCCCAGAGAACGATTTCCCCCAAAAATGTGTTCAGTGTTCAAGTCCATCTGTGTGGTGACTGCGTGTTGAATTAAAACACACTGGACCCGTCCTCAGAGCACAAAGCCGCAGTGTTTTCATCTGTTCAGGGGCAAGCGCCTCCAGGACACCAGGACTGGTGACGTCACCACGTGATTTAACAACCAATTTAACCTCAGCCATCACCCTTATTTTCAACAAATTCAAATCAGATGGTAAGCTGAAGGCTTGTGGTCTGAGAATGAGACTATTGCAGGACTAAGGGCTAGTTACAGCAGTGTGGTGTCATTTCGACATTCATCTGGGGAAACGCCCTGTCATTCGGAACCATGGGGTTCTAAACTGTACAAAACATGAAGGTTGTGGCGCCCCACATCGATGTGCAAAGCCACAGGCACACAGCCTTAGGCTAATGAAAGGCTAATGAAAGATTACATTAATGGGGTGCCGAAAGCCAGACAGCTTGAGAGAAAAACATGCGGCAGAACATCAGCCTTGTAAAGCATTAACTCTTTACTGCAACAGTCGAAGCCATGGAGGCAACTGAAACATGGCTTGGGTTCGAGCGACTGTGGATTCTGGCCAGTGATAACATAGACATAGACATAGAATCACTAGATAAGCTGAATATGCTACAGAATTCTTGAAAAACTAAGGGTGCAGATACCAGCCAACAAGCTCAACACCACCATTTCCACCGGTTTCCACCATTACAGCGCACACGGGAGTGATCAGCTCTGATGTTGGACAGACAATCGCAGAGAAACCGCCAGCATGGAGGAACACATGGAGAGTCTCTCCATCTGCCCAGGTGCTATTTCTGGCCTGTGTGGGAGGGCCTGGTGACGTTTTCTGGTCGTCAGCAGCTCGTTTCTCCTCCGTCAGCATTCACCGTTCACCATCTCCCAAGACTCTCCAGGGGAATGGCCACAACTACAGCGACCTTTTGCCATGACAAGCGGATGCCACCTCTGAGGGCAGCACCGCTTCCTCCGAGATGGAATTCACCCACCCACGTTCTGGAGTCACCCTTACACGCTTCTCAGCAAACTCGTGACAGTAACCGTTCTGCAAGTTCTGTCAACACACCGTTGACTGGACTCAAAAAAATATATGCGATGACCATGTAAAATCAAAACCCCACCTTCGAAACAAGGATAAGCTACCATACAAAGTGCAACAAAATTGTCAGATGCAAGGCATGAGTTTGTTGAGGACTTTGTGGCTATGTGTGTGGAGTCTGAGATACCACTCCAGAAAAAGAAAAAGCTCTATCTGTTCCTAGTTAAACACTGTAAACAGGGAGGAGCATTGCCAGAGAACAAAAGCAGCCTTCGCCATACTCGTTTGCCATGGGTTTTTGAACAACACATGGAGGCAGTCCTCCACAAGATCCGCGGGAAGAAAATGTCTGTTGTGGTTGATGAAACGACTGACATCTGCAATTGCAGATAAAATCAGTCATAAAATATAAAAATCATTAGGTGCTGCTATGTTCAAAATGTAATTTGTAAATTGTATTGCTATTGCTAATTCATAAGGAGTAATATAATCTAGAACTAATGAAACTAGAAGCACTTTATTTGATTAAAAAGAACAATAAATTGTTACTATGTACTATGTTGGATTCCATAGGGCTCTATTATTCCAATCACATACAGTATGTCATGGCTCCCCAAATCTGGTCCTGGAGGTGTGCAGGTTTTTATAATCAACCAACCAAATGACACCCAAGAAGCCAGGTGAGGTGAGCCAAGTGCTGAGTAATGAAGAGAACCAGCACACACGGCGGCTCTCCAGGACTGGATTTGGAGAAACCTGACATACGCAATTTAATATATGCCATTTAGCAGGCGCTTTTATCCAAAGCGACTTACAGTAGTGAATGCATAAATTATTTGTGTGTCTCCGCTCCAAATCTTTGGAAAACTCTGTCAATGAAATGAAGTCAATGAAAGTGTGCCCCTGTGGATAAAGCTGCTAAATCTGTTAGATGTCAAACGTGCTAATGAACCTCTCACACAGAGGTCTGATACATGTGCCAAAGCCACAGGCTGGGTGGATGATTAGCCTAGCCATGTAGATCCACAAAGTTCATATACTTGGTGCTGAGCTTATAAAGCACTGTAAAAGACAGGAGCTATGGTTTTCCTAACAGACAGCAGTTCAGTTATTTGTATATTTTCCCTCCAGAAGAGTCAACTGTAAAGGAATCAATACCAAGTCACCAACAAATATTTGTTCCCCTCATTAATGACTTGTCTGATTCCCCCACCCCCTCAACAAAACCCCTGAATGCTTGTAAAGAACACAACCTAGGCTTGTATAATACCAGCAAGCTGGGATTTCAAAACAGAAGATTAAAACTATGTGGTGTCAGGCAAGTGGAGAGATCGCTTGAAGCTTACACAGACACCGCAAGAGAGAGAGAGGCTGAAATGGCCTCACAGGAAATACGATCAATAGCAGATTAGCACAGTACTGTAGCACTGTACAGATGATGTAAACAGACAGAGAGCACTAAAGGAGCTGCCACTGCGGGGGGCTTCGGTTGGTCATGTGATCATGCCATCACCAATCTGGCCAACCATGAGTTGGCAAGAAAAGGGAGACATGTGATGTCCCATGTGATCAAATCTGTCCCACAATCTGCACATGGGCCTCTTTTCCAAGAGGAGGTGTGCTGAGCGCTCAGTATCAAGTGCTGTATTCACATTCAGTCCTTATAACATATCATATACGGTATATACAGATAACTACCCAAATAAAGAAAACACTTGAGTAAATGAAGGGTTCTGGCAGCTCTGTTATGGTGTGGGGTGCATTTTCCTGGTATGGTTTAGGTCCATGCAACCCCTTAGAGGGAAAATGTAAACCCCAATAAATACGCCATTCTGAGTGATCACCTTCATTCGATGGTGAAGCATTTATACGCTGAAGAGAGTGGTCTTTTCCAGCATGACAATGCCCCCCATCCACAGGGTATGAGTGGTTTTATGAGCATGTCAATGATGTAAACCATATGCCATGGCCGTCTCAGTCACCAGATCGCAACCTGTCTCAGTCACCAGATCGTTTTCCACCACCATCAACAAAACACCAAATGATGGAATTTCTTGTTGAAGAATGGTGTTGCATCTCTTCAACACTTCCAGAGTTCCAGACACTTGTAGAATCTATGCCAAGGCACAATGAAGCTGTTCTGGCCCAACGCCCTATTAAAACACTTTATGTTGGTGTTTCCTTTAGTTTGGCAGATACCTGTATATATATCATATATAGCAGTTCTTGTAACACAGGGTTGAAGGTAATGAGCTAGAGGTTCAGATTTTACTCTGCGGTGCCTACATGACTGGAGTAAAACAAGGTGTTAACTGCAGTGTGTGCACATTGGGGGATACTGAGTAGCCAATGAGAAAGTGTTCCTTGACTGACCAGCCAATGAGAAAGTGTTGCTTGACTGGCAAGCCAATAAGAAATTGTTGTTTGACTGACTAGCCAATGAGAAAGCATTGAATATCAGCAGATGAAGAATAAGGCAGGCAGCTGAAATGCTGAGAGGCCAACCTCATACTGTGTGAGCAGTGGCAGTTTAATTACTACTATCGCTTAGCTGCATCGTGAGCTTGTCAACTGTTAGAAAAGGACAATACCACACTGGTGTTGGTGAGCTACTGAGCTACTATCAACTGGCACAGACTCACAAACACATGGGCACAGATTTACAAGACAAATTGGTTGAATTTAGTAAAGCTCCTGAAAGTCCGGAAATATACTCTGGATGTGAACTGGATGTGAATTCAGTTTACAAATGCATCTATTGATACTCTTAATTCTTTTGTATTTAATTATTTATTTTATTTTTGAAAAAGTTGCAAGAGGCACTGTGTATGTGTATGTGTGTGTGCGTGCGTGTGCGCGTAGGTGTGTGTGTGCGTGTGTGTATATGTTCGTATGTGTGTGTGTGTAGGTGTGTTTGCGTGTGTGTGTGTGTATGCGTGCACGTGCACGTAGGTGTGTGTGTGTGTGTTTGCGTGTGTGTGTGTGTGTGCATGTGTGTGTGTGTAGGTGTGTTTGCGTGTGTGTGTGTGTGTGTGTGTGTGTGTGTGTGTCTGTGTGAGAGTATGTGTGTGTGCATGCGTGCACGTGCACGTAGGTGTGTGTGTGTGTGTTTGCGTGTGTGTGCATGCTGGTGTGTTTGCATGTGTGTGTATGTGTGTGTCTGTATGTGTGTGTGCGTGTGTTTTACCTAAGCTGCTGCAGTGCTGTAATAGTTTTAATTACAGTTTTAAATCAGGGCCCTTCAGACATGTTCTTAGAACAGGGAGTCCTGAAGCCTGGCCAACCTGCACAGGCAGGAGACGGAACCAGAGAGTATGAATCTGAGTAACACAAGTTACTGTTCACTTCTGTAGTTCTCATTTCATAAAAAGGGTGGTGAAACTTCCCCAGTGTAATTCTAAAAGAGTAGAAAATAATACCATCAATGTCAGGGAGAATATCCCTTTTAACTAAAATACTTGATTATAAATATACATTAGCGACTGAATATATTTTTTCCCCCACTTACAGCTGCTACCTCTGCAACTGTGTCATTACTAAGTCCGTTTAGCACATCTACCTTTTCTGATTTACATTACACGATCACAGAAAAAAACAAGGAAAGCTAATCGTGACATATCGGGTTTCATTGTGTGGAAACATGTCTTTAGTCACCCTATATCGTCCACAGTCCAGCGGTTGGTTTTAATTCAGAACGACATTCTCCAAGGAGATATCAAACTACACTTCTGTTTATTTCAAGCAATTCATTATACGTTCAATTTCTTGTCACTTCTTGTCAATTGAACTTCTGTAACTGTTAACAATGCATTTGTATAAACTAGCCTAGAATGCTCTGAGCATTTACCTTTAAATCGCTCTATTTCGAGGACAGGTAGGTGGGAGAACCCGGGGTCCTTGTTTTGGTTTTCTTTGTCATTGACATAGTATGTTCAAATTTTGAATTAAATTATTTTACTTTTTGCTGTTTTCTTACACGTTGAAAACAGAACAATCATGAACAATGCACGAGACCGATTCAGCGTTTAATGAGACGGATGCGAGAATCAAGTGAAAGTGTAGGCTATCCGATTGAGTCATTTAGATTAAACATTTCCCACATGTAGGCTACATTGTGAACCAACCGGTGGATCTCCATCCACAATTAGGAAACCACTGATATAGGCTACTGATATTGTAGAATATGGATGTACTAATAAAATGTTTTTTCTCATTGTATTTGAGTTAGCACATTCCAGGCCCACTGCTTCCAAGCTCTTTGAATTGGGAACCGGATAGGATGGAGTGGCGTAACCAAATAGGTAGGCTACCACAAGAGCTTCACCCTCACTGCAGTTAATGTTGATTGGTGGGAATCGCACGTTTGGGTCGAGAGAGTGTTGCAGCAGACCATAATACAATTAATGTCGTATGATATCAACCAATTAATATGTAATATTGATTTAAATAATGTAGAACGAATACGTAAAAACTAAATTACACATGTAGTTACTGTAGCTGTGTTGATGGTGCTAATTTCTTTAATTTGCAACTAACTACAGCAAAGTTCACTCGGAATTGGGTTATGTAATGCATATGACGCGCCAGTCATTTCCAAAAGCTTAGACATTTGGCACCGGTTGGATTTCAAAGCAATGTGTGGGGAGGTGTAAAAATAGCTAGTCCGTTAGCTATGACATGGAATGATGCGCTCTATGGAAAGGGAGCATTGACACGCAAACATTAGTCATATGATTCATAACATCATTCCAAACATGTACTAATGCAACCCCCTAATATTTTCAAAGATATATATTTTTCCCTCACTGACTGGCTAATCGCATTTCAAACCGCGCTCTCGAAGATAATCTTCATTTTGCACCTGTGACACGCACACCCATTTGATTCGACAACGCCGATTTAATTGAAAACCCAGAACAGCCCCAATTATTTATTAAATGCGGTTGATGCATATGCACGAGGCTGAGCCAGTTAGCAGTTCGTTGAGCCTATACCTAGCTAGCTACAGTACAGGTGTGTGTTATTAGTTTAAGATGGACGCAGTATACTTACTCCGCATAACCCGTGGACCAAGGTAGCCTCTCCGTCTCTTTGAGGATGAGAATCGGTCGGGCAATGTGGTCCGCGGAGTACTCGATCTCGTCCCGTGACAGTCCCAGGAACTCCGGTCGCGTGTAAGGCAATTTCAATGGCAAGTCGCAGTCACCGAAGTGATCACCGTCGGAACCACCAGCCATCACACCTCCCACAAAATTAGACACCGCAGATTTCACCCGAGTGAGCATGTTATCGCCGCAGCGTGTTTCTTTGCGGATAACTGCGCGGGTCGTCTTACCCGAATTTCCCCCCAGCTCGGCGACAAACTACTGCGCTGTGAAATTAAATACTATTTAGGATTTTCATTCAGTTGCGCGGAGATCCCAGTGAACACGGAAATAAAGTCCAGGATGAAAGTCACGTGACAAGCCAGTTTCAGGATTTGCTTGGGGAGCCGATGCTTTTAGCAGCTTATTGCTCGTGCAGCAGGTGATCAGTGGTAGCCGCCATTATAGTTTGGACTTTCGGCGTTTTAGCAAAATGACCGATTCATAAATGCTGCACTGCTTTGCGTGCATATCAGAGATGGTGGGCTCTGTTAGGTGACTCTTGCTCAGTGTCCGTTTCAAGTGTAGCCACTGTTTACGACGTCATTATAACATATCGGCTCCCGTACTTTACTAAATGTATGGGACTGTGTGTGATCGCGCTCAGCCTAATTATCTCAGTGGCCAGGCCTTGTTGTTTATTTGAATGTCCGTGAAAGAGTTCAGTAGTCCTTCCTTACAAGTGACTCGGACAGAAACGGGATAAACATGAATAAATCCTGTTGCTGAAGCCAGGTTCAAGCCAAAATATAAAACCCTGTGATTATTTGTAGAGCTGTGACAGTAAGTGCCTTGTTACTTAACCTCTGCAGTATAACAAGGCTTCCTGATTTTAGTTTTCACCTTAAAATCAGCAACCAATTTAGACTCAAGAAACTAGGTTAGGAATTTTACTGTGAATCAACTGCTTTAATTGATCAATTAAGTGCTGAGTAACAACAAGAACCAGCAGACCCTGTGTCTCTCCAGGACCAGGGTTAAGGAACACTGCTCTAATGCCTCAGAATTACATTACATTACATTACAGGCATTTGGCAGACGCTCTTATCCAGAGCGACGTGCAACAAAGTGTTAACCGTAGTCAAGAACAGTTTAGCTGAAAGCCACCCTAGTGGGAAGTACAATTCCTGGGTGCTAGGGGCAACCACATAGGTAGCCACAATTCAGAGGTAGCAGTAAAGCACTCAAATGCAGGAAATAATGCCTAAGCCTAATACAATACAAACAAGTAGACGTGTAAACTAAGCAACTATGTCCCTAAGTTTACAAAAACCGGACTATGGGGAGAGGTGCACCCTGAAGAGGTGAGTCTTCAGTCGTCGCTTGAAGGTGGCCAGGGTCTCAGCTGTTACATTGCATTGCTACAGTGTAGTCAACATCTTCGCAATGGTCACAGGCCCTGTTCAATCTCTTGGACACGGGAAGCACCAAAAAAAAGCTGGCAAAAGCAATGTGTGAAAATGATTGCTGATTGTGTAATTATGAGCAGATGTATTTGGGTTACAAAATACATACCGTCTCATTCACACAAATACAGTGCATGTTGCCACTGGGCTATGTCATGCCTGTGTAATGGAGTTGGTTTTGCCTGCAGCGAGTTTTGAACCGAGGATCTCTCTCAACAAGAGAGACGATTAGCCCGCTGAGTTAAACTGAGGTTTCCAACTCTGGGAACTAATTATACTCTTATCGACGTCATCCTTTTGCAGCGGACACTCATGTGTTCAACTTTAACTCACGCCTTCTGAGCTCCGCTACACTTGGACCCCAGCATGCTTTGAAACCATTCAAACATGAAGCATGAAGTCACCGTCAAGAGATGTGGCAGATAAGGTTATAGTGAGAATACTGAGTGGAGAACATTGCAACTGAACAAAAGTATTGAGGACTAGAAGTGCAAAAACTGGATGCGGTACAATAATGTTCCATAATGTTACCTGACTATTGATCTCATTAAGGAAACATCTGTCTAATTTAGAACTACAGACTATGGGGAATAATTCATGTTCATGCTCCGAAACATCCTCTAGCTTTTAATGATTTAATGCCTTTTTTGAAACATTTACATTTTACATTTTAAGCATTTAGCAGACGCTCTAATCCAGAGCGAAAACTTACAAGATGTGCATTAATACAAGGTAAGAACAATCATAGTTAGCGCTCAGTGCAGTAATACAGCAATAGACATCATTGCAGGCGTCTGCGTATCATACCTGTAACACTGGGAAAGAAAAGGTTAGGTGTGTTTTTTTTTTTTTTTTTATTTTTATATAGTGTAGAACAAGTAAACACTGGTGACGACAGATTGACTGGATGGACAGTGTTCAATGGTAGTGGAGTCTGAAGAGGTGGGTTTTGAGTCTCTTGCGGAAGATTGAAAGTGATTCCGCAGTCCTGACCGGTTGCGGGAGGTTGTTCCACCAGCGAGGGACCAGGGCAGAGAAGAGGCGAGACCGCGAGGAGCGGCTGCCAGGCGCCCGGAGGGATGGGGCAGTCAGTTTGCCAGAGGAGGTGGAGCGGAGGGTCTGGGCGGGGTGTAGGGAGTGATGAGTGACTGGAGATATGGGGGAGCAGTACCTGTGGCCGCTTGAAAAGCAAGCACCAGTGACTTGAATCTTATGCGTGCTGCGATGGGGAGCCAGTGCAGAGAGGAGAGTAGAGGGGTGACGTGGGTGAACTTCGGCTGGTTGAACACCAGGCGAGCGGCAGCTTTCTGGACTAGTTGCAGTGGCTTGATGGCACAGGCAGGAAGGCCTGCCAGCAAGGAATTGCAGTAGTCCAGACATGAGATCACCAGGGCCTGGACCAGGAGTTGAGTGGCCTCTTGGGTGAGAAACGGTCGGATCCTCCGGATGTTGTGGAGGGAGAAACGGCAGGTCCGAGTGATCGCTGCAATATGGCTCGAGAAGCACAGCTGGTTGTCCAGGGTCTCTCCAAGGCTCCTGGCAGACTGAGACGGAGACACTATGGAGCCTTCCACGGTGATTGACGCATCAATCGTCGGGGGGCCCTTTGCAGGGAAGAAGAGCAGCTCTGTCTTCCCCAGGTTCAGCTTCAGGTGGTGGGTGGACATCCATGCAGAGATCCATGCCGGGACCTGGGTATCAGATGGAGGGAAGGAGAGAAAGAGTTGAGTGTCATCAGCATAACAGTGATAGGAAAAACCATGAGCAGAAATAACAGAGCCAAGTGACTTGGTGTACAGAGAGAATAGGACGGGGCCTAGCACCCAAGCCCTGCGGACTCCAGTAGAGAGGGTGTGGGGAGAGGAGAGGGATCCTCTCCAGGCCACCTGGTAGGACCGGTCAGCCAGGTAGGACTCAAACCATGTCAACGCAGATCCAGAGATTCCCATCTCGACGAGAGATGAGAGCAGGATCCGGTGGTCCACGGTGTCGAATGCCGCCGACAGGTCGAGGAGGAGGAGGACGGAGCTAAGGGATCGGGACTTAGCCCCGTGAAGAGCCTCAGTGACCGCAAGGAGAGCAGTCTCTGTGGAGTGGCCTGCTCTGAACCCAGATTGGTTGGGATCAAGCAGGTCGTTCTGTAAGAGATGAGCAGACAGTTGATTATAGACAGCCGGCTCTAATGTTTTGGAAAGGGATGGGAGGAGAGAGACAGGTCGGTAGTTAGAGATGACAGCAGGATTCAGAGAGGGTTTTTGAGGAGGGGACAACATGAGCGCATTTGAGGGAGGAGGGGACAGAGCCAGAGGAAAGAGAGGAGTTAATGACATTGGAGACAAAGAGGAGGATGTCCATAGCAATGGACTGGAAGAGGGGGGAAGGAATGGGATCAAGAGGGCAGGTGGTGGGACAGTGGGAGAGAACAAGTTGAAGGATGTCTGAGTCAGGAAGGGGCGAGAAGGAGGACAGAGGGGTGGGAGGTTTAGGTAGCGAGATGGATGAGGGAGAGGTTGGGGGGAAGGAGTTGTGAATGACATCGTCCTTTTCGTGAAAGAAGGATGAGAAGTCATCGGTGGTTAGAGAGGAGGGGGTGGGGGAGGAGGAGGGATGAGGAGAGAGGAAAACGTAGAATAGGGTTTACGTGGGTTGGAAACAGAAGATTGAATCTTAGAAAGGAAAAATGCAGACTTAGCAGACTAGAGGTTAGAGGAGAAGGAAGCCAGGAGTGTGTGGAAATCAGACAGAGCTACAGGGGATTTGGATTTTCTCCATTTCCTTTCTGCCGCTTGCAGTTTCAGTCGGTTAGCCCAAATGGAATCGGTTAGCCAGGGGGCGGGGGGGCGGAGACGAGCAGGTTTAGCGGACAGAGGACAGAGTAAGTCAAAGGAGGAGGAGAGAGAGGAAAGTAGGGTGGATGATGCTTCCTCAGCAGGTAGCTGAGAGAAGGCATCAGTAGGGGGAAGGGAAGATAGGACAGTAGCTGACAGGGCAGCGGGGGAGAGAGAGCGGAGGTTGCGACGGACAAGGACAGTAGGAGCAGGTGAAGATGGTTTAGGCACAGAGGGGAGGGGGAGGGAGAAAGACAGAAAGCAATGGTCAGACACATGTAGAGGCGATACCGTAATGTTGGGTGAGGCGCAGTTCCTGGTGAAGACCAGGTCCAGTTGGTTACCGGCCTTGTGGGTGGATGGGGATTCAGCCATGGTGAAGTCAAAGGACTGAAGCAGGGGGAGGAATGCAAAGGTCTGAGAGGTCTCCAGCGGCAGGATGAAGTCACCGAGGAGTAAGACGGGAGTGCCATCCTCAGGGAAAGCGCTGAGTAGGGCATCCATCTCATCTAGGAAACTCCCCAGTGGACCTGGAGGGCGATAAAGAACAATGATGTGCAGTTTACATGGAACAGTGATAGTGACAGCATGAAATTCAAAGGAGGAGGGTGAAAAGGGAGGAAGAGGAACAATACCAAATCTCCACAGGGGGAGATTAGTATACCTGTCCCTCCACCTCTACCTGAGGGTCGTGGAGTGTGGGAGAAGGTGTAGGCAGCGGAGGGAGCAGCAGGGGTGGCCGTGTTCTGGGGAGTGATCCATGTCTCCGTGAGCGCCAGGAACTGCAGGGAGAGTAGTGAGGCCTGGGCCGAGATGAAATCGGCCTTCCGGACAGTGGACTGGCAGTTCCATAGTCCGCCTGCTACCACCACGTCAACACCGGGAGATCTCGGAGGGTGGGTGAGATTGGACAGATTACGGGTGTGGGTAGAATCTCTCCTTCTAGGCAATCTAGAAGAGGAGACATGGACTGGGATAGGGAGGTAGCATGCAGTGTTAGATGCAGAGGAAGTAGAACAGGGAGATACAAAACTATGATACTTACCGTGCGGCGAGCACTCCCTAGCTGGCCCCCCTCGGTGGACTCCTGCAGGTAGACTCCTACGTCTTTGTCCGCCGAGTCTTGCAGGTAGACTCCTACGTCTTTGTCCGCCGAGTCTTCGTTCTGTGAGGCTAGGAAGGTGAGGCTGCTGCGAAAAGCTGCCGCTATCCACAACTATGGTAGTTAATATAGCCGAGTGATGTTAGGCACTAAGTAGCGAGTACCACCTGACAACAATACAGACAAATGAACAACTCCCAGGTTCCTTCCGCTACTCAAGGAACGCTCAACTACAAACACGGGCTGATATAATAAAACCAATTGAAAACAGCTAAGTAGCAATCAGCTTTGAAATAAAACTACTAAGCAGCGACAGAAGCTAATAACTGCTGGACATCAGCAACACAATAGCCTACTAGTTCAGATAACAAAGTAGCATTAAGTGCTACTTGCAACCAATGAACAGGATACGAACGCAGAAGCTAAGCACCAAATCTAACGCCGGATAACTTTCACTTACTTTCACTTACTAGCACGCGACGAGACAATTCTAACCGAGATAACACAGTTGATAACACAGTTTATGTACCGAAGCATATAATAGTTTTTGTACAGCAGTGTCCTGAAGCTGTAAGGCATGACGTGAATCTCCACTCGCTGAAACATAGTTTGAATGTGTTACATGTTAGTTAGTTAAGTGTCATATAAATGTGACACTTGAATGAATTTCATTATATTGCATTCAGTAAACCCCAGCTGCATTCAGTAAACCCCAGCTATATTGCAATCAACTGTTGAGATAAGCCAATTACAGATCTCAGTCTAACTTTGAAACTGGATATTGATCGTTTGTATTGTATGCCATAATTGCTGCATATATTATTAATTGGATTAGAATTGGGAGGTTAAACTTATTTATTTCTAAAATACCTTATGAATGAAAATGAAGGGATGTATTTTTATGATTAATGACCCAATTAATTGAACTGAGGATGGGACCAGAAAGCTTTTTTCTGTTGAAAGGAAATTGGCCTGAAATGGCAAGAAATAATGAACTCAGAAATGTAATGAAGCCAAACTGGCAGAATGTTAGCATCTATAATTCATGAATGTGTTTGTGATGAGAGTACATTGACCCAATTACAGCCAGTCACTGTCATAGCGTTCCTTTAAATCTACAGTCTTTATATTAGTTGTTAATTAATATAAGACATTTAAGTATTGGCATGCCTTAAGAACCAAAATACAATTGTGAAGATTAGCATATTCGATGCTACACCTATTTAATAGAAAATCAAACTTTCAGTTATGCAGTCCATATAGCTATTTCTGTTTAAATTATGTAGAACAGACTCCAAGGTTTGCACTGGGAAAGTTGTACTACCTTGATGGAAAATAAAGAAAAGCAAGCACTCCCAAAAAAAATTAAAATCTTGGTTAATCTTTTCACATTTTATTTCCAAGACGCAGTAGTCCACAGGCTACTCCTTAATGTCCATCTCCTTGATGCACATATACATTTCGACTACATCCGCCCTCAGTGTGTGAACAGAAGTTCCTGTTTTCCTATGTACTATCAAATCACAGTAACATTTTAAGCATTTAGCAGACGCCCTTACACAGTTTTACATTTTCTTTACAAGCAATCCATTTATACAACTGGATCATTTATATTCAGTTGAAGTACCTTGCTCAAGGGTGCAATGGCAGTGGCCCACCTGGGAATCAAACCTGCAATCTTTGGGTTACAAGCCTGTTTCTATTAAACGCGTGTGAAACACTGCTATGGCAAGCCATTAAATAGTTTATTCCTCATTGTTGCAATTCATTGCAAATCAATTTGAACTAGTTGCAGAATTAGCACACAAATTATGTTTTATAATTTATTATAATTTACTGAGAATTCTGGTAGGTACTACTTAATTAGTAAGAGTTGCAAGTGATTTTTTTAAAAACATTGTCCTTTTTGTATAGCTGTATAGTGTATAGCTGTACTTAAAAGTGCAAAAGACTTGCGTGTGAAAAGCAGCCACCAGACCCATTACATTACATTACATTACATTACAGGCATTTGGCAGACACTCTTATCCAGAGCGACGTACAACAAAGTGTTAACCGTAGTCAAGAACAGTTTAGCTGAAAGCCACCCTAGAGGGAAGTACAGTTCCAGGTGCTAGGAGCAACCACATAGTTAGACTAGGACCCTGTAGGTAGATCTGTAGCCACAATTCAAAGGCAGCAATAAAACAATCAGTGCGGAAAATAATGCCTAAACCTAATACAATACATAAAGAAGTAGACATGAGTGCAATACTAAACAGCTACGTCCCTAAGTTAACAAAAACCGGACTACAGGGAGAGGTGCACCCTGAAGAGGTGAGTCTTCAGTCGTCTCTTGAAGGTGGCCAGGGTCTCAGCTGTTCTGACTTTCACGGGAAGGTCATTCCACCATCGTGGAGCCAGAACCGTCAGGAGACGTGACCGGGAAGCGCAGGTGCGGAGGGGGGGAGGTGCCAGGCGTCCTGAGGTAGCAGAACGGAGTGGTCTGGCAGGTGTGTAGGGTTTGAAGATCTTGAGGAGGTATGTTGGGGCTGATCCCTTGACTGCCTGGTAGGCTAGGACCAATGTTTTGAATTTGATGCAAGCTATAACAGGCAGCCAGTGGAGGGTAGTGAGCAGGGGGATGACATGGGAGTGTCTGGGAAGGTTGTAGACCAGACAGGCTGCAGCGTTCTGGATGAGTTACAGGGGTCTGATGGCAGATGCGGGAAGGCCAGCCAGAAGCAAGTTGCAGTAGTCGGGACAAGCGGGACAGTACCATTGCTTGGACCAGGAGCTGGGTAGAGTATGTGGTAAGGAAGGGACGGATTCTCCTGATGTTATACAGGATGAATCTGCACGCCCGGCTTACCACTGCGATGTTCTTTGATAGGGACAGCCTGTTGTCCATCACCACAGATTCTTCACGCAGGGTGATGATGTCACCAAGGTGTCACCTAGAGAAATGGAGAAATCAAGGTGGGGAGAGTTTAGAGCAGGAATAAAGATTAGTTCTGTTTTACCTGGGTTGAGCTTTAGGTGGCGACTGTCCATCCAGCTCGGAATGTCCCTCAGGCAAGCAGAGATGCGGGTAGAGACCTGAGTGTCTGATGGGGAGAAGGAGAGAAAGAGTTGAGTGTCATCAGCATGACAATGGTAGGATAAGCCATGGGCAGAGATTACAGATGTCATGGTTGTTTCCCTGACTTACCACCTGAGGGCGGTGCTGCGCCTTTCTGGTGGGTGGGGCTGATTAATCAATCACCATTTCCTCCCTATTTAAACCCCAGCTGGTTTTCGGACCTTTGCGAAATCGTAAGCCATTGTTACGATTTAGCCGGTACGGTTTGTTATGTCTTTTTAAAGATGTGACTCTAAAGAACTCTTTAATTAGGAACAAAGAAACTTTTTCTTCGAAAGAAACTTATTTAGTAATGTAGTATCTATTTTATGTGACCTGATTTAGGAAACTTACTCGCTCCTTCTGAGTTGGTTTGTGTTCGGTTAGGCAGTCTGTGGACTGTGTTTCGGGTTTCATTTTTCGTTGGTTATTTGGCTCTCCTAGCCGTTTATTATTTTGTTCGGACACTCGGTTGTCGGTGGTTGATTTATTCGTTTGTTTGTGTCTTTGTGGCACTTAGTCACCCGTTGGGTGATATTTTCTGTTCCCCCCTTTTGTTATTGTTTTTCCTCTTCTCTGTCATTCAGAGCTTGTGGTTAGGCTGTAGGCTTACAGTCAAACTTATTGATACCCCCGGGGTTCTGCGATTGGCTCCAATCACTAAACCCACCATCACAACAGAGCCATGGGATCAGGTGTACAGAGAGAAGAGAAGGGACCGAGGACTGAGCCCTGTGGAACCCCTGTGGGGAGGGAGCGAGGCGGTGATACTTTACCAGCCCAGGTGACCTGGAAGGAGCGACCAGAGAGGTAGGATTAAATCCAGGCGAGGGCTGTACCGCAGATCCCTGACGCTGCTAGGGAGGACAGGTGGATGGAGTGCTCCACAGTGTCGAAGGCAGATCCAGTAGGATCAGGATGGAGGAGAGGGAGGCTGCTTGTGCGGTGTGAAATGCCTCATTGACCGAGAGGAGAGTGGTTTCTGTCGAGTGGCCAGGTCTGAAGCCGGACTGGTGGGGGTCCAGCAGGTTATTTTCTGTGAAGAAAGCAGAGAGTTAGTTAGATACAGCTCTTTCAAGGGTTTTAGACAGGAAGGGGAGGAGAGATACTGGGCGATAATTCTGGATGACTGAGGGGTCTAGAGTGGGTTTTTTCAGCAGAGGGGTGATGTGGGCCCTTTTGAAGGGTGAGGGGAAACAACCAGAAGATAGGGAGGAGTTCACAAGGGAGGTGACAAATGGGAGGATGTTAGGTGTGATAGCCTGGAGGAGGGATGAAGGGATAGGGTCGAGGGCACAAGTGTTGGGCGGTGGGAGAGGAGGAGGTGGGAAATATCAGAGTCTGTGAGGGGAGAAAAAGAGGGGAAGCAGGGGGAGGGCGGGGCGTGCTGAGGAGAGAGGAGAAAATAGAGAACAGTTGACGAGGTTTAGAGATTGAGTTTGATAGAAGTTTGCCTTAGCGGCAGTGACGGCAGAGACTGATGAAAGGTCGAATGGGTCCCTGGATTTCGTCCACTTCCTCTCAGCAGCACGGAGGCTGGCTCGGGAGGTGCAAAGGGTGTCGGACATCCAGGGACTAGGAGGGGATGAGCGTGCAGGTCTAGGGAGAAGAGGACAGAGAGAGTCAAGTGCTGAGGACAGAGATGAGATTAGGGTGGAGGAAGCAGTGATATTGGGGAGTCTAGAGAAGGCTTTAAGGGGGGGAGGGAAGCAGTGACAATGGGAGCGAGGGAAGAGGGTGAGAGGGAGCGAAGGTTATGACGGGCAGTGATAGTGGGTGTTGGAGGAGGGAGGGGAGGATGGGGGGCAAGGGAGAGGGAGAAGGAAATGAAATGGTGATCAGATGTATGCAAGGGGGTAACCGTGAGATTGGAGCAGGGGCAGTTCCTCAGGAAGATCAGGTCTAGGACGTTGCCTGCCTTGTGGGTTGGGGGAGAGTGTTGCAGGGAAAGGTCGAAGGAGTGGAGTAGTGGTAGGAAGGCCACAGACTGGGGGACCTCTAGGTGGATGTTGAAGTCTCCCAGGAGGATCAGCGGGGTACCGTCCTCAGGGAAGGAGCTGAGCAGGGTGTCTAGCTCGTCGAGGAAGCATCCCAGGGGCCCTGGTGGACGATAAACAACAACAATAAAGAGGTTAGTAGGATAGGTGATGGAGACAGGGTGGTATTCAAAAGAGGATATAGACAGGTTGGAGAGGGGAAGAACTGAGAACTTCCGTGTGGGAGAGATAAGCAAACCTGTACCACCACCACGGCCGGATGGCCGGGGGTGTGGGAGAAGGAGTAGGCGGATGAGAGGGCAGCAGGAGACACATTCACAAGGGCTTGCAAATGCACAGCATACTTTTACTGAATGGTCTGTCCTACAGCTTCAGCACACTGCCTGTACTGTGACACTGAAAACTACACTGCTGAGTGCACTACAGTAGAGCCGAGTGTACGGCTGAGTGCACTACAGTAGAGCAGGGTGTACGGCTGAGTGCACTACAGTAGAGCAGGGTGTACGGCTGAGTGCACTACAGTGCGAGTGTACGGCTGAGTGTACTACAGTAGAGCCGAGTGTACGGCTGAGTGTACTACAGTAGAGCCGAGTGTACGGCTGAGTGCACTACAGTAGAGCTGAGTGTACGGCTGAGTGTACTACAGTAGAGCTGAGTGTACAGCTGAGTGTACTACAGTAGAGCAGGGTGTACAGCTGAGTGTACTACAGTAGAGCAGAGAGCTGAGTGAGTAGAGCTGACGGCTGAGTGTACAGCTGAGTGTACTACAGTAGAGCAGAGTGTACGGCTGAGTGCACTACAGTAGAGCTGAGTGTACGGCTGAGTGTACTACAGTAGAGCAGAGTGTACAGCTGAGTGTACTACAGTAGAGCAGGGTGTACAGCTGAGTGTACTACAGTAGAGCAGAGTGTACGGCTGAGTGTACTACAGTAGAGCTGAGTGTACAGCTGAGTGTACTACAGTAGAGCAGGGTGTACAGCTGAGTGTACTACAGTAGAGCAGAGTGTACAGCTGAGTGTACTACAGTAGAGCAGAGTGTACGGCTGAGTGTACTACAGTAGAGCAGGGTGTACGGCTGAGTGTACTACAGTAGAGCTGAGTGTACAGCTGAGTGTACTACAGTAGAGCTGAGTGTACAGCTGAGTGTACTACAGTAGAGCAGGGTGTACAGCTGAGTGTACTACAGTAGAGCAGGGTGTACAGCTGAGTGTACTACAGTAGAGCAGAGTTGAGTGTACAGCTGAGTGTACTACAGTAGAGCAGAGTGTACAGTAGAGCAGGGTGAGTGTACTACAGTAGAGCTGAGTGTACTACAGTAGAGCAGAGTGTACAGCTGAGTGTACTACAGTAGAGCTGAGTGTACAGCTGAGTGTACTACAGTAGAGCAGGGTGTACAGCTGAGTGTACTACAGTAGAGCAGAGTGTACGGCTGAGTGTACTACAGTAGAGCTGACACAGCTGAGTGTACTACAGTAGAGCAGGGTGTACGGCTGAGTGTACTACAGTAGAGCAGAGTGTATTAGGAGTATTAGAACAAAACAAAGAGAGATTCATCACCTATACACACACAAATTCTGGTCACATCTGGTGGTTTTGAATTCTAAGCTTAGGATGTTCTATAAATCTACCATAGATTTAATCTTGGGTCCTTTCTTATTTTTATGATCTGTTCAGTGCTGTTAATTTTTTTTCCATCTTGGATAAAATATTGGCCTCTGTATTTTAAAAAGGCAGAAAGAAATCTTTGATTTACTTGGGCACAGAGATATAAATGACACTGATGTATTGCCATTTTTCAATGGTAGCCTATTTATGAGGGATAAAAGCCTTTCAGGCAAACGTGATTAGAGGTTGATTCCAAAATGATTAGTTGATCAGCACATAAAACCTTTACCATAGTCATTACAGTCTTAGTTATGCCCCTTTTATGAAGCTAGCTGGCACTTCACACATTATAATACATAAAAAACGGGGAGCTGGTGAGCGACGAATGGAGTAGACACGTTAGTCTGAGGCTCTCCCCGCATATATAAAAAATAATCATTATATGCACTCGTTTTATTCAGTCGAAAATTTGAACTTTAATATCTTAATAAGTATATCTGGCAGTTAGTCCACAATGCCCAAATCAGGTGCCCCAAAGAAAACCGAGAAAACTGAAATTGAAGTGAGGGCTAATGCTGCAGCTAGCATCGAATCTGAACTAGCAAGCACAAGACAGGAATCCCCACAGCAGCTGACATTCTCGTCGCGCTCCGTGGGATGGAAAACTCCATGAATGAATGGTTTAAAACTAGGGACTATACTGTCAACTGTCCAGGAGGCGCAGTGTGAGCTTGGTAAATGGGTTGACGAGATCGAAAAAGCTGCTATAGACCATGACACATGCCTCATGCATGGTTGCTAGCAGAAAACGCAGGCCTCAAATCAAAACTAAGTGATCTGGAAGCACGCTCCAGGAGATCAAATCTAAAATTTGTCGGAATACCGGAAGGGAGTGAGAATAACCGTCCAGCCGAGTTTGTGGCAACCTTAATTAGCGATCTCCTGGGGAAAGACAACTTCAAGGAGCCGATAGTGGTCGACAGAGCCCACCGCTCTCTGGCGCCAAAGCCGAAGGATGGAGGGTACACTTATCGCCAAAATGGCTAAATAATTTTTAAATACTATACCATTTAAAATCACCACTGATTACTTTAAATATCTGGGGATTAATGTTCCCAGGAACCCTAAATTAATCTTTAAGTTACATTTTCTGGCAATGATTAAAAAAATGAAACAAAATATTGAGTGCTGGAGAATTCTTCCTCTCTCAATGGTGGGGCGGGTAAATGCCATAAAAGTGGTGACACTTCCTAGATTCCTGTATCTGTTTCAGAGCCTTCCGATCTTTTTGACCAAATCCTTCTTTAAAAACCTTGATTCTGTGGTGATGCCGTTTATTTGTGGTTACAAGACTCATCGAATATCAAAATTGCATATTTATAAACCAAAAGTATCAGGTGGCCTTGGACTCCCCTATTTCCAGCATTACTATTGGGCCGCCAGTGTAAGGGTGCTGGTGTACTGGCAGTAGGGCCTTCGGGATGCTGATTCCCCCAATGTGCCCCTGTGGCTGGACATGGAAAGAAACGTAGACACCAGTACCTCTCTCCCAGCCTTGCTATTTTCAGCTATGAAACCACACACCGCTAACACAAAGAATAATTTTATACTGCACAATTCATTACGAATTTGGAACCAAATAAAAAAAGTCTTGAACCTGCCACCAACCTCCATTCATAGCCCCATTTGTCAAAACCATTCCTTCCCTCCATCACAGTCAGACAGGGTTTTTGCAGTGTGGAAAGAAAAAGGCCTCACTACTTTAAGGGATCTTTATTTGGATAGCAAGTTTGCCTCATTTGACCAATTAAAACTAAGGTTTGGTCTCTCATCTACTCATCTATTTAGATATTTACAAGTTAGACACTATGTCTGTCAGAATATACCTAATTATAACACCATGCCCAGACAGCCTTTGATTTATGACCTCTTATTGGGCCCACCTGACTCCAGTCACTTAATCTCCAGATTTGTTAAATTGTTCTCAAATACTTCTCATATTAAAGAGTCATGGGCCCAGGAACTGGGTCTTCTTCAGGTTGCGGAGGATGTGTGGGAGGCGGGACTGGAGAGAATTCATGTCTGTTCCATAAACACCAGATACCAGCTAATTCAATATTAGGTCATGCATCGGCTCCACTTTTCAAAAACGAAACTTAATGAAATATACCCATCAGTATCAGCACTATGTGACAGGTGTAGCTCTGCGGATGGTACCCTTGCACATCTTGTCTGGAGCTGTCCCAAGCTTTACAATTATTGGGTAGATATTTTCAAGTGGTATTCTGATGTGTTGGAATGTGACATCCCTACTGATCCTGAAACTGCCATGTTTGGATGCTCTGAGAGCTTACGGAGCAGAGCATATGAGGAACAACTTGTTATAATGTTGGGGATGGTTGTTGAGAGATGATTTTGAGAGAGTGGAAATCACCCAATCCACCATGTTTTAAAGTGTATGCTACATATGGAAAGGATTCGCTTCAGCTTGACAAACTCGGTCGACAAATACTACAAAATATGGGGCCCATTCCTCGACCACTTACAAAGCAACTGAACATTTTATTTTAATTCCACCCAACTGGCTGATATAGGGTAAAATATATATATATATGGGTCATTCCACGAATCCGGTCCGATTTGGACTTTTACACTTTATTAAAGGGGACATTTCAACTGAAATAAAAAGCTTTTCAAAATACATTTTGGTGACTGAATAGATAAAAGACACTTAAAAACATCAAAGGGACTCAAATCGGACCAGATTCGTGGAATGACTCGCATATATTTTTTAATCATCTACAACTCCTATGAATGATATGTCAAAAGTATAAATGTAGAGCATGTTAACCTCTACACAGTTTTGGAATGTTGGCAGTCTGTACAAGTTTGTTGATTGTTGCTTATTGTCCTCTTTTTTATTTTTATCATTACTGTTTTGTTTTTTTTGTTTAGTTTTTTGTTTTTGCTTTTTTGGGAGGGGGGTTGCTTATTTGTCTAGTTTGTCTCCTAACTTAAATATAATATACAAATAAAAAAATACATAAAAAACTTCTGAAGAACTAGGATATTAAAATGATAAATCATTCAAATGTTGTGCAAGTTAGGAATAAAGTTTCTCAAAAATCGACCCAAAAAACCCTGTTAATATAACCTAAAAATTGGGAACCTAACATTGTCAGCATTGACAATATTTATTGTCATATGTACATACCGTACTTTCATTATTAATAATAATAATAATAATAATCATAATAGTAATAATAGTAATTAATAATAATAATGAATGACAGTACTGTATTTAAGTCCTGGGGACGTTAGTTTCCTGATAGGCACCCAATCAATGGCAAAGGTAAAAGTAAAAAGAAAAAGTCAACCACAGTTACAGAAGAAAAAGTTAAACACCCACTCCACTCAACCATGTACAACCAAATGCTTCAAATTGAAATAGTGGCCACTAGGTGCCAGTGTAAATCACTGTATTGCTCACAGAAATATCTGTGCAACGATTTTTAGCTGATGGTTTGTCATTCCACCATAACATACATAACTGTATGTACACTACTGGTAAAACGTTTTAGAACACTCCCATTTTCCAGTTTTTACAGAAATGTAAGCAGTTCAAGTCCAGTGAATAACCTGCAATAGTACAAAGGTAAGCGGTAAACTGCCAGAGGTTTTAAAAAAAATTTAGGTTACCAAAAACATTTTTTGGCAGTGAGTGTTTTCCTACACCATCAAAAGGCACTTGGAAACTGGAGGAAACTCTGACAGGAAGAGGTCTGGCAGACCCAAAGCCACAACAAAATCAGAAGACAAGTTTCTGAGAATCAATAGCTTGCGTGATAGGCGGCTCACAGGACAGCTTCAAGCACAGCTTAACACTGGTCGAAGTAAGGAAGTCTCAGTTTCAACTGTGAAGAGAAGACTTCGAGCTGCAGGTTTGACAGGTCGAGAGGCAGTAAGAAAGCCATTGCTAAGATGGCAAACATGGAGGAGGAAGCGTGATGGTCTGGGGCTCTTTTGCTGGATCCAGAGTCGGCGACTTGCACAGAGTGACTGTTAACCCACGTTAACCCATTACTTGTTCCCTGAAAAGGGCCTTTTTTTATAACTCTGAAATTTACATTCTTTTTCTGTTTTTGGTAATTGAAACTTTTTTTTTAACCTCTGGCAGTTTACCGCTTACCTTTGTACCATTTCAGGTTATTCACTGGACTTGAACTGCTTAAATTTCAGTAAAAACTGGAAAATGGGGGTGTTCTAAAACTTTTGACCAGTAGTGTATGTAAAAGTATCTCACAGTGTTCCAAGTCAACAGGCGGACAGACATTATTTGTTCTTCCTTTGGTTGTTTTAGGTGACAGTCTTTGAACACATTTAATTTATAGTGGGAAAAAAATCATAAAAGAACCCAAAATGAGTATTTTGGGGGAAAGCTTGTTTAATTTGTCATGGAGAGAGATGCTTCACTGAGAGTGGGGTCAGCTCTCTGTGGATGTAGGGAAATTGTCCTTAATGACCCACGCTCACAGAAAGGGAGAGAAATTATGTTCTGTAGGGCTGATTGCCAGTGAACTCTCACTGGAAAAGTGGCAAGGGTCTCGATGTGTCTGCGGTGAGAACTCGGACCGAAAAGTTTGTGTCTGTGTGCAGAGTTGGGAAGCACTTGAAAAGTCACCGAATATGTCTGTGCCTGTCTGGGTTGGAGGAAATCCGGACGAGGACGGCATGGTGTCCTGGTGGATGTGGATGTGTGGAAGCAGTCTGGAAAGCCGCTGAGCATCCATGTTGTATGTTGCTCCCCGGAAGGGGATTCCCACCTCGGAGGAGGCAGACGTTAATTTAGTTTGGTTCATTTAGTTTGTCATAGTAGTAACTAGAGTGCTAGAATTAATAAACTGTTAATAAACAGCAATTAATGAACTGTTAGGTCTTCTGATTGCAGACTTAGACCTATCTAATATATCTGTGATGTATTTTTGGCCCTGAGTCACAAATGAAAACAAGTCGCTTAATTTCTCCAGTTACCCCAAGAGCGAGACAGTTCATGGAAACACTGTAGTTAATCACTTGTGCAATTAAGTATAAATCAATTCTACCCTTCCCCGATTAGGCTGCTTCTGATTATATAAAAAGCTTAAATGGTTTAATTACTCTAGATAAATGATAAAAACGCCACTCATGTGAATTATACCTAATTATTGCAGAAACCTATTTCCCAGTGCATCATATTTATTTATTGACAGTCATCATTAACCCATTGTTAATGACATCCTTGCCACAAAGACGAGGTGCAAATGTATCAATCATGCCCTGGCTGTATAATAGTGCCATCTGTTCTTTGTGATTACCCTCCTGTCACGGGGTGGTTGAAAACAATGCGGCTCTGTTGTTTAAATGAGAGAGCCTGTTAAATTATCCAGTTTTTATAAATTGATTGTATGCCTAGGAGGCAGGCAGTTTAATCAAGAACAGTCCATCAAGAACTTCACAGAGAGGGGGTTAAATGATGGTTAAAAATAAATTGGGGATACCACTAGGAACATCTAGAGCCACAAGGATCTCTGGTAACTTGGATTTCCTGCGATCAAAAATGGAGTTGAGATCATTTTATCAATTACAACTTAGATTTCGGTTGCCTTCTTGTGACTTCTTCAGATTCTTACAGATAAGACATTATCTAACATCACATGTAGATTGGCATAAAATAAAGAAAAAGCCCTCGCCTATTGAAAAATATTTTATAGAGGTGATTGATGGTCAAACGAAGGGAAAGGTGATTTCTTGCTTGTGTAATACACTCAGTGGCCACTTTATTAGGTACACCTGTACACCTGCTCATTAATGCAATTATCTAAACAGCCAATCATGTGGCAGCAACTCAATGCATAAAAGCATGCAGACATAGTCAAGAGGTTCAGTTGTTGTTCAGCCCCAAAATCATAATGGGGAAGAAATGTGATCTAAGTGACTTTGACCCATGAATCCATGCATCCATCCTGCCTTGTGTCAAAAGTTCAGGCTGGTGGTGGTGGTGTAATGGTGTAGGGAATGTTTTCTTAGCACACATTAGGCCCCTTAATACCAATTGAGCATCGTTGAAATGCCACAGCCTACCTGAGTCTTGTTGCTGACCATGTGCATCCCTTTATGGCCACAGTCTACCCATCTTCTAATGACTAATTCCAGCAGGATAATGCGCCATGTCACAAAGCACACGTCATCTCAAGCTGGTTCCACGAACATGACAATGAGTTCATTGTACTCTAATGGCCTCCACAGTCACAAGATCAGTCACTCAGTCCAATAGAATACCTTGGATGTGGTGGAATGGGAGATTTGCAACATGAATGTGCAGCCGACAAATTTGCATCAACTGCGTGATGCTATCATGTTAACATGGAACAGAATCTCTGAGGAATGTTTCCAGCACCTTTTCAATCCATGCCACAAAGAATTCAGGCTGTTCTGCGGGCAAATGGGTACTACCCAGTACTAGAAAGGTGTACCTGATAGAGTAGCCACTGAGTGTATACTGTGGACGTCCGTGGGGGGTGACACATTCGACATTCTACAAATCATCAGACTCCAATGACACAATCTAAATAAGTACAGATTATCTTGGGCACCACAGTGCCCCTAGACCCATTATATTATATATTGGGAGTTACCCCAGAGGGTCTTGAAGATTTTTAAAAAACCCAATATTTACTGCAGGTTCTATTGCTGATAGCTAAGAAAATGATAACACTGTCCTGGCTGAAACCTCAACCGCCCTCTCTGAACCAATGGGCTGATAGAGTAGCAAGTGTCTATTTAATGGAGAAGATAACTGCATGGTTGCACTTAACAGTGGACCTGACAAGGTGGCCCCTGGCTATTGTCCATCTCCTGTTGCTGAATGGATTTGCATAAATAGGTATGTATTCTCTGTCGTGGGTTTTTTTCTTCTTTTGACGATGCCATGGTCCTTTTTGCATTACTTTCTCTCTTCTGTGTCTTAATCCCTGGGTCCACAACGATAAACATGTCTTCTTCTTTCGTGTATCATCCTCAAATGTCCAACTCAGTATCGTGTAGCCACGCCCTTGTCTCTGGTCCCACTTGGAAGAGGCTGGCCTCAACCCATTCTTCACACTACTTCCATCAGGTCTTGCCTGAAACGGGCAGCAGGAGTTTTGTCCCCTCTGCAATAGCATCACTGAACAAAATACCGAAGGTGGTCTGTACAGGGGGCAGGTGTTAATGATGTGCTCTGCAGACTACTCAGGCTCGCCGCACTCGCATGCTGCACTGTCTGCCAGTGCATTTTTATCCTGATGGGAGTTGTCTCTTCCAGGATGACAATGCGCCCATCCGCAGCGCATGAGTGGTCCCTGAATGGTTTGATGAGCATGTAACAATGTAAACAATATTCCATGACGGTCTCACTTACCAGATCTCAACCCAATTGAACGCTTATGGAAGATTCTGGAGCGGCACCTGAGACAGCGTTTTCCACCACCATCAACAAAACACCAAATGATGAAATATCTCATGGAGGAATGGTGTTGCATCCCTCCAATAGAGTTCCAGACACTTGTAGAAACTATGCCAAACTATGCACTGGAGCTGTTCTGGCGGACTGCGAAAGCCCAATGCAATTTGCCTATAAATGAACCCTCATGTCTCAGGTTTTGATGCTATAGACTGTAGTGGTCAAAGCAGAGAGAAGGTGCTAGTAAGGATTTATAACAACCTTTTCAGTTTTGTTGGGGGGGCTGGTCTGCATATTACTTTGTGTGCTCATCACTGGAAATGTCAAGGTCATTATATAACATTTTGTGAGATCTGAACTGCCCTGATACAAGCATTAATAATTCCTCAGTGTTTTGATTGTTCCTCTTATTCATTAAAAAAAGCTACAAAAAACATGTATATCCATTGGTTATGCTGTTATGCATGTTAAGACAATCATTAACATTAAGAAAATGTGGTCACGGCCTCCAAGGGATTGCATCTAATTTCCTTTAATAAGGTTACATTCCTGTTTTTCCATTTAAGGTTGTTTACGCTTTTCTAACCTCATTGTTCCAGGGTGATTAATGTCAAAAATGAATGGTGGTTGGAATGTTCTGGTTTTTATATAAAAAAATACTTGTGTTCATGATTCTGGGAGTGAACAAACAGATATAATAGTAAATACAAATTCTGTTAAATTCAAAAGGGTGAGCTAGACTCTAAAGTGTGTGTTTCAAATGTGCTTTTTATGTCCTTAATATTGAACACAATTGGTCAATATCGTTGACGTCTTTGGGCATAATGCTGCAATTTGAAGCATGAATCGGTATCAATAACCTATGTGTAAACCTTCAAATATCTTGAAAAAAGTATATATTATTCAATTTAAGCTATGCCGGAATTCTCAAAATGGAACCCTGAAGTGGTTGTTACTCTCAGGAGTGGAGGGAGGGAATGCAGGGGGCCACAACCTAAAGGGAATTAGGCCTTTGAGTTATGCCTCTCCCTCCGTCTTCACAGGAGATGTTACATTCTGCCTTCTCTGTGAAGCGTGGAAGATCAGGGCCTTTCGGGGGGAAATAGAGGAAGGTTAGGGTTTAACGCAGTACTTGTGCTGTGCTGGCTCAGTGCACGTGTCACTGAATTTATTCATGGGATGATTTAATCGTTCCCTTTTCAATAACAAAAGGAATTTTAATTATGCAACAAATTCAGGTGGCTCCCATTTCCCCCCCGAAAAACACTACAGTACAATTTCAGCTGCAGCCAGGGTTTGAGTTATGTGGGAGCTAGGGGCAGCTCAGGTCCCTTTAATGAGACCAGAGCAACCACAGATTCATCAAAATCAAACATGTGGAGCCCCTGTAACAGTGGTTTGCAACCCTGGTCCTGGAGGGCAGCAAGATGTGCTGTTTTTCACTGTTTCACAGCACTTAATTGATCAATTAAAGCGGTTGATTACATAATTAACTCACCTCACCTGGTTTCGTGTATCTAAACTGGTTGCTGATTTTTAAACAAAAGCCAGCAGACCCTGCAGCTGTCCAGGACCAGGGTTGAGAACCACTGCCCTCGAATCGAATTGATCACTAAAATATTTTTCACATTTTTTTCACGTGTCAATTCCAGTTCTTCAGGGCTGCAGTGTCTGCAGGTATTTGCTCCAGCCCATGCACTACACCACCTGATTTCACAAATTAGCTCACCTCCTGAATCAGGCTGGAACAATTACCTGCAGACACTGCATCCCTCGAGGCCTGGAATTGAATGGAATTGGTGTACATTATTTAGCTATGGCAGGTGCTCTTTTGTGAGAGCCAACAATTGTGATTTATTTTCCGGCATGTTTTTTCTTACCAGAGCTGCATCTGGTGTTGAGCTTGTGAGAAGGACTGTAAAACAGCTAATGATTGTGAGAAGGACAGTAAAACATCTAATGAAAAGCAATCATGCAACAAAGCAATAACCCAGCTCTTCTTTCCTCCTCAGGGTCATCATTACACTCAGGGTTCCGGGGCCTTCAGCCCCAACTATTTCTTTGATGAGCTCCTGACTCTTTAGATTTGAATGCCCAGTGTTGGCATTGTGATCTAGAAACTAGAATTTTTCACACATTTAAAATGAACGCGAAATGACTTTTATGGCCAATACTGTTCTTTAAATGAACCCCACCCTGCTCAACCACTGGTCTGCGTCAGCCTCTTTAAAGTGATATCCGTTTCTAACACAGGGTGATGGTGATGCATGCCGCAGGTTAGGCTTTGTGGCTCAACAGCTCAATGCCAGGATTGGATTTGAATTGGGTCCCAAGAGTGGTGACCACCGTGCCATGATACTGTCACCACACAAACTGCAGAACAACAATCGCTCTCAGCCCAGAAAAGGGGGCATGGGTTGTTTAGTCTTGGGGTGCAACTGAAGCAGAAGACCCCTGTTCCTGATGGGAACTCTTTCATCTCCTAATTTTGTGAGGCCCCCAGGGGGGGGAGAGGGGGGGTCACATCCTCTTCTTTGGGGATGACGGGTGGAAATGGGGCCTCATGTTTTCAGGTCTTAGTTGGTGGATGTGCATTAGACCGGCGTGTCAATTAGCACCAGGCTCAGCGTTGACTGACGAGGAACAGAAAACAGAGCACTCAGAAACAAATATGCATTGAAAGAAGGAGAACACAGATTCAAGGCAGCAATAATTACAATACAATGATCTTGCTGGACTCCCACACATTTTCCCCATTGATAATAAAATGATATTTAATATCTTATTGAAAGGAAACTTGTTTATAAGAATGAGTGTTTCCAATAGTTTTTTTAGTAGCATTTTATGTTGTTAAATGTTAAAATATTTTTTGTCATTACCTATTTTTTTAGGATGAATTCTGTTAGAAACGAAATCCAGCCCTTCATGTTAATATTCCATTTGCGTTGATGAATTCTGCATTGTATTGATGAATTATGTGTTGCATTGATTAATTTAGCGTTGTATTGATGAATTGCCATTCTCATTTGCAGGATATGTGAACATCACCTAGCATTAACGCCATTATTGTGGTAACTGTGTAACTCATACTGGATAACTGAAACAGAGGGGTGCAATGGAGGCAGGCTCTAAGGGCGATAGAGGAAGCATGATTGTTCCTGTGCGGCTGTTAGAGAAAAGACATGAGGTAATATATATGCCATTTAGCAGATGCTTTTACTTTTATCCAAAGCAACTTACAGTAGTGAATGCATACATTTTTCAGTATACAGCATACAGTATACGTGGTCCCAGTGGGAATCGAACCTACAACCTAAGCATTGTTAGCACCATGCTCTACCTACTGAGTCACACAGAACAACAGAGGTCACTCCAGATTTGGGTTCTCATTGACCTGCAGCTAACTACCAAAATAAAGGAAACACCAACATAAAGTGTCTTAAGATGGTGTTGGGCCACAATGAGCCTCCAGAACAGCTTCAATGTGCATTGGCATAGATTCTACAAGTATCTGGAACTCTACTGGAGGGATGCAACACCATTCTTCCATGAGAAATTCTATCATTTGGTGTTTTGTTGATGGTGGTGGAAAACGCTGTCTAAGGCACCACTCCCGAATCTCAAAGTGTTCAATTGGGTTGAGATCTGGTGACTGAGATGGCCATGCCATATGGTTTACATAATTTTCATGCTCATCAAACCATTCAGTGACCACTCGTGCCCTGTGGATGGGGGCATTGTCATCCTGGAAGAGACCACGCCCATCAGAATAGAAATGCTTCACCACAGGATGAGGGTGATCACTCAGAATGGCTTTGTAGTTATTGGCATTTACCTTGCTTTCTAAGGAGTTTAGTCTGTCAAAACCATGCCAGGAAAATACACCTCACCCCATAACAGAACCACTCCCAAAGTACTCAAGTTTTTCCTTATTTTGGCAGTTACATTTACATTCCCATTCAACTCTCTTCTTGTGGACGGGCCAAGAATGCATCGCACACACACACACACACACAGACTCGCACAAGGCACACACACATTTTGATGTGTAAAGTACACCGCTCTGGTACTTTTCGCTTCAGCGACTTCTGATTGATGGAGTCTGTTGATAATATTTCCAGATACATCATCGGCAGAAATCTGAGTTTTGTATTATTAATGTGACCCAGAGATGTGTATCATTAACAGATACATGAACTTTAACAGATACGTGCCGGTTTTTGATGAATGGCCTGCCGTGTCAGCCAGTGTAAAGATGTTGTACTGTGTAGTCTGTAGGAAATAGCAACTGCCATTGTCCTCTCGTTGGGCACCATACTTGTTACGTTCTGAGTGTCTGTTCTGTTTGTTTTTGGTCTTTGTTTATTTTCCTTCAGTCCTGATTCGCTATTCTTTATTCTGTTTTGCATTTTCTTCATTCTGGTCCCTGTGTCTTTTCCGTTTATTTCGAGATCCACTCCTTGTCTTGTCATGCACTTCGGGAGTTTATACATTTCGGGGTTTTTCAACCTTTGCTTATTATCTCGTTTTCTTCCTTCTTACTTTCTAGATTGCACCTTGTATATATTAGTTAGATGTATATAGTACTAACCAACTAATCTACTAACGTTAGGGATTTAGATTAAGTTACTAACATTACTAATCACTAATTATCTCACGCTTCTGACTATCGCTGTCTTTCTTGCTTATTATCGTATCCCTGATTAGCTTTTCACTTTCCCTTTCATTCGCACGCAGATTCTCTCTATGCATTCCTCCCCTTCTAACTATGCACGTGTCTGCCTGTTCTTCCAGGTCGTTTATTGTCTATGTGTCTGTCGCTCGATCCGTCGAGGGAGGTGGCAGCTCTGCCTGCAGCTCCTCAGTTTTTTCTTTCCTTCTTTTCTTCTGGCTTTTTTTTTGTCTAGTTTCTTATCTGCTCACTACTGTGATACTATCCCCCGTTTCTAGTCTCTCGTCTCATTGTGTTCCGGAGTTTCAAGAAGTCTCTCTCTCTCTGTCGGTTTTCAAAAACTAAATTTTCAAATGGAGTTAATAAGCTGGTCTCTCAACGCAATTGACACAATTTTTTCAACAAAAAGCGTGGGCTCGGGGGAGATGCCATGCCCCGATGGAACGTTCGCAGCGGGATATGCTTTGGACTCGTGGAACAGCTGGAGACCGGTATGTCTGGCGGCGCTTTCTATCGAGGATGTAGAAGACATTTTCATTTTCGGATTCATGATAACTGGACAGTTGCTGCTGGGACTGAGCATGGCACTGATTTATCAGAAAATTGGAAGGATGGCAGCGTCTCAAAACGCCCAAAGGATGCCTGCCACGTTAAACGAGATGGGTAAAGCACTGGGTTCTCTGATGGTGGCGGTGGCTGATCTGGGAAGGAAATTGGACAATATATCAGGGGAACTAAGGATTTTACAAGAGCGGCGTAGAAACGTTGAAAACCAGGAATCTGAAGGTTGTTAGTCGGGGGGGGGCGGAGGAGTAGCAGCTCATCCTGACCCGACAACATTCCAATCTGGCTACCCCTGTTATCGGTCTGGCAAGGCCGTTGATTAAACCCTCCATGGAATTGCTACGGAGAAGAAGAAACTTCCACCTAAAAAAACCGCCCATCATTGCAACCAATAACAATTCTGATGACGCCTTTCGGACAAGGACAACCGAGCGTTTCTGTAGCAACCGTTATCGTTGGAACATTCTGCGTGCGCATGCGCGTGTCTTGACCGAAAAGCACTCTACAGGATCTTACTCTGACACCAACATATATACAAGGACAAAGAACTGACTGATTAACACAAACACATGCACTTCATGACCCAGCCTCTAACCCCACACCCTACCCCAATCTCCTCCCTCCTACCTTTATTCCCTACTGTGTTGTAACTCCCCTACCTCTACCTATCTCCCAACCTACCTATCTTCACCCCCTCCCCTTGATTGTAATTTGATTGTATTTGATTACTACTTTGATTGTAATGTCCCGTTGTATTTGTTGTGCCTGTTAGGTTTAAAATGTAAGTAGATGAGCCCATAGAGATGTAATGTAGTTGCATTTCTGTGTGTATTGTATTTCTGTTGTTCCGATGCTGAGGGGCCAGGCACAAAGAATCTTACTCTGGTGTACTTGTACCACAGATGTAATCATAATAAACCTGACTTTGACTGACTTTGACATTCCCAGTCCATGTCTTTCGTTTCCCCTCGTTATTCTATTAGCGAATCCCCTCGTTATTAGATTAACGATTCCCATTGTTTTCACCTGTGTTCCTCCCCTCTCTCCTCCCAGTCACACCTGAGTCCTATTGTGTTTTCCTTCCCTGCCTGTATATTAGTTCAGTGTTTATGTTCATTCCTTGTATATCTGTTCTGTGTTCTTGTTCTTTCCCTGGTCAGTATTGATCCTTATTCTCTGAGCCTACCTTTCCGAAGCCATTGATTATTGATTTTTCCGAGACTACCCTTCTGTTGACTACCCCGAGCCTGCCTTGCGATTCTGTTTGTTTGCCTTTCTGCCTGCCCGTTTTTGACCTTATTACTGTTTTCTGGACCTCCCTTTTGCCTTGTGATTTTGTACCTTTGCCATTATCGGATTCCTGGTTTTGACCCCTGCTTTCCAATAAACTCCTCTTTTGCCATATTCCTGATCTGCGTCTGGGTCCTTATCACGATCGTCACAATACTGTTTCATACACAGCATCAATAACACCATTCTCAATAACACCACTCCTTGCTCTGAGCCTTCAGGCACTGGGTTTGAACAGAAAGGGTTTGTCAGAGTTAGTACAGAGACACATGTGTGTAGCAGGGTTAGTACAGAGACACACACATGTAGCAGGGTTAGTACAGAGACACACATGTGTAGCAGGGTTAGTACAGAGATACACGTGTGTAGCAGGGTTAGTACAGAGATACACGTGTGTAGCAGAGTTAGTACAGAGACACACACGTGTAGCAGGGTTAGTACAGAGATACACATGTAGCAGGGTTAGTACAGAGACACACATGTGTAGCAGGGTTAGCCCTCTTCCCCTTCCCCAGACACTTTTCTTATTAGTTTCTGTGTCACCACTGCACCACCATTTGGATCTCACTCACTGTTCAGCTGTCTCTGGTCAGGTTTTTCAGCTCCATCATGGTCCTGTATTCTATTCTGTATCTTATCCGCTGTAAAAAAAAACATTCCCTCTTAGCTCGGGAGGAGGAGACGGATCATCGCCGGCCTCAGGGAATTAGCTTAACCCCGAGGAAGGGCGGCGAGTTCGTAGGGGAGGGTTAATTGAAATAAATAGAGCATATCATTGGCTGCTAAACTGGGAGAAAAATGGGGGAAAAACTGAAACAAACATAAAAAATAAAAAAATAAAAAACTAGCTGTGAAGGCATCACGGTTCTGTCCGCCACTACAGAACTGCATTTGACATCACGTAGGATTTCATTCGGCCCAGTTGGTCTAATCCATCCACAGCTCTTCTCATAAAAAACCTTGTGCAGTCCTTCACATGGGGCAGCTCTTAAGTAACCCTGTCCTGTAGATTCACCACCTGGTCATCTGAGCTCCTCGTCAAGGCCTGTGCGCTATGCTACAGCCCGTCCCTCACAGTTAGCTTCTGTACCACCAGATCACTGAAACCCATTCAGAACCCTGCTGCTGATACACCGCTGTTAATGATCAGCAATTAAAACAAATGGCCTGGATTCAATCAACTTGGCCATAACAGTGACTCACAGTTAAATGCATATGTCCATATTTATTGTCACAAACACAGATTGGTAAATGCTGATTGAATCCAGGTGAATAACTCATGTGCCCTTCTATCCTCCCACTGCAACCAGGCAATGGTACAATTCCTGCACCTGCTCAGCTTCAGCAGTTTGACATGAGAAGGGTACAGGGTGGCATGGCTGTGTAGCTTCAGCAGTTTTACATGAGAAGGTTACAGGGCGGTATGGCTGCTTAGCTTCAGCAGTGTGGCATGAAGGGTACAGGGTGGCATGGCTGTGTAGCTTCAGCAGTTTTACAGGAGAAGGTTACAGTGTGGCATGAAGGGTACAGGGTGGCATGGCTGTGTAGCTTCAGCAGTTTTACAGGAGAAGGTTACAGGGCGGTATGGCTGCTTAGCTTCAGCAGTGTGGCATGAGAAGGGTAGAGGGTGGTATGGCTGCTTAGCTTCAGCAGTTCGACATGAGAAGGGTACAGGGTGGTATGGCTGCTTAGCTTTAGCAGTTTGACATGAGAAGGGTACAGGGTGGTATGGCTGCTTAGCTTCAGCAGTGTGGCATGAGAAGGGTTGGCATGATAAAAGGAGACCAACTGGAAATGTACCGTGCCTGTTATAATTCCTTAAAAGTAGAAATGTTTTAATTTATTCCAGGGAATTACAGAAAATCTCACATGCTACACTACGGTTTGTGATTTCGAAGAAAACAAAAATGACACAGTATTTTTAACATTTCCTGTTTATATCCTCTATGTAATTTTAATTCTGATGTGTACAAGCAAACAGGATAAAAGTCACATTTTATAAGGTCTAAAGACCCCATAGCATCATCCTAGCAACTCTTTATAACTTAATAACTCTGCAGTACATTCAAAATCAGATTTAATTTGATATTGTTTGTGCATGTTATGGACAAATCAAAGAACGTATTTGAAAACCAACCTTTTTCTGAGCTTTATTCTCATGTCATGTCACACTGATCCGAATTCATGCCCAGCATGACAACCATAAAATTATAGGAATAAAAACAGGAAACAACTGTATGCAGGTGGAAACAAGCAGGTTACTGGCCCACACACACACACAAACACATACAGCTTATTTAAAGTAGGTTTTCACAGCACATATGGGAATGTGGTTTTGTTTTTGTCCACACCAAATACTCTGGGCTGGTATTCATAATGCATCTCAGAGTAGGAGTTCTGATCTGGGATCAGGTTTCCCCTGTCCATATCCTGACCTTATCCATCATGAGACAAAAGGACAAACTGATCCTAGATCAGCACTCCAACTTTGAGATTTTATGAATACTGGTCCTGGAGGAGAGCTGAGATAAGAGCTCCTGCTCTTATACATCAGTGATGCACCTGGCACACCTCTTCACCTTTACCTGTGTATATCTCTGTTTCTGTCTCACAGGTGCACCTGGTCTGTGGCCCTGCATGTTCAGATTTTTTTTAAAGGCTTATGGCGAGACCTATATCAAATGCAATGACACATTCCATATATTTACAATAAAGAAAATAATATAAATAACAATGAAAGACAATCATCTCCCTCATGTTGTCCATAAGAAATATAATTTAAATATGTGCTTAGAGGCTGATATATACATATATATATGAGAGAGAGAGAGAGAGAGAGAGAGAGAGAGAGAGAGAGAGAGAGAGAGAGAGAGAGAGAGAGAGAGAGAGAGAGAGAGAGAGAGAGAGAGAGAGAGAGAGAGAGAGAGAGAGAGAGAGAGAGAGAGAGAGAGAGAGAGAGAAAGAGCATACACCTACTGTACTATATGTGGATATAATCGATGATATTCAAAATGGCCAGAGTTCCAAATACAGATCAACAGCTTTGTGGTATCTTGACTAATCTTTTCACAGAGACTAGAGTGAATACCATGATACATTTTTAAATGCACATTTAACTCTAAAACATTAATATATGTTAATATATAATATTTATTTGCAGCATATCGGGGTTCTTTTATCATTGATAATATTACACATTTGGTTTGTCAAAGAAAGCAAGGACATTAGAGATACGAGCCTCGGAGTTCCATGTGAACGTGAGAAACGGATGTAGAAGACTATTGATTTGTTTTCATAAACAATCAGGACAAAATCATTTTTCTGCACCACATATCAAACAGAAATATGAACGTGAACAGACAAACTCGCGCACATATACATAGGCAAATTGTACAAAACACAAAAGTTTGTCATATAAAATATCATGTTAATGATATTAATATCATGTGAAACATTAGGAAAATGAGATTAATTAATTGAAGCGCTGACAAAAACAGGCAACATAAAGTATATTTAAAGCCCATAACCATTTCTTTAAAGCGTGCTTCCCATAGCATATATCTATATACAGACCTTTTATCAAAAATAAATTCCCACGTGTTTACATCTCATGACTTTCATTTTAAAAGTCAACAGCATATCATTTTATAAGCTCAGATCCACGAAGAATAAATGATAAACCATCTTAGAGCACGTACAATATTATCATACAGTAAGATTTTTAGCCATTGTTAAGTATGCATTGTAGCATTGTCATAGTGAACGGAAAATGTAAAATTTCATGAATGTTGAAAGTGCTTTACAGAATGTGTTATTGAATTGTATTGTTTCAATAGATAATTAAAATACTTGGTGTACTGTAGTGCTATATCAAGGGTATTAACCAGAAAATAGTCATTTGTATTTTTAAAAATTGTTATAAAACTTCCTATAGCTATAATTGAGCTCTATCCAATTTCTTATTCTCATATTTAACATTTGGTGAAAGGTCATACTATTAAGACGAGAATGCAAGATATTTACACAGAGCATGAAAAAGTGACAAGCTACCAAATTCAAGCTTTCATAGAAGAGCGCGATATTTACAGAGCAATTTCAATTGTGAATACGAATAGGTTTTGAGATAGGAATGAACTCATTGTCAATTGTCCATAAATAATCAGATTGAGGAATAGATGTGTGATCATTCAGGACTCTGTTGGTATGAAGTTGCTCGATTTGACCGAGTTGTCGAAGTCTTTCCAAGTGCCTGAACTGCAGGTGGGACTCCTGTTTGTCATTTTGGTGAAGAGCGTGGTTCTTCGGATGCTGCTGTCCGAGTCCTCCTTCTTGAATTTACGCTGCATTTTGTGGCAGCAGGGGAAACAGTGGGCGACATCGTACAGGAGGTGCCCGCTGAAGATCATATAGATCCACGGATTGCAGCAGCTGTTGAGGCTCGCGAGCAGCGCGGAGAGCGTGACAGCGGTGCTCTCAGAATCTGGAAGACGGAAGAACACGGTTAATTGTATTTATACATACACAACATATATTAGCTATATTACAACACACACTCACACACATATATATAGTTAGGTTTGGGGTAAATACATATCGCACACACATGTCATGTAACTGGTCTGTTATGTGGCAGCCGTTCATGTCTTGTAGTCTGTACACTGTCCTTTGGATGCATAGACTTGGGATGTCACCACGTCACTTAGAATTATGTAATATTAGCTGTTGTCTTTTATAGTATGCTTAATGCAATGCAACTTAATTTGTATTATACATATGAAACACCAAACATAATTACAAAATGATTCGGTTCTCAATCAATTCGATTAGAAACGTTGTTTCATCAAATATATGTACTTCTTTTAAATTACTAGTTGTTAATACTGAATTATTTTTATATTTTATATTTTGTATAAGTCACAAGCACACCGTTATACTATTGGTATGCCGCGTAAAGCAGCGGTATACGTTGCCGAAGAGGAACGCGCTTTTCCCCCACTCTTTCAATTCAAAAATGTAAAAGCATCGACGTAACATTGATGTAACCCTATAACAATCAATTTGTTTCTGCAATAGGACTTGAAAACAAGTGCGCAACAGCTGCGCAAGGTCGTTGAACATTTGGGGTGCTTGCCGTGCCTTCCACTGTCTGGCAAGTGGTTTGCAGGACAAAGAAAAATACGGGATCTATTTACGTTGTAATTTACATAGCGATAAAGGCTCCCACGTGCTTTTTTCGCTGTGTATGCTTTCACACAAAACCCAAACTTCGGTTTCACAGAAACAAACTGGATCGGATAGCCTACATACCGTCCCATAAGAAGTTCTCATCCCAAACCGACCACATCTGCACAAGGAAAAAAGGAGCCCAGCAGATGACGTATGCCAGGACAATCACAAAAGTCATTTTGACAGTTCTCAGCTTCGCTCTGGAGATCGTGGTGACACTGTTTACAGAGGACTTCCCTATCATACAGTTTCTATACGCGGTTTCCGACGCGCTATTTTTGGTCTTGCACTTGATGTTCCTCCAAATGCTGTGGCAGATGAAGCCGTAGCAGATCACCAGAATAACTACCGGGATGAGAAAAATACTGACGGTGATCCAGGTTATGTACGCCGTGACGCCCCACGGCTCGATGAAGTGTCCCCAGCAGTCGTACACGTCAGATCCGTTCTTGATTTCGCTCAATGAAAATATGAAGTACTGTGGGCAGCTGAGCACCAGACCGCACACCCACGTGCTTACAATCATGATATATGATCTTTGGGTGGGCTGCTGAAGTGTTTTCAAAGGATGGCAAATGGCGATGTAACGGTCCAGAGTCATCATGACCATCATGTAGGTGGAAGCAAACATGCCCAGGACCTGCAAGTGCTTGACAATTCTGCACAGAAAGTCTGGACCGTAAAAGCGAAAGGTGACTTTCCAGCAGAGCTGTGGCAACACCTGGAAAAACGCGACCATCAAATCTGCCAGGCTCAGGTGCTTGATGAAGAGGTGCATCCGCGACGTCTTTTTCTTGGTGTTGTACATGGCCAACAGAACGCTCAGGTTCCCGATAACGGCCACGACGAAGGTGACGCTCAGCACTGTTATCTCTATTTTGGCGACCTCCTCGTTTCTTCCGAAAGGGTCGCTGTCATTTCTCGTGGCGCTGCCGTTGCCGGCGTTCCTCGTTATCGTGTCCTCCATGGTTCCGAGACCCAGAGACTGATTATCGTCGGTGAAATTTCGTATGGCTCCGGAGTAGAAGAGAAATGTGTTGGGGAAGTGCATGGCATAGCCCCTCTGCGCGTGCCTTTCCCCCCACCAGCTGCGGAGAGTGCTTTCCTCCTCGCAGCGCTACTGTTTCGCCACGCGACTCCTGCAAGCAACTTGGAGACCACTGATAGAACAGAGAGCCTGAGGGCTTTTTATATACGGCTCAGATTTCAATAATCATGCACGATTTACCAGCAGCCAAGCCCACTTTGTGCACGCAACTAGCAGCCAGTCATATATCGCATAACTCAACACAGGAACCCCCTCCCACCCCCTCCCTACCTCTAACATCGCTAGTTGATTTCGAACCACCATAATTTATACACACACACACACACACACACACACACACATATATATATATATATATAGAGCGATAGGTAGATAAACAGATTTGTTGTATAACAATATAATCTGTAATGCTGTAGGCCATACGTTTTAGATTACTTTTCTCTTGTAAATTGACTTCATTTTTATAAATTTATTTTAAGTTGGGCGATTTGGCATTTTCTATGTACATGCACACAGGGGCAGACTTGGTGATTTGGGGGACACAGGTATGGGGCCCTCCTCACCCCCTATTCTCACCATTTTCTATCCTTATTAATCTAAACAATCAGATCTACCTGTAACCTATATTTTCACCAGTGCAGCAGGGATAATACTAACAGCATAATTTGCTCTAGCAGCAGGTTGTTAGTTACTAGCACTTTTGCTAGCAGTATTAGGGCCCATTTCCATTGCACACAAAAAAACAAGAACCAGAACTTTTGGTACTTTTTTGCCACTAGAAAACGGGAACTTTGGGTTTTCCATTCGCCAAAGTCCCAGTTCCGCATAGTTCTCATTGTTGATTTTTGGTGCCTATTCAGGATGTGGTATTTGTCATACCAAACAGGACTTTGGGGGCAGGACTAACAGCACTGTTTATTGCTGATTGGTTACCAAACAGGACCTTGGGGGCAGGACTAACAGTACTGTTTATCGCTGATTGGTTACGCACTTTGCGTCACTCAAGTGACTGACCGTGTGGGGAAGAAGCATTATTGTTAGCGTTTGTTAAAGAAGAAATATCAACATAATGTAGAAGCGCAGTGTCTGTTTTTATGCAATTATGTTATAGTTAAACTACGCTATATGAGGGCAGTTCTGGCAAGTAGATTTCTGTTTGGCCAAGAGAGGAACATTTTTTAAAGTATAATCCGGCTATAGTTTGCTATCAAGTGATACGTTTTTTCATATGGCAGTTTAATGCATACGATACAATAGGATATACAATATACGGTGTGGAAACTTGTCTTGAACTCTCAGTAGCTGTTTGACAGTGATTGCATATATAACAAAAATAGTGCCTCAAAGGAGCAGCATCAACCAATACAACAACACAACAACACAACAACACAATATATCTACACGTGTATCAACTGATACGTTTTTTCATATGGCAGCTTAACCAAAATTAAGCAAAACATTTTTTATTTGCGCTGATGTTTGCTCTGTAAACCGTAATTGTTTTCCCTGAAGTTGGTGGAAACAAGAATGATAACCAGAAATGGAACTAGCGCTAGTTCCTGTTAGGTCTAGTTCTTGTTTTTTTGTGAAATGGAAAAGGGCCTTTAGATTCAAGCGCAGAGAAATAGGATGCTACCTTTGGGAGTTTGCAGTAAATTTCTTACTTTCCTCCCTCCTTTCCTTTTCTCTAACCCACTGGGGTAGCTTTGTAGTTTTATTGTACGTTACCGTGTTTTCTCCATGCTGTGTGTCTAAACTTGATTTCCTGACATGCTTCACTCGCAGCTGCGCAGTGGTGATGGAATAGTCCACTGTACTCTGGAGTGAAGGGTGGGGGGGGCACATTGACACTGATAAAATAAACTCTCTCAGGGCATTTTTGTGTATGAGTTTTTGTAGGTTATAAGTTGGAATGAAAACATCAGTTTATATGTGCTATGGGGCCCTTCATGAGGCCCTTGGCTGCTGGGGGCCCCAGGCGGTTCCTTACCTTGCCTAATGGTGAAGTCCACCCCTGCATGCACATGCTATGTGTATAACATTCTGGAAAACGTCATTCCTGGAATGATGTATTGTCTTAATCAAAATGCCGGCTCGCTCTGACAAATATATATTGAAGTGTGCCCGGTACTATATTTTCTTTCTTCTTCAGAGCTAGAAGAAGAAAATATGTTTCATGCCAAGAGTGGATAAATCTCCAAATGGTCCATCTGGGCCAGGAGAGTCTGTATGCTGTGAAAGTGTCTAATGGGATTTGCCCTAAGTATGCAGATTTGGTATTTGTTTCCTGATCTGTTTAAATGTCAGCATTGACCGTGATCGCCTTTTGGTAAAAGACCTCAGCTCGGATTCAGTCAACATTTGTCAGAATGTCTGCATGTAAATAAATGTGAGTGTTTGTTTTTTGTGTGTGTGAGCTACGGAAGAGCAATAAAAGGACATTTTGACCTTGCTCATCTTACAGACCAGCTTCACCCAAAAACATTTCGTTTTTTTTTGTCCATCTTGACCCAAATCACTACATGACGTGGAGAAAAAAACCAGCAGGCACATGGCAGCCTAGACCTCATTCTAGGAATTAAGTGTGATTCTCACAATTGATGCCATTTTGGAAAGAGAGTCAGGGAAGAGATATGAACATTTGTATTGAAGTTGTTGCAGTGCAGGATCTCCCATTACATATACATAGTGGAGTTTGGTCCAGCACTTGGCTCATTTCACAGATAGCTCTGGCTGTGAGCTAAATGGCAGCTCTGCCCTGGGGAGACAGAACTATTTTCTGTAGTTGTGCTTATAATGTCTCAAGATGAAATTCCCTTTCATGTCTTTTGATGCTTCATCAACAGAACTACGGGAATGATAGACCAAACGTTATCTCTTTAATAGCAATTTCATTCAACCATGTAATCCTTCACATGTGCTTATCAAGTCTTCAAAGCTCAACTTCCTCTCCCACCCCCACCCACCCCCCACTACAAACTGGAAATTAAATTGACTGTTTTATAGGGTTGGGTTATGTAGACATATATATAGAAGGGACAGATCCAAAACATACTGTACAGTGCCCCTTGTAAAGGTGATCTATAAATCGTGCGTTATGTCATTTTTATTATTTTATACTGTGTGCACTGCGCAAAGGCAATGTGCATAAACACAAGCAAACAGAACAGACAGATCTTTAACTCCTGATAGGCGTTTCTCCGCCGCTACCACTTATACAACATTATTCCACTGACATAAACGCTTTGAGAAGGGTGACATTTATTTCAATACTGTTGTCTTTTTTTACGGTTAACATTTTCAAAGGTTATGTTTACTTTTAAGGCACATATCACTGGTGCGGTATAATCAAGGGACTGATTGTTTTTCGTGGTCAATGATGTGAGTTCACCTTCATCAGGATTTCTGAGTAATGAAAGTAAGTTATTTGAATTGGTAAATATTTGTTTATTCACTCATTTAATTCCAAGGTCCAAAAATGATACTAATGTCTGCCTAAACGTTTAATGTAAAACAAACAAAGTAGGGACGGAAAGCTGAGGGATTGATTAAGCAAGCTAAATGAGACATCATATTTTCATAGTTTCATTTTTCATTATGTTTACCTCAATACTTTAAACTCGATGTCACGATTACATAGATCATAATTCCATGAATTTGTTTCAGCTTTTGGGAGCCTCGATACTTTTATAGATCTCTAATTGGCTCTCTTATTTCAGCATTTGTGCACAACTTGAATGCTGCCCAGCTGAAAAGCTGAACAATGCCCCAGAGTTAGTGGGACTTTTATTATACGGTTGCAATATAACTTCACAGGAATTACTTTAAGTCTTGTGCATGTCTTAAAGTCATACATTCCTCCTAAACTGCAGGTCTTCTGCCTTTATTTCAAAATTTATTTTTCTCTCTCCAAGGCATTTTCTTTCCAAAAGAATAAATAGCTACACTACCTAAGAATGCCATAGTTTATACATTTAGACCTTGGAGCGGGAGGGACAGCAATACCTATATATATATATTTTTTTAAACATTCTGCTAAATCACTATCCAAAGAGCGTAGTTTATAGGATTCAAAATGGTGAGAACATTGCTCTTGGCACAGTTGTCAGAGAGTAATGTTATGCATGTCCAATAATGAACAGAAACGATAATACAAAAGGTCCTGCATTGAAAACAGCTCACTGTGCAGTTGTAAATTCTGCGTCGCTGGGGGGCTTTTTGTGGGTAATGTAAATAAGTAGCCTACCATCAGCTCAGTCAATGTACAGTAGAACCACTTAACCTTTTCTTCATTGACATTTGAAGATGAATTGGAGCTTGATGCCTACATTTTGTAATATATATTAAAATATGTAAGTGTATGGCCATTATTTCTGCTTTATGAACTTTAGCATTGTCATTATGTCATTGTGCCAGAGCTGTGATGGGAAAGGGGGGTATGGCTGACTGAAAAAACTAAGCTGTCGATTTTCATGTTTTTACAGCGAAGGGCTACACCAGCAGTTTAACCTCTGGTGCCTCATGACCAATAAAAACACCTCTGGTGCCTCATGACCAATCCAAACAGTGCAGCCTTTGTGCTTAACTTGCGTCAGATCAAAAACTTAGAGTTCACATAAAAAATAAATTAAAAAATAAAACATTTCCCCTGATTTTTCTTTCTCCATTGCTTTTTCTTTCTTTCTCCTTGGAAACTTGAAATGGCATTTCATATTCGTGAGCCTGTCTGAACACCGCAACATCAATTTCGTAGATCGCAGGCAAGCATAGGCTCTTCTCCTAAATGCATTGCTACCAGACACTGCTTCTTTTCACTCTCCAATCCACCAGCTAATCTGCACAGTCACTGCGTCGGAGGAGTGGACTTTGTGTGCGCAACTGATGCAGGCGGACTGCAGGTGCCCGATCAACCAGAGGAGTTGCTCTCGCTCAATGACGCAAGTTAAAAAACCTGCCCTTCCTGGGCGGCGCTATGGCCAGGTATGTGCCCCCCTGCGGGCCACAGTCGCTGCTGGTTTGGTCAGGATTTGATAGGAGACTGTGAGGCGTATCCACACACTAGAACCCTGTGTTCCTCACAAGAGGGTGAAGCGCCCAAGCAGCTCTGAGGATTTCCTCTGGAAGATTCCATAATGTGAATGTACAGTCCCCATACATCTAAGCAGGCACAATTACATTACCTCTGTCCTTACCCTTGCGTCGGGTTACTCTCAGTGAATTCTCTTCTGGATCGAGGAGGT
>JAINUG010000071.1:3759710-4034710 GCA_029706075.1 Aldrovandia affinis
CGCCACAGTCGAGGTCAGAGCAGTGTGCCTTGCCAAAAGATACGAAGTTCTCCCAGAGATGGAAAAATACAGTCTTGTGACTGGGGTGTGTTGGCGAGGCTATAGCATTTGTCTAAATTATTGTCTATAAGAAGTGTTCTCTCCGGAAATGATTTGTTCATTTGCCTGGCAGGGAGGCGGTGAACCCCGAATGCATTTGGTTGAATAAACTCTGTTGAAAATTGGTTGTATGTTCTGTTTTCTCATTTGGTGCAAGTGTTCTCTATTCACTTTGAAGGTCTTCTGAATTTCGTGAACCTAACAGGGTATAATTGGCCACTAAATTGGGAGGAAAAAAAACAACCCAGTGCTGTTGATCCATCATCCAAACAATACAGAGGTATTGTTATCTGCACAGAGAGAGGAGAGAGGCAAAGTGTTCATCCCATAAGTAATGGTCGTATGACAATCACAACTACATAGAACTTAATATATGAGTGGCTTATATGCAACTGATGTGTCCAATATACAAGCCATTGGCTCTGTGTCCAAAAACAGCAGGCATTTATTCATCATAAAATGCATGTTTATTCAACAAATAGTAGAAATCCTTAATGAAGTGGGTTGTACTCTTGCAAACTATTCCTCTCCAAACAGAAGCTACTCACACTGCTCTGGTGGCTTGGTGAGGGACTAGACTCTAGTCACTAGAGACTCTGGGTGACCTCCTTTTCAGCTGGATAGTTGAGGGAGGGAGGGACACAGGGGGCTGTTTCTTCTCCAAAATTCTTCAATCTTTGTGTTTCTTCAATCACAAATTCCATTTACAAGTTAAGTGGCTTCAGCTAGTAGGCACGCTGTCTAAGGCCAATAATCTGGACGTGTTAAAACAGAATCTGTGGTCTGGACACGTTGAGACACCGAATCTAAGGGTAGCATACAGTGAAATGAATCAATGAAGCCTACCCTGCACTTTGCTATAGAGAATATATTAGACATAGTTACGTACATAGCGACATGCTATAGAATGAATAAAGGACAACTGCAATGCATCTCATCAGAGCCGGCCCGTGGCATAGGCAATATAGGCGAATGCTAGGGGCGCCGTCCATCGATAGGGGGCGCGCCAAATGAGGGAGAGGGAAAAATATAAAAGGGAAAAAGAGAAGAAAAAACACGCAGTATCGCTCTTCTTTAAACAAAATGTTCTTAATTAAAATACTATTTCCAAATATTACAAAAAAAGCCCACAACAACATATTTACACAGCATATTAAATAGGCCCTATTTTCTGGGTTGCCCGCGGCCGCGGCGCAGCATCACCCCTTCCCCTCGCTCCAGTAGGAGGAGTTATTTTAAGTGACAAAAAAGAACGCGATCGCTGTGGTGACATTAATATTGACATTGTAAACATTCCAGCTCAAATTCACAAAAGCAGAACACAGCTTTCCCCGTAACATTAGCTACAATTTTCTTACCTCTACCTAGGCGTTTGAGAGTCATGTCGGAGGCAGCGAGCACAGGAGATACCATGCACTGACTTCACACTAGGTTATATAATCTTTCATATTTATTATTCTGGTTCTGTGTGGCTCAGTAGGTAGAGCCTGGCGCTGACAATGCTTAGGTTTTGGGTTCAATTCCCACTGGGGCCATATATACTGAAAAATTTATGTGTCACGGTTCCATGTTATTCATGCCACGTTTTATGTTTCATTTCATGTTATGTCTTGATTCTGTTTTCATGTTACGTTTCTGTTCATGTTTAAAGCATCCACTTTTTCATGTTGTTTCCGCAAATTTTGCGTTCATGCTTTCTCTCGCTCTCTCTCTCGCTGTCGCTCACGCTTCCTCATTGTTTCTAACCCCTTGTCTGATTTACTAATTTACTAACTTACTAACGATTAGATAGGTTTATTGTTTCTGCTAGCACGATTGGCAATTTAGTAACTCTAATTGCCGAAGTGCTGGAGATTTACTCATTACTAACTCGCTAACCATGTGTTTATCTTGACCGCCTTTTAAGGGGTCAGGGAATAATTTTCCAGTCTCCCACATTGGTTCCAATGGTTTTCTGTTTTTTTGATTGCGTCTGGAAAATGCCAATTGTGAAGCGCTGTGTGACAACCTGTTTGTAAATGGCGCTATACAAAAATAAAGATCGATTGATTGATTGATTCATGTTTCCTTTCGTTTCTAGTTAATGTCAATTTACTAATCTACTAACGCTAGGTCAGGATAGGATAATTACTAACAACGACTAATTATCTTGTTACCTTGTCACGCTCTCCTCAGCTGTTTTCTGTTTTGCTCTGTTCTCAAGCTAAGTGTCTGCACCTGTCTACACCTGCATATAAGCTCAGTGTTTTTGTCACGTCTTTGCAAAATTGTTGCCTAGTTTACTATTGCACTCTTGAGCGTTTTCATTGTCTGATTTCTTGTTACGATCCAAGCCTGTTATTGACCATTGTTACTGCCTGCCGTTTTTGTTACCACTGCCTGTTTAGACCACAAGTTTTTGCCTGCTGTCTTTTGTGCCTTTGCCCCGTGGAGCAGACTTCGGTCTTGACTCTTGCGCCGTCCCTGACTACGAGCCTGCCTTCCGTCCTCCTGTACCTCTGCCCCGCTGACAGCTACTCTGGTTTGGTTTTGGATTTTTGCATGGTGTACCGAGTTCGAGACTGCCTTCTCCCTTGGTACTGTACTTTGGTTATTGGCTTGATTTTTTGGTTATCGGACTTTGCTTTTGTTTTGACTACGTCTCCTGAACATTCCTCTAATAAAGCCCTTGCGGGTCTTTATTTTACGTCTTTGTTTCTGAGTCGTGCATTTCGGGTCCAACCCTCACGCATCCGTCTCAGTATGCATTCACTACTGTAAATCGTTTTGGTTAAAAGCGTCTGCTAAATGGAATATATATTATATTATTCGGGTTGGTCCTCCAATGAATTGCAATCACATTTAATACCTCATATTTCTTACATCTGTAGCCCAAAAAAATTCAATCGTATAAAAATGAAAACATTAGCTATATTTGTCTTTGTGTTTATGTAACCCTTCGTTGATACAAGTAGAATTTACCTCAGGGTCAGATATGATATTGTAGGACTGTGTGGTTGTGAAATCAATCAATCAGACACAAGACGGTTTCAATTTTATATAACTATTGTATTTTAAAACCTAGGCGTAGAACGACAATATTTACCATCATTAAGATGACTCGAATTACCCGATACATATTAGTAAGTACAGACATGAACTTCACAACAATATTCGGCAGCGCTGCAACCCCAGTTGTGCACAACTCCCCAAAGGAACAAAACAACAAACGGTAAAACCTTTCGTCGGGGCCCGTAACTGGAACAGTCCTATGTTAAAATCCCGGAAACACTTCGTGGCTTACAGTTCCCAAGTTCACCCGTTGCGGGCGATACTCTGTCGAAGATGGCTGGTCTCTTCACGATGCGGAGCGCTCTTCATTCCCGTCCAAGGAGTGAATGGCGGGATGGTCTGATATAGAAAAGGCACCGCTCAGCTCTTGCTCACAGTCAGAATGCTCTACAGCATTGTTTCTCAACCGGGGGTACGCGTACCCCTAGTGGTACGTGGGGGAATTGCAGGGGGTACTTGGAAATGTTTTTTGAAACCTCAAAATAAATATAAATTAATTGTATTTTGCAAAATAAATAAATAAATAAATAAAATCAAAAAGAATAATGAATGTTGAAATAATATTCTATATAAGGCCATCAAAATTAAGACAACGCATAATTTTTTTATTTATCAAAATATCTTTTGTAATTATTAATGGTGAATCTTAATAAAATGTTTTTTAAAAATCAAAATATCTGTGTTGGCTGCTTACACGTGAGGTATATGCCTATATATATATATGTATAAATAGGTATATATAGGCCTATATATGTATATATAGGCCTATATATATATTATGGGTAGGGGGTACTTGGGGATTGTTGAAAATATTTTAGTGGTACAGAGCACAAAAAAGGTTGAGAACCACTGCTCTACAGACTGCCAGCTTCGTGGGATATGCTACGATGAAATCCCCAGTTTAGCTGCTACTGTACTATACATGTTATGTTTGAACTTAACAACCCGTTAGTCTCTCACTCACCACCTGTATAGCATTTGTAATACACTTTCCGAAGTACCTCAACCTAACTAAACATTTATTACAACATTTCCAAGGTACTTCAACCTAGGTGGACATTCGTTAAAAAACCCACAGTGTATCAAGAGATAACGTTTGTGTTTGGCGGCTAATGCTACCTGCACATGGCATGATAAAAACTCAGCCATAAACCAGCCTCTCACTCAAAGTTGCAAGTATATCCATGAATAACAATACTTCATCCTTTACTTGCGGAGAGTTTTTAAGTTAGCATATTAACCCAGGTCCCAATGCCTACACTTGCTTACCTGATATAGAAAAGGCACCGCTCAGCTCTTGCTCACAGTCAGAATGCTCTACAGACTGCCAGCTTCGCGGGATATGCTACGATGAAAACCTGCCCATGCCTGACCTTTATCGTTGACCTTTTCCTTCCCGCCCTTTTACTAGGGCCGTACCAACTAAGCAGACAATTGGACCGAACCACTTCCATATAATAGGGGGGTTACATTTACATCTGTGCTTTTATGTAGCTTGTTGCTGCAAAAATATGTCCAGCACGAGCTACGAGTAGTAGTGAACGATATCTTATTCCGATCGCTATTCTGATGAGCATTTGCAATAGGCTATTAAACTGCCAAAGTTTACAATAGAAATCTATAGGAACACTCAACGCTGGGCATGTTTTGTCTTACATTTGTTTCCCACACATACTTGCAGACTAGCTTTGTCTCCCAGAACTCCTTTAACCAAAATCACATCCCAGACTCCCATCCCAGCACCAATCTCGGATGCGTTTGAAAATGCAGCACCATATGAAAAAAAACTCAAAGGCACAACAGTGAAAGAAACCGTAACCCAGCTGTGTTCATTTAGTAGCCTAATGTTATGAAGTTCGACAGAAACCGCTGTCAGTATGCTAAACTAATATTGGGGAAAATTGTATTGTTTGGGTTCCCTTAATTCACTTAATATAATGCATATTCTATGATGTCTGCAACACATATATAATATCAATGATCAATTTTCCACCCATGTGTTTTGTTTCATGGCGTAGTACCACATCGCAATCGCAAGATGTAGTAAGATTATCGCAATATGAGATTTTGCCCATATCGTGCAGCCCTAGCTACGAGCAAAACAAAATTAAATGCAAACACTGTCATTTGGCACTGCCCGGGTTCAAATTATTTTGTTTCAAAGGCCTGGATTTAGCTCGACCATCGGAATGCATTGAAGCGATTCCTATATATTTCAAAAAATCTATGTGAGGAACGAAAATGTTGTAGGGGAGAGCGGGGTATGTTGTCACACTTTTCACTCTGTCTTACCTGTACTGGGCGCAATACATCGCAATGGTATAAACGTCATACCAAATGAAAGGTGGAAGTCTTGGGCACATATTTTGTATTCATTACATATTCATATCTTATTTAAGTATGGAGTTGTAGACAGTTAAATAGAGGGTGTGCACTTGTGACAACTTACCCCATCAGGGGGTATATTGTCACACTATGTCATAGTATGTGGGGTAAGTTGTCACATTGGATTATCAACAAATAAGAATAACAAAATAATTGTGAATATAATTTTTGTAACTTTCAAATTCAAAACCAAGTACATTTCATTACATTACTCATTCATTAAAGAACAAAATGCTTAGTCAAAACAGACCGTGCAATGCACAACGAAACACTTCTAATCAGACTCATCTTCAGAGTTACAGTTCTGGCACAAATAAATTGCCTGGCCTGGGGTGCAAGCATCATGGGCCCACTTCTAAATGTAAGGTGCCATTTACTTACTTTTGAAGGAGACAAACACGAAACTTGTGCTCACATGTAATTAAAGTGATCTTTGACCACCTGTGAAAAGGAATTTGAATCTGACCCTAGTTGCAACAAAGTAGCTATTTGATTTTTGAGATCGTGCCCCTGTGGTTGGAGGTATGAACAGTGTGACAACTTACCCGTGTGACAACTTACCCCGCTCTCCCCTACTATGAAAATGTATATTCTAATTGCGTGAATGAAAATGACAATAATATTGTGATGACAAGGCAAGGACCCAGATGCAGACCAGGATCAGGCAGAGAGGAACGTTTAATTCAAGCAAGGTTCAAAAGCCGATAGTCAGAGTTAGCAAAATTGAAATCCAAAAGAGTTGTCAAAAACAGTCCAAAATATCAAAAACCAAATAATCAGAAATAGGTAAACAAACAAAATCGGAAGGCAAGCTCGTAGTCAAACAGAAGGGAATCAAGAACCAAATAATCAGAAATAGGTAAACAAACAAAATCAGCATGCAAACTCGTAGTAAAACAGAAGGGGTGTCTCGGAATAATGCGACAAACTCTGGCTTACAAGTAATCGGCACAGTGAATGAGGATCAACGTTCTGATAAAGACCGAAAGCAAACAAGGAACTTAAATACAAACGGGGAAAGTGACACAATAGGAATCAGTGTGACTGGGAGGGGAAAAGGGCAAGAACACAGGTTAGAACGATTAAGGATCACTAATACAATAACGAGGGGAAACGAAAGACACGGACTGGGAAGCACATAGACACACTAAAAATACACGACCTGGAAGAGTAGGCAGACACGTGCACAGTTCGAAGGGGAGGAACGCATATAAAGAAAATGCGTGCAGATAAAGCAATAAAGGGAGAAGTGTACAGGGATAGGACAAGAAGAGAGAGAATGATAGCAATAGGTAGAAGCATGAGATAATTAGTAATTAGTAATGTTAGTAACTTAATCTAAATCCCTAATGTTAGTAGATTAGTACTATATACATCTAACTAATATATACAGAGTGTTTAGAAAGAAAGAAGGAAGTAAACGAGATAGAAACACAGAAAACCCGTAAAGTTGAAATCTCCCGAATAATGCAATAACAAAGACGAGGGGTGGAACTCGAACAACAAGGAACACAGACAGACGGGGAACAGAACGTGAATGATGAGTGATGAGAAAAATAATAAAATACAAAAACAAACGTCTCAAAACATAACAAATATACTTTGTCCTTTCAAAGAAAACCTGTTTATTTCAGTTTTTGTAACACAAACCTAACTCATAGAATCACTCAAACCTGAAAATAATGCCAATCTCTATAATACACTTTGAATAATAGCCTACCAATAATTAAAGTGAAGCTTAAAAAAAACATGTGTCTGAGATTTAGTGTGACGATTCTGTGACGATTGCGCTTGACCAATCAATGGTCGGCAGTATTGCTAGCTCCACCCTTAGGTCCCTGTTCAGCTTGGTAGTACCTAAACAGAGCAGTAGCTAAATGGGGGTTATGCGGAACGGACTTCCGTGTTTTGCTAAACGTGGCGGGCCATTTCCGGTAGACGAGATAATGGCGTTGTTCTATACAAGATGTTTACAGGACAAGGGGTTTAAGCTATACGCTTCCTCCTATATCCATGATTATGAGTGTACTAACGAATTTTTTTTAAGTACATGCTGTCTATTACCTAGCGTTAGCGTTAGCTAGCTAGTACTAACGACATTTTTTAAAAGTAGCCTACCTGTACCTGCAGTCTAATACTTATCGTTAGTGTTAGCTAGCTAGTACTAACGACATTTTTTTAAAGTAGCCTACCTGTGCCTGCAGTCTAATACTTATCGTTAGTGTTAGCTAGCTAGTACTAACAACATTTTTTTAAAGTAGCCTACCTGTGCCTGCAGTCTAATACTTATCGTTAGTGTTAGCTAGCTAGTACTAACGACATTTTTAAGTAGCCTACCTGTGCCTGCTGTCTAATACTTATCGTTAGTGTTAGCTAGCTAGTACTAACGAAATATTTTAAGTACCTGTGCCTGCTGCCTATTATCTAGCGTTAGCTGGTCGGTTGCTCAATAACAGTTACCTATGTAGATCTTTTCACCAGTGTCAAACAGAGACAGGATGACTGCCGATGTTCGCACCAGGGCAGCCTGTCACAGGTCTATACAAAAGAGCGAGAAGCCCCACAGCCTGGGAGTAGCGATGGTTGATCTGTTCGCGTTCGCGTTCACCATCAGTTCCAGTTCAAGGATGGTAACGCTATGTCAAACTTCTCAAGGTATAAAGGCTAATCTGGCAATACGATCAGGACCCTCTTGACTATCTAATCTATCTAATCGTCATGATTAAAAGGCACGATTTATACCAGCATTCCCATTTTGAGAAGTTTGATAAAGGCATCAGTCCAAAATAACAGCTGTTCAAGTTCAGTGTTGTTGGTTCGGTCTAATACATTTCAGCTGAAAAACGAGTATAGGCAAGGTTATTGGGGTAACGGTATTATAGTTTCTTGTAAATCATTGATTATCTAGTGGCATAATAGTATGTTATTCATCAGGTCTCTCAAAATAAAATTGATCATTATAAGGTACAGTATTAACAACCCGTGCTATTGTTTTATTTAATTATCACATTGACCTTGTTGACTGGCGGAAGTGAGCCAGCACGTCTTCCGGTTTGGTCACGTGATGCTCGACATATACCCTATTCAGGATGGGGACTTAGGTTCGGTACAGGTTGCTTGGCGGTGGAAAAAGCAACAAAACATGGGAGGATGGATTGGTAACCGTGCTATGCTATACCGTACCGTGCGGTGGAAAAAACGCTACTAGTTAGCATTACCTGGGGGGATGGGCAAGTTATCTTAACTACTGACACTGTTAGCCACTACGTGAATGAACGTGGCGTACCTATCATACCAAGAAGTATTGGACACTCCTACCTTCTCATTTCTCTTAGTGAACGTAATTTTAGGAAGTGGTCTTTCTTCCGTTTTAATCCTCATCTTCTCTCTGCATTCCAATGAGTGGAATGGAATGGAGTTTGCAATAAAAACTTCCCCACGTTCTTCTCCGCATTTACCATTCTGGCCATTGCTAATTAGCTAGCTCTCGTCAGCTCTCCTCCTCTCCCGCCTATTTGATTAGCTTGCTAGAAAATAAGCTAACGTTAGCCAAATGTCGTTCTTTTGTCAAGATCCTCCAACAATGAATAATACAAATAATTACTACGACCTCTCCTTCACGCCCTACTACCCACAATTTAAAAACCTAAATTTGCACAACTATTTGTAATTTAATAAAAAAGCGAATATCTCAATTTTTCATTGCACTAGGGGGCGCTGTTGAGACATTAAGAGTAGCAATAGGGATTTTATGTATCAGGGTTCCCGTGCTGGTCTTAAAAAGCCTTGAAGTAAAAAAATCCAACAATCCGATTTTAAGGCCAAAAAAGGTCTTAAATTTTAGTTATTAGGTCTAAAAAATGAGGTGCTAGGTCTTAAAAGTGAGATTAGCTCTCTATTGTGTTAAAAATGTTTTGAGTGTCCTGCAAAGAAATCAGTCCTATCTATTTACACGGAAATTAATCAAGCTGGAACCAAAAAAATGCCAATTCGCTGCCCCCGGGAGAAATGATTGGCGAACGAAGCTACGTATCGTTCGAGTTGGTTGAACGTAGACAAGAGCTAGCTAGCTAACTACTCGTGTTTTGTTTTGAGTTTCCTCGCTATGTAATTTAATAAGCCATGGGCAAGTGTAGGTTTAATGAGCTATGGGTAGAGAAAAGCGCATTTAGGTCCTGGTTAAAAGCAGTGGATGGGAATCCGCACGAAGATGCTCATCTTGTCCCACGGTCAAGCATCTGTCCAGAGAGGCTTTTCGGTGAACAAAGGTGGAGACAACCAACATAATGGGGGACACTGTTGTTGCTCGGCGGCTTGTGTGCGACTATGTCGCTCTACATGGAGGTGTTACTAAGATTAATTTCATCAAGTTTCTTCATTTATTAAAAAAACGGTTTATTTAAAACACATGTCACTTCCTTTTCTAGTCAACAGGCACAACGGTAGAGAGTTTTAACTGATATATTAGTTTTAAAAGCAATGCAATGTTTTATAATACAATTATATGAATTTCCCTGACAGGTGCCACTCACTAAGGAGCTCCTGAAGTCTGTGGAAGCAGCTAGGACCAGGTACCGTGACTACCTTACAGAGGAGAGAAGGAAGAAGGAGTTGGAAGCAAAGGCTCGGAAGAGAAAGGCTGCAGAGGACGACCTCGAGGAGCTGAGAAAGAGAAAGAAAACCATCCTAGAGGTGTCTCAAGGTCTGGCCAGAGAGGCTGACAAGACAGCAGAAGAGGCAGAGGCCAAGTCTGACACGAAGATGGCCGAGCTCATCACCAAGTCAAACATCCTGCGAAAGGGCAGCAAGAAGAAGTTGGCTGAGCTTGAGATAATTGAGAAGGAGATAGAGGCAAAGGGAGCAGAGCTCAGAAAGATTGAGTGACGTTTTTTGTTGTTGGGGACTGGTTCAGTTTTCACAAAGTTTTCACAGAAATGCCCCCAAGTAGTTCCTCCCCAGCTCTGTTACATAGTAACAAGTGTCGTGTCTCTTTGTAGACATACTGTAACATTAAGCTGTTATAAGCTTTTGTGCACTTTGTTCTCTTCACTTTGAAGTGACTTTCTACAGTTAATAAAAATATAAAAATAAATGTACTTTTGAGACTTATTTATTTTATATTAATTATCCTTCAGACTTTTTTGTCTGTATGGCAGTGAAATCCCTAATTTCATCACCTCGAGGATGACAAAAAGCTATCATATGGTGTCACGAAAAGGTCTAAAAAAGTCTTAAATTTGACTTGTTGAAACTTGTAGGAACCCTGATGTATCCAAGATGCTTGACATTATTGTTTTTATAGATTATTTTTATTTTTTTCTGATTTTTGGGGAGTGTGTGAATGCATGTGTGTGTATGTGAGTCAGTGTGTGCATGTGGGTGGGTGTGCGCACATGCGTTTGGGCACAGTTACACTATCATACTCTTTCATTAAATATGATCAAGTATATCCCCCCATTCAGCCTATACGAAGAGGGCTTTTTACATTTGTCTGAGAACGGGTAACTTTTTTCATTAGGGTAAGGACATTGAGGTCCTGCTTGTTGATTAGTCACTGTGAATTCAATGGGCTCAGATGGAAATGGTTCAAGAAAGACATATTACCTCAGAGGCCGTCCTAATCCAGGTAGAGGATCAGCTAGACATGGGCACTACGAATAGCACTACGAGTGAATTTGAGCACCATTGATTCCCTGCTGTTTCATCAGAGAGAGAGAGAGAGAGAGAGAGGAAAGAGAGAGTGCATTCAATAGTGTGGAGTGTGAGTAATGACACAAGAACCCTTTTTATCCATAATATACTTTTTTTTTCAGGAATGACACAAATATCTTTGTGACCTAATTTCCTAGCCCACTACTGTCTGTTGCTACGCTTGTTTTAATACTTGGCATGCCAGTGAATGAGATATTCATCACAGTTACATTTTTAATTTATGTATTTTAAAAAAAAGGTTCCTGTTTTATATTCACGCAGGCGACATTGAATTTGATTTACAGGCTGGTCCCAGCTGAGTTTCACCCGGTGGGTTCTGGAATTTTGCAATGTTACATAATTCTATTGGTTATTCAGACAAGCTCCTACCTATAGCAGTGACTGTATAAAGCATGTACATATATGGTGGGGGTAGTATGAAATAATAACAAGGCAATACACCCTGAGGTTAAGTTATGTGTGGCTGCATGATTCACGTGCTGAAACATGCAGAAACTGTGCAGCCCCCAGCTTATGTGTGAATTTACCAAACATTTATGTATACTGACTGTTCACTAAAACCTAGTGTATTGTTACGATCAAGACAGAGACATGGGTCAAGGGTGGGCAAGGAGGGCCCTATCTGTTTCTGGATTTCGTGCCAACTTCGGCTCTTAATTATTCAATTAGCTCAGCCATTGGCGTGATCTGACATTTTGGCTACATTCATTTATAAGCTCATGGATGGCAGACTTGTGTCCCTGTATTAAACGATTTACTGTGGTCTAATCCATGAGTGAACTAGCACTGGGGTAACAGCCAATTAGATAACTGATTCACTGTAGTTGTAGGGTGGGGGAGGTGGGGGTTACACCAGCCCTCTAGTGTTTCCCACTCTTGTAGTACTATGTGTGTGTTCTCACCTTAAAATCAGCTAACAGTTCAGACCCAATTTATAAAATAAGTGCTAAGCAACAACAACATTTAAAATGTATATATATACCCTGCTACCCTCCAGAACGGGGGAGCCCCTGAAGGGACAACAACGTTTGGCTGTATCTCCCAGTTCCACTTCATTCAGGTCACACCTCGTCTGCCATGTGGAGAAAATGGTGGGGTGGTGTGATGCTCAGGCTCGTCACTTCAGGAATCACCTGCTCACTCTGGGGGTGGGGGAGGGGGGCAGGGTTCCGCCCACTGTGTTGGGTTTAAAGGGACTTGATTTGATTCGATAGGTCCAATATGAAAAGGCATGAATCTTATCACCGGGATGGATGTATGCGTCGCCCTGCCCCTGTAATGCGGTTTAGGACATCAGGACCAGAGTCTGACTTCCAGATCTTTCTTATTCTTCAGAGGTGGGGGTTAAAAGTTTAACGTCTTGCTTTTTGAGCCCCAGCGTTTCACCGTCTCAGCGTTTACCCCGCCCCCCCAGGGTGGTAAAGCCCCTGGGCTTGTAATGCACATACAGTAGCTTGAAGATAATGGTTACCCATCTATCATATTAACCCCCGAGCCCCCCCCGAGCCCCTGAGCATCGCTGTCTATGAAACAACATATTGGTTATGACAAAATGGGTGACTGCGTACGAGGAAATGGGAAGATTATGGGAAGTTATTTAAAGTTATTCAATTTTTAAAAATGATCCTATAGCTGAAGTAATCATCTTAACAACAGCACTGAGAATGGTTCAAGGATAAAATAATACTTTATTGTCTGTTTCCACAAAAAAATTCTTCTACATCATTGAAAAGCCATGAAAAACTACAATTTGGGTATTTGGGTATTTGGGGGCCTCGGGTGGTGTAACGGTCTAAGCATTTGCCTGGAACGCAGGTTGCCCACTGCAGCCGCAGTTCGAAACTCTCATCTGCGCCAGTCCGGCTCTGGTCAGGAGGCCCGTTCGGGGGCGGCAATTGGCTGTCCATCCCCGGGGGGAGGGTGAGCTGGCACGAGTTTGCAGAGGAGTGCGAAGGGCTTCCCTGTGGACAAAATAAATAGGCGAGTTCCGTCTTGGAGGAATCGGTTCATTGCCGGCCTCAGGGTTTTGGCTTGTCCCATAGTGGGCTCATGGGGGAGGGTGAAGTGAATAAATAGAGGGTATAATTGGCCCCCAAATGTATATTAAAAAAAAATATATATACTGTGTTTAAAATACACATTTATGTGGGTTTTTACAAGATGAATAAAATATCCAGTGTCCTGCGGTCAGACATATTACATTTCATACATTGCAATATTTCACATGCCAAGGTCATATGAAGACCGCAGTTGTAAGTACGTAAAAAAAAAAAAAAAAAAAGTCTGTTTGTGATTGTTTTGAACTTCAGGCTTTAAATTAGGCTTCATTCAAAGCCATCGAGGCGCCCCCTATTGGGCAGCGGTGACGGCAATTGCTGCACCATACTCGTTCCTCATCCCTGTCGCTCAAACGCGTGAAAGACGGCAAAACTACCCAGGATGCAGTGTGTTACCTTGAGGTCCACAGTGGGGCACCCCAAGTCTCTCCGCATCACCGCACGCAAGATTGTCTCGTGACTTCTGAGATGCACTCTTTCTTGTTTTATGTGTGATTTTTCCCACAAAGATGTATCGGATTGAACTGGCCCGACATCTGTTGATAGGAGTGGAGATGGAGGGGCTGCATTTAGTGTTTAGGGTTTCGGGACCTCGGCTAGAGCAAGTGTTCCACATGGGTGATATACAGTGTTATTGTGACCCAGACAGACGCAGATTAAAATGGGATGAGAGGCTCACTCTCTGTTCTGTTTTCTCTTTCTGCATCTTCTGCTGAGTGATCACAGTGGACTAGTTTGTGCTTCATTGCTCTCTGCTTAAGAGCTAAGATCAGGACCATTGGAATTATTTGGCTCATTGTGATGACAGAATATTATATAGGCTCCAAATATACATTAATTTTGACACATACAGTTACTCAAGTGTTTTTTGCTGAAAAAACCCAAAAAGCAATTATGGACAGGATTGTGTAACAAAACGTTTCCTTTTTCAGATTTTTCAAATACATTTATTTCGCGCACCCTGTTTCTGTTTTCTACTGAAACAAGTTAAGAAAAATGGTTTTGTTTGATTTTAATTAAAACTTTAACAACCATTTAACCACTTATGAAAAAATTGTTCTGTCTGATTTTGAACTAAGTAATGGTTGTATAATGGTTTGCATAACAAATGGCTTGAGGCATTAAAACGACACGAATACATTCTGGACACCTGGAGATGTTGATTCAGTTTATAAATTAGAAAAAAACAAGTGCAACATCTGTGACGTCTGTGCACTGATCCAGATCACACGTCAAGTGGCAGTTACACATAGTCATATAACCAACATGCTGTGACCCAAATAGCGCTGAGCAGAAGCAAGCCTATCGGCCGCAGCGTAGCATAGCCGCGAACATGTCCTCTGTCATGACCGTGCATCCCCTGCCACCACTGAGGTCATAGGCCTTAAGGGCTGCTCAAGTGTTCAGTGTTTCCTACAAGGGGGAAAAGGCACCATAACGCTGCCTTTGTCATGGTGAAGGCTTACAGGCATAAACACTCTGACTTCGAGCCCCGGACACGATAAAGGGCATGAGGGTGAAATTCTTTAAGGATGACATTAGCTACAGCATGAAACACTTTTAGTATAGCCTATATTTCATGGGTCCCCTACTGTGTGTGGTCCTGGAGAGGTTTTTTTACCTTAAAATTCAGACCCAAGAAACCAGGTGAGCTGAAGTAACTGTATAATTGGCTGCTTTAATTTATCAGCTGATTATCAATGAAAACCAGCAGCCCTCCAGGACCAAAACTGGAGACCTTAATTTAACTCATAGCCTGATGAAGTCGGAATTCAAGAAGTACTTACCTACCAAATGCAATTATCTTAATATTACTGCATAATGTATGCACACATTGCTGTTTTTGTCCTGTTGTTTTGACAAAAGGAGAATGTGAATCCTTCTGTTTATCCCTGTTCCAGTGTAGCGCTTTGTTTTTGTGATGGTTTAGTAAGCTTGGCATCACTCCATGATGTGACTGCGGTTATTTACAGCATGGATTGTCTGTAGAAACAGTATACGCTATCGTTCTCAGAGATGTAGAACAGTGTTTGGTGCAAATGCCGTGATTCGGTATCACCGTGGTCATTAAAAACATCATTCTTTTAATTGGCAGATTATTTTTCATTTTCCAATAGTAATATTACAATAGGAATACCTAATTTCACATGTATTTCTTGTTAAAGGGCAAGAGATGTTCACCTCTCTCCAACTTTACAATCCCTGTTGTGGGTCTCTTATATTTGACTTTGGCCTCTTATAATTGTGGCATATGATTTTTATGTAAAAAATTCATAGGAGGACAATAAACACTGGTAGTTCAAAATACAATTTTCATAATAAAAGCCATTTCAACTGCTAACCATAGAACATATCATTAAATATGTGATGTTAATGTGCTTTTAATTCTCATCTGTTGGCTGCATGCTCACTGCATGCCTGGAAATTATACGGACATAAACTGCTCACCTGGGCTTCCTATCTGTCAATCTCACCAATGGCCTACATCTTCCGGCTAGTAAAATCTCATAACCCGCTGGGCCCTGGGAAGGGTCCACATGTGGACGTGTCTGACTGGTGTTTCACAGCGAGAAGTAGAAGAAGGAGGAAGAGGAGGAGGAAGAATAATAAGAAGAAGAAGTAATACAATTTCAAATCAAATCAAATTTTATTTATAGAGCACATTTCATACAAGGGGGCAACTCAATGTGCTTAACACACAAAATATGCAAGATGCAAAATATTTAAAGGTGTACAAACATACATATAGTATTTATATATGTACACAGACATAAATATACATAATAAAATAAATAAAACATAGCAAAACATAATCAAATATAGGCCTACAAGTAGATAAGAAAACATATAGGGCATAACAGAAGTTATATTAGTGAAAAACATTATTTATATGCAGCACTGAAAAGGTCAAATGTAATGTGGTCTATCCGCAAGGTGAAAAAGCACTCTGTCTCTCTGTCCTGAGCTGTCCAGACTGTGAAACCTCATCTGCCAAGGTCTGGTGTGTTCATCACCAACCCCCGGCCCAGTTAAGCGTGAGAGATCCAATTAAATATTTTGACAGCCACTCCATTAGAGACCTCGAGATTCCCAGCTCTTTGCCGTTATACGCACGGACAGGTTCATAATGTAATTATCAATCCTATTAGGAGGGCCATTTGGGAGTGACATCCAAGCTTACATGTGCAGGACTCACCTGCTTCTAGGTGCAGGGCGTCAAACCGAAAAGTCGAACCAAAACCATGAACAAAAACCTTAGGTTGTGTAGAAGGTCCAGAGACGAGGTCCCAAAGTCATTGACTTCGGCCCGGATTCGGTCAGCATTTGTCGTATGTGTTTACTCACAGGTGGAGTGGTCATGGTCCCCTTTTCTCCTACTGATAAACAGACATAGCATGTCTATGTCAAGCCTTGTTGGGTTAAGAGGCAACACAATTATTTAAAATATGAAGCTTTTTTTTTCATAAACAGGAAATGATGCCAACTGCGTAAAACATGAATACATGCAGCTATGATCATCCCACTCCTATGCTTCTGCAGTATGCTGTAGTCTCTGGAATATATCTGTGTTTTACAATGTTTACACAACAATCTGCTTGCTAAGCAGAAACAGCATGCAGACTACCTGACACGGGCATTTTGTTGGGAAGGGAAGGGTGAGAGGTGCATGAACTGATAGTTTGAGCCAGGGTTAGTCCATGAACTGACAATTTGAGCCCAGAGTTGGTCCATGAACTGACACAATTAATGACACTATGTCAGCTTTCACACTAGACATGTTGGCTCTGTGTTTGTGAGGCTCTTTTGTAAATTTGAGTCAACGGGCAGATCTCCATCTTCATCTTCGTCTTCATCCAGGTGCCCCAGCTGTCTCAGATTTCATATTTTCATCCCAATTGGTACTGCAGTTTGTACAATATCATAAAAATTCGTTTTGCAATTCTTTCATGTTTGCAATTTTGTTCGCGAAGTTCTTTTGTAGTTTTGAGGCAAAGGGGGATGATCTCCATCTTTCTATGTTCCTCAGCTGTGTCTGATTTAAAAATGAATTGTGCAAGTCTTTCAGGTTTGTAGCTTTGAAGCTTTAGGAAGTAGATGAGGTATTATAGAAAGTGTATTATTCCTTTCAAACAGGAGCCCACTTCATGGTCTGTCAAACAATAGCCCTTTGTAATCCTGCCGAATCCAACAGGAGAACACAAGCTTCTACAGAGATGGCTTCAGAGTAATGAAATTAAAAAAACAACAACACATAAGCACTTCTGTCTGAGGCCGGTGGACATTGGAGTATTATTGTTTCATTAAAAGAAAATGTTTTATAAAAAAATATTTCCATGCAACATTCTCCCAGCGCGTGTTGTACCAGCTGTGTGCGCAGGCAGACACAAGATACATTTCAGATAAATAGGCAGTACCATAGCCATAACTTCTTTACAAAAATAGCACACAGAGCTACTAGGGAAAAAGGTCAAAGGATAGACATTATATACACTCAGTAGCCACTTTATTAGGTACACCTTTCTAGTACTGGGTAGAACCCCCCTTTGCCCCCAGAACAGCCTGAATTCTTTGTGGCATGGATTCAACAAGGTGCTGGAAATATTCCTCAGAGATTCTGGTCCATGTTGACATGATACCATCACACAGTTGGTATGGCATTTAAACGATGCTCAATTGGTATTAAGGGGCCTAATGTGTGCCAAGAAAACATTCCCCACACCATTATACCACCACCACCACCACCAGCCTGAACTGTTGACAGAAGGCAGGATGGATGCATGAATTCATGTTGTTTATGCCAAATTCTGACCCTACCATATAGCTTATAGCTTGATAATGATCAACAGGCCAGTTTTGGCTGGACAAAAGTCTTGTCGCAATGGCCAACTCCAATTTCTAGGCCACAGTGAATAAGGAAGAAACAAACAAGGGGCTTGATTAGTCAGATGTAGGTAACTTTGAGCTATAAAAGCAGAAATTTGACACTTTAAGCCATCAGTTCATGCTCAACATTGCTTCTGTCAACATGCCCAAGATCAAACCAGAAACCAAAGTGCTGATCATCAAGAATCTCAAGTCCAACTCTCCTGCTGAAGTTGCAGACATCTTCAATGTGTCTAAACCGCAGTTGGAGAGGATTCGCAAGCGCTACCAAGAGACTGGCGATGTCCATGACAGACCCAGGTCGGGCAGACCGCACAAGACAACTGCTCGAGACGACAGCTTGCTGGTCCGACTGTCAAAAGCCAGCCCCATGTCAACCACCTCACAGCTCCAGGAGGAGTGGACACCAGCAACGCCTGTTTCGTCAAGAACTGTACGTTGGATTCTTGCTTGCAATGGTCTCCACGGTTGTATTGCTGCCCAGAAACGCCAAGGCCCATAGCCTGACGGAAGGTTGGACAGCAGAAAAGTGGCGAAAAATAGATTTTTCAGATGAATCATCAGTTGAGCTCCATCCCAAGCGCCGCCAATATTGTCGACGACCCTCTGGGGCCCGTCTGGACCCACGGTTCACCCAGAAGACAGTCAAATTTGGAGGTGGAAAGATTATGGTTTGGGGTTACATCCAATACGGAGGTGCCAGGGAGATCTGTAAGGTGGACGGTAACATTGACAGTGCCAACTATCAACAGATTGCCTCCCAGTACATTCCCAACTACAAAAGGGGTCAGATTTTTCAACAGGATGGAGCTCCTTGCCATACCTCAGGTTCCACTATGAAGTTTCTCAGGGGGGAAGAAGATCAAGGTCCTTCAGGGATGGCCAGCACAGTCTCCAGATATGAATATTATTGAGCATATCTGGGGAAGAATGAAGGAGGAAGCTTGGAGGACCAAGCCGAAGAACTTGGAGGAGCTTTGGGATGCCTGCAAGGTGGCCTTCCATGCCATCCCCGACGACTTCATCAACAAGCTCTACGACTCTCTGCCAAACCGGATGGCAACTGTTCTGCAGGCCAAAGGAACCCATACAAGATATTAATTTCTTAACTTATAGTCCATGATGAAATACTAGACTGATTTTTCATTTGTTATTTTATTTACTTTTTGAGAAAGATAAAATTTATTGATTATAATTTGATTTGCGACAAGACTTTTGTCCAGGTAGAAACTGGCTTGTTCATCATTATCAAGCAATAAACCTTATAAGCATCTATGAATTTTTTGTTTTGATGGTATCTAAATAAACTTTAGACACTTATGATTAATTTGTGTTGTTTCCTAACTGTATTAGCTAATTAAGAGTTGGGTAATTAGCAATTGTCACTTTTGTCCACTCATGCGACAAAACTTTTGGCCGGGACTGCAGTAGGAAACAACACAAATTAATCATAAGTGTCTAAAGTTTATTTAGATACCATAGATCCGTGAGTGTCGCCCAACCCCTAGGAACACCACAATATATATATATACAGTGGGGTCCAAAAGTCTGAGTCCACTACCAAGATCTGCTTGTTTTCATCATTCATCGAAAACGAACACAAAATTTGTACTCGTGTTATTTGTTATTCAAGAATGTAATAAAGCACTGATGCAAATGTAAAAAAATGTTTGTTTGAGAAAGGATGCATTGAAATCTGGGCCAGATTAAGACCACTCAAGGCCTTGGGGCTAGACCTAATCAAAGGGCCCCCTCGACATTAATCGTGCAATATTGCGTTTGTGCGCCCAGCGAATAGCAGATATAGGCTAGTTACCTGGGGCTGGGGAATGGGCGATATCTGTCCTGCCGGGCCCGGCCTCTCCTGTTTGAACAGTTGCTGCTGTCGTGGTGGTTCTGTCATTTTGAGGCTAAAATACATTGTGAGTCTGGGTATTTTTCCTTTAAGCTCCTCTTCTCTTTTAGGTTTTTCAGCCTTTAGCTTCCTTTTTGTGTAGCCACTGACACTGTTGCTTTTTTTGAACATTTTAACCCGATGTGGAATAAACAGCCAACTCCGATTCTCCGAATATTTGAAATGAGCGCTACAGGTGCAACAGCTCTATACGTCATGATGTCAATGTGTTATCACTGAATTTGAAAAGAAAGAAGGAATTGTATTGGACCATAAATAAAAACAACCAGACCAATTTGACTAATCATCTCATTGTCCCTTTATTTATATCATACACACGAACAACGAATGTATAGGATACCAAAACGATGTATGGTTCATAAAAATAAAAAAAATAAAAATCCACCATCAACCAGGGCCCTGCAGCCTGCCGGCCCTGGAGCTTAAGCCCCCCTTAGCCCCGTTGTTAATCCGGCCGTGATTTAAATGAAAATATCTATAAATATTTAGTTTGCACACCATTGCTTTTCATTTCCTCAAAATGTTGTGATACCTTATTTTTCATTGGACACTCTTGTAATTGTAATTGTTTTGGTCTTGTAACAATTAATACCGGATATTGACATAATTAATATGGTCCTCTATCTGTTCTTGTTGCTATTGCAGGTGCTTTAGTCTTGCTGCTTGCTGAGTAAAAATGTTGTGTTCGTTTTTGATGAATGATGAAAACAAACAGGTAGTGGACTCAAACTTTTTGACCCCACTGTACATCTAAATGTGCATATCCTTCCCCTCTTCTTGTCTGCACTGTGTGTTTTAAGGGGGTTTGACTCTGTTCAGAGGCTGCTACTCTGCTGGTCTCTCTAATACAAATGTAAGTGTTCCTTTTAACCAAAGTATGCACAATTATTTTTTATTCATTCTGGTTATTGCTGAATTCACCCAAACTGTGCGTGTGAAGTAAAAGATTAACATTCCTATTTAAGGGTGTCAGCCAAGCGTTAACCCAGACTTGTGTTTGTGCACATTTTTGATGCGTAACTGGGGGATATAGACATTATTTAGTTTACTTATTGAAGACGTCTAAACTGCTAGTTCATGGCGCTAGGCTATTCACCCTTTCAGCAATATGGTGCACAACATTTCACTGATTAATTTCCTGACTGACTTTACTGAATGCAGTAAAGCCGTCAAATATTGATCAACGATGTACAGTGTCACAGCCGGCGCAGTCTATGAATGGTTTCCTCATTTGAAAGAAAAATAGAGGTGAGGAAAAGTCAACAATCAGGGCCATATTAGGAAGATTGGCACAGACAAGCATGTCCTCTCTCTTGAAATTGAAGGGTTACACAACACACACATGCACCGCAGACTGTAACATGATTATGGAATGCAAGCTACCACGTGTGACAGAACACTGAGCAGACAGCAAGCCTCCTGCAGCAGGCCTGTGTCTGGTGAGATTTGCGGATTTGCACTGTGCTGTGCTCTATTTGCGCTTCACTGTTTCCACTTTTATAGATCATTGAGAAAACTACAACTAGCACAGACTGCCTTTCTGTGTTTAATGTGTTTGTTAAACACAGATGGATTCAACAGTGCACACAAACACATTGTGTGTTTCATGTGTTTGTGTGCAGTAAGTCCGCACAGAAACTACACTTAGCACAGACTGTCTTTGTGTGTTTAATGTGTTTGTGTGCAGTAAGTCCGCACAAAAACTACACTTAGCACAGAGTGCCTTTGTGTTGAATGTGTTTGTGCTTGTGAATGTGTATATCCCTGTCTCCCAGGTTAGCCTCCACATAAGCAGATTCCTGTGTGAACATGGTCACGTACCAGTCATCACACAGCCTCTGGGTGTGACCTCAATGCCCCTGTGGGAGTGGTGTAGTCAGGAATTCATTTTGGGGGGTTTGAAAAAATACATAAGTGAACAAATTGTTGTGGGGGGGGGGGGGTGGTAGCACAAAGGAATGGTTGCCGGAGGGTGGGGGGTGGTACAGTAACAGTTTGGAACATTTGAGATATTGTCAAAAAATATTTCAGGGGGGTTAAACCTGATATACCCTAACTTTGTTATTTTTTATGTTTCCTCGCGTTTTCCCTTCCCTTTTCCTTGTGTCCCTGTTCTCCCTGTCAGTTTCGTGTTTGTGTGTGTGATGTGGTCGCGGCTTCAATCCTCAGCATTCTCTGGCTCCCTCCTGATTTCCTGGATCCACTACAGCTGCGCTGTCTACTCACCTGCCATCAATTATCATCAGCCCTGCAGTGTATATCTACCCCGGTTTCTCATTCATTCATCGTCAGATCGTTGTCTACACTTCTGTGGTAGTTACAAGAATTGTAATTGAATTAGTGATTTTGCCTCCGTGTTTATTTTCTTATGAGTTATTTGTGTTTTCGTTTATTTCCCCATGTTCAGGTTCACTTTTTGCCTTCCTTTGTTGTTTGTTTTCCCGCTTGCCATTCTGCCTGCCTGCCCACAGACCAGCCAGCTTGTTCCGCCTGCCTCCTTCATCCGCCATCATCATCGTCTCCCCTGCTGCCTGTCTGCTTCACTGCCCTCATCATCGCTTCCCCTACCCCAGTCTTTGTAATAATAAATACCCTATTTCACCTTATCCGCTGTGTCAGTGTCTGCGTTTGGGTCCAGCCTGTGTATCAGTCATAACACGGTGTCCCAGTTTGTTTCCATTAGCCTCAGTTGGGCCGTGCATTTGCCTTGTCGTGACTGTTTCCAGTCTGAAACAAAATGGAGATTAGTGTTACAGGAGGTGCTTGAGTGTTTGTTTCTTTCGATTTCTCAGACAGATTGCTTCTGGAGGGTCACCAGTGCGCCCAGCAAAAATAATTTGACAATATATAGTGGGTTGTGGGGGCTCAGAGGGAACTAGGTTGAGCAGGCCTTTTCAGTTCAAAAATGAGAGCAGCTTGAATTCAATCAACCTTCACTTTTCCCTCACTCTGAGGAGTTGGCAAGTTTGAGAGAGGGAAAACATTTATGAAGTATTAGGCTTGTGTTTTAAATTAAAATGATTGCTCTTGGCCTCAGTGGCACTTTGACAGATCATGCCGTTCGTGGTCGATATGCAAGTATCCCCTTTGTTATGTTAACTGTGCCGTGTTCATCTTACGTGAAACAAGCTTTGAAAATCAAATATACCAGCCATTAGATCACCTTTTCAACAGATTCCCTAACCTAGAGATCATGTTATCAAAACATTGTGAAACAGCAATTTACTTGTTAATTGACGGTGATCCATGCTGAATAATATTCTTTTGAGGTTTGCACAGAACACCGTCTTGTAAAATCGACCTTTGAATTTGTCCTTTGGAGCCAAGCCTTTACGTTGTGCTTCTCCTCCTCCTCCACAGATAGCATGAACATACTCTATGCTGCACAGAGACTGCTGGGAAAAGAACCAACAGTGCATTTTAAGTGAAAAATATAAGTTGTTAGCAAACAGCTATGGGCTAGATAAGTGCATAGGGTTCATATTTCAGGCCCTGATGGGTAAAATTGCCTGTTGGAGACAGTCGGGTCCACTATAAAGGCATAGCAGCAGGGGCTGTTCTCCCCGGTGACTTTGAAGTGATATTTTGTTTAACACCAATTTATATATTTTTTAACTGTTCATTCATAGGCAAACAGTGAAAACATTACATGTTATCAGTGTCTTTACATATAATCAATTTATACAACTGGATATTTACTGAAGCAAAGGGTACAACAGCAGTGCCCCACCTGGGAATTGAACCTGCAACATCTGAGTTACAAACCCAGTTCCCTAACCACTACACTGCACCATGATACAGAGCACTGACAGTGTGCACAGAGACTACGGCCAGGGGGGGGCAGCTCAGTAGCGCCCCTTTAAAAGCTATCCATGTCTGAGAAACAAGGCAATATCTCTCATAACACAACCACCGATTCTTTCTTTCTTTTCATGTGCCATGGCTTCATTCTTTTTTAAAACCAAATTTGATCCTGAGTTTTTATATTTATCTATATGCCAATTTGGAATGATATTTGTAGGCCCACCTCACCAATTTATGTTCAAATTGAAGGGCCTGCTGCTAAAAGTAGTCAAGTCACATTTCTAGACAAATTGAGTTGAGCATAGAGAAATGTTCTATCTGTATAGCTAAGTCCACCCCGTGAATATCGTTAACAGAAAAGGTGCCTAAGACCCTTTTCCCCACAATGAAAACGGCAGTTTTGTATATCCTGGTACACAAGAAGATATTTTCAAACTTAATTTTCTCGAAATGGACATTTTGTGACTTCAATTTCAATTGCTCTGCCAAATTTCACACTTCCTGTTTGCGAATATATCTGGTTCGTACTTGCTCTGTACAAACCTTTTCAAGATATCACCATGGCATTTCTTCAGATAGGCTACTGTACTGCATTTCCAGTAAAACATTTTTGTATTAAGTGAATCACGGACATTCATGAAATCTTTATTCCTTAAGCTGCTCCTTTTGTAAATGCACAGAGACTTTATACCCCTGGAAGCACATGATCTTATGACTTTGGTCACCTAACGCCTCCATACACACTGCAAAATGGATTCAACAATGGTTACATGAACACCAGGATGAAGTCAAACACCTTCCATGGCCTTCCCCAATCACCAGATCTAAACATCATTGAACCTTTATGGGAAGTTCTGGAGCGTAGTAGATTTCCACCACCTTCATCTCTCAAAGAACTTGAAGGTTGGTCCAATATCCCACTGGAATCAGTTCAAAACATGTATAGCAGGATTCCAAGAAGGACTGAAGCTGTTCTGAAAGCAAAATGTGTCCCAACTCCTTATTATAATAATAATAATAACCCTCATTTATATAGCACTTTTAATCGCAGAGCGATCTCAAAGTGCTTAACAGAAAAGCAAAAGGAAAGAAAAACTGAAAACAAAGCAAAACTAAAATGTATTCAAATTAATATAATTTTAAAAACTGTGTGTATGTGTGTGCATGTGCATATGTACGCCAAACTCAGTCATAAAATTTAGTGAATAAGTATGTTTTGAGTCTGGATTTAAAAACATTAGTGGAATCAGCCTCCCTAATAGAGATGGGGAGGCTATTCCATAGAAAAGGAGCTCTAAAATAGAAAGCCCTACCTCCAACCTTTTTTTGGCCACGGGCGGGACAACTAATAACCCCCGCATCCTGCGACCAGAGGGCACGCGCCGGAATATACGGCCGAATTGCATCGGACAAATACCCCGGCGCCAGTCCGTGTAGGGCTTTAAAAGTTAAAAATAAAAATTTTAAATCAATTCTAGCCTCAATAGGAAGCCAATGCAGAGTAAATACAATAGGGGTAATGTGCTCGGTGCGTCTCGTTCTAGTGAGGATTCTGGCTGCCGCATTTTTAACGAGCTGGAGGCTCTTAAAGCGTTTTTTGGGCAACCAGAATAGACAGAGTTGCAATAGTCCAACCTTGATGAAACAAAGGCATGAATCAATTTTTCAGCATCTTGTTGTTTAATAAATTGTCGAACTTTTGCTATATTTTTAAGATGGAAAAATGATGTTTTCGTCACCTTGTTGATTTGGGACTTGAAACTTAAATCTGAGTCTAGGACAACACCAAGACTTGTGACTTCAGGTTTGATCCAAGAAGTCAATTTCCCCAGAGAACTAGGCAGCGTATTGCTCCGCAAGTTATTAAAAACGACTTCCCTTTTCTCTTCTGGGCCAAGTAATAAAACTTCCGTTTTGTCCTCATTAAGTTTTAAAAAGTTTTTACTCATCCATTGTTCTACGGCAGACAGACAGGCAGTCAAGGAGCACAAAGCAACTGAGTCATTTGGCTCCATTGCGATGTATAATTGTGTGTCGTCAGCGTAACTGTGAAAGTCGACGTTATGATCTCTAATTATGTGACCTAACGGTAACATGTACAATGAAAAAGCAGAGGGCCAAGACAGCTTCCTTGTGCAACCCAAAAGCCATGTCGTATATCTCTGATGTGTGAGCTCCGAGACTAACATAAAATTGTCTTTGTGTGAGATACGTCCGAAACCAATTTAGAGCACAATCGGATAAACCAACCCAGTTTTCCAGTCGATTCAGTAGTATACCGTGATCAAGAGTATCAAAGGCAGCGCTCAAGTCTAGCAGAACAAGAACCGAGACCCTTCCGACGTCAGCACTAAGTCTGAGATCATTGATTATTTTGACCAGTGCCGTTGTGATGGCAATTCTAGTCCGGGTGCCAATATGAGCCCGGGGTGATGTAATCCGGGTGAATATCAGTCCGGGGCGATGTGATGGCAATTCTAGTCCGGGTGCCAATATGAGCCCGGGGTGATGTAATCCGGGTGAATATCAGTCCGGGGCGATGTCATCGGGTGATGTCATCGGAATTTTGGACTGCAGTTGCTATGCCAACATGACGTGCTCGCATTCCTGAGTGAGAAAACGCAAAAGAATGTGTCCGGGGTGTCCGGGTGATGTAATTTAGCTACGAATAAGATGTACAGCTAAGTTAGCTGCCTTGCTACGAACATAATATATGAAATATAATATATAATTATATTATAATTACATAGCCAGCTAGCTACGGACATAACAATATGCATTGTCTGTTCAGCTGCACAGTTAAGTTAGCTGCCTTGCTACGAACATAATATATGAATTATAATATAGAATTATAGGCTATTATAATGATATAGCCAGCTAGCTACGGACATAATAGTATCCTTTGTCTGTTCAGCTGCACAGTTAAGTTAGCTGCCTTGCTACAAATATAATATATGAATTCATCCATCCATCCATCCATTGTCTAAGCCGCTTATTCCTGGTCAGGGTCGCGGGGGGGGGCTGGAGCCTATCCCAGCATGCATTCCGGGCGAGAGGCAGGAATACACCCTGGACAGGTCGCCAATCCATCGCAGGGCACACACACCATTCACTCACACACTCATACCTACGGGCAATTTAGACTCTCCAATTAGCCTAACGTGCATGTCTTTGGACTGTGGGAAGAAACCGGAGTACCCGGAGGAAACCCACGCGGACACGGGGAGAACATGCAAACTCCGCACAGAAAGGCCCCCGGCCTGGATTCGAACCCGAGACCTTCTTGCTGTGAGGCGACAGTGCTATCCACTGCACCACCGTGCCGCCAATATATGAATTATAATATAGAATTATAGGCTATTATAATGATATAGCCAGCTAGCTACGGACATAATAGTATCCTTTGTCTGTTCAGCTGCACAGTTGAGTTAGCTGCCTTGCTACGAATATAATATATGAATTATAATATAGAATTATTGGCTATTATAATGATATAGCCAGCTAGCTACGGACATAATAGTATCCTTTGTCTGTTCAGCTGCACAGTTAAGTTAGCTGCCTTGCTACGAACATAATATATGAATTATAATATAGAATTATAGGCTATTATAATGATATAGCCAGCTAGCTACGGACATAATAGTATCCTTTGTCTGTTCAGCTGCACAGTTAAGTTAGATGCCTAGCTACGAACATAATATATGGATCGCCTGCTTAGATGGCTAGTGAAATACTTGCTAGTAAAATAAAAATCGTGATAACAGATAACCTTTATCATTTCCTTTTTGTATAGGAGCTGTGCTTATATTGTTAATTGTTTTAGATTTTACATTGTGTTAGTGATGCTAGTGGGGGGGGGGGGAAAGTTCGCTGTTTCACACATAATAATAATAGATATATCATATATCCTGTCATTCCTTGAGTAGCCTTCGCGTTTAATGGATGTAAATGCTAGCGACAGTGTTTATGCTCAACTCATGTGGGTAACGTTACAAGAGTTCATTTCACAGATAACAGGCCATAACGTGGGATGGACTAGTTTGCTATATTAACTTACTGTAGTACCCACAAGACTAGTTGATTTCTTTCACACACACACCATCATTTTAAACCTTGCAGTGTTATTTGTTGTATACATAGCAAGCTAGTCCATCCCACAATTGGATGAGGTGGTGTAACATAACTCAGTAATTCAGAATACTGTTGCTGGGATTTAAATCCATCCATGGCTATATTATACACTGTGTAAATAAATACCCATTGCTTTGTAACCTACCTGCTACCTGTCCTATCTTCATGTCACAGCCACCCTCCATGTTTCTTAATCTGTTGTCAGTAGCCTACCTGCCATGCTCTATACCTGTAGTTTAAGGGTAGTGTGTATCCAAGTCCATGGTGTGGATGTCAAGCTGTGGATGCTGTCAGGTATAGCTAGTAATCACAATTCACTGCACCATTTATATACATTATTATAACTTCAAAGTTTACCATAGGAGTAATGATGGCTATGGTCTCACTAGCCTCTAAACCTATGCTTTGAAGACAACAAAGACAACCATTGTTTTTTTCTTGGTTCACAATTTATACGTGTTCACACAGCAATAATACAGGATCATTTTTTTAAATTGTAGTGTATGGTAGGTGGGTGATGGGAGTACATCTAATGACATCCATGCAGCATCTTCAACACCCGCCTTTAGGGCCACACCAACTACCTCCTACACCTTGGAAAAAGGGGCAGAGAAAGGAAAAGACAGAGCGGGTGGGGAGAGAAGGAGAAACTATGAGAGAAAGCTGTCAGTGGGCAAAACAATGGCCTGCTTTAGTGAAAAGCCCTCTCACCACGGCAAGGTACAGGCCTAGAGAGGGTTATTAAATTTGTATTGCCCCAGTGTCATCTCATCCCCTAGAATCTTCCTTGTACAATAAAACAATACCCAGTTGAACATTGGGTTTTCATTGAACTTGAGAACAGGGGCCAAGTAGGAAGGGGCCAAGTACAGTAGGAAGGGGCGAAGGGACAGTTAGAAACTGGGACATTAACCAGGTACAGTCAATTAAAAAAATGTGTACCATGGCTTGGTTTAATACTTTACAATACATTTTGTGAAGTCAATCTGTAAAAAAAAAGATGTACACACATACAATACCAATTCCCTCAACATATGTACAACTTAAAGAATAAATAAATACTTACCAAATCATATGATAATCTGTGAAAACACTAGAAAATAACTCTACAAGCAGTACAAACAAACTCACTCAAGTCTATGCTATCTGGCAGGCAAGATAAATGAAACACCTTACCACACCCCCTCCTGCAAGATAGCAGAGGCTCTTCTCCTCTCTCCCGGACGGTTTGCCTGCAGAAGCAGTGGACGCTGACCTCCATAGCGTACGCTGGCCTGGATGGAGCTGGGGAATGGTGTCAGATGCCCAACCTGAAAGCAGGAAAAGAGGTGATGTCGCATGGCCACCTGATGGTACTGCACCTTGGATGGATCCTCACCTCTGCAGAGAGTGAGACTGTTTGCAATAGCAAACAGCCCACAATCTGAGCTGCCCCTCTGCTGCTGGACATCCGGCCACTGCAAGCGGACCTGGTTCCCTGTGTAAGAGAGAAGGCCTGTTATCTCTGAAATGAACTCCTCGGTCGTGCTGTGACCAGAGGAGTCATAAACATTAACAATACCTACCTGGCAGCCAATGTTACTTACCGTAACCCAGTGGTTGGTACAAACATTTAAAATCTGTACAAACCCCTGGGTTGTTGCAGGCACGGAGGACAGGAGGGCGAGGGATGTGGTGGCGTAGAGGCCTCCTACATGGGGATGTTGTGCCTGCAAGAGAGCCTGGGAGTGGTCAATAGCACAGTCATCTAGCCAACAGTGTGGGTTAAGGACTGTACCCCTAAGGTCCTCCACCCTGCTCAGTGAAGCGGGGCAGGCCTGCCCCCGCTGGACACCTGTGATGACAACATCACTGTCATCACTGTCCTGGACAACCTGTGAGAACTGAGAAGATATAATTGATTAATAGGATGCATTTTAACATCTGTATAAACTAGGGCTGAGCCAAATTGCTTCGTTCGTTGCATTGGGATTCTTATTTATTTATTCTTATTTCTTAATGTTGAGTAGTAGCAAATCTACCTGAAGTGTGTCCCCCTCCAGCGCAGAGCACAGTGGTTCAGGGTCATCCGAACACACCAGCTCAGGCCGATGGGACACAGCTTCTCCAGGGGGCGGGCCAGCTCGTGATCCTTAAGTCAATCCAAGAGTAACAAAATTATTCAATGAAACCATATTTAGCATAATGTCCTTTAGTGAAAAAAAACATTAACATATGACTCTCACAACATTGATGTGGACTTCATGTTAAACTTACTTTTCCGCAGAGGCTTCACTGAGGCATAGGGTGTCTGGGTCTTCAGCTGGTGGCCATCCAAGGTCTCCAACTGCACCAGGTTGTTGTCCCCGACCTCAGTTACCCTAAGAAAAACATGTAATAATGATCTGTAATGGCAAAATTGGATATCATCACCCTCTCACCTGAATTACTCTTAAAAGCCCAACATTTACCGGTACTGAGTTGGCCAGTCTGGATCCATTGTGCGACCAAGTCTCCCACGCTTCCTCTCGTCCTTCTTCAGCACCTCCATGCCCGGGAGGATCTTGAAACGCTTGGTTCCCTTCTTGATCCTCCTCCGGTAGGTTTCGCGCTGTTTCTCCTGGGCCTTCTCCACGTTGAATCGCACCTTGATCGTTCAAGAAAGAAACGCAGCAGCAGAGATTTATATTCTCTAAGTTGAGAGATACAACTGCTACAAGATGGGCGTGGTTGAACTTGGACTTTCAGATAGATCTATATGCCGTCATGCGCGCCATTGAGGCCATGCGCTCTTGAGGATTGCGTGCTTCAGATAGGGATTCACTTAGCATCACTCAGGTGGTTGTTCAGTAAACAGTTGTGTAATATCTTTCACCTTGTCAAAGACCTCCTCATCCTTCTCAGCCCTGGCCTGGAGGTAGTCTGCAACAGTGTCCTCGTTGATCCTGTCAACCTCCACAGGAGGAGGAATGTCGCCTGTGATCTGAAATGACATGGCAAATAGAGAAAACACAACATACAAACATTTTCATAGTTAGTGTTTTTGCAAACAAAAATGATAAGAACGATGATGATGATGATGAAGAAGAATGATATGAAGTTTACATACCTCTGAGGACAACCGCGGCTCCCGACCGTACATCAGGCGGTAGGGCGAGTACTTAGTGGAGGCCTGGACACTGGGGTTATGTGCGAAAAGGATTACCTTAAGGTTATCCTCCCACCGTTCTTGGTGCCCATCCAGAGACTTTCCAATGGCCCTCTTCAGCGTCTGGTTGGTTCGCTCATCCAGTCCGTTGGTCTGGGGATGGTAAGCAGAGGTGATGCGATGCTTGGCCCCCCACTTCTCAAACAGGATCTGGTTGACCTAAAAAAATAAAATAAGACAAGTCATTAGTTTTGTCCGTACAAGTATGGCCATAACTGTTAAGAGATCAAATGTTTTAGCAAGTACTTGACCTTGTTCCAGAACTCTCTGCCCTGGTACGTCAAGATGACCTCCGGTGCACCATGGGTGTGGAAGATGTCCATCAGGGTCTGCGATGTTGCCGCTGCTGTCTTGTCCTAGCAGTGTATACACACAGTATATATGGTACTATTATATTAATGCTTATGTTAATTTAGATGCATGCGGTTGATGAACTGGACAATTAGATCAAGTACATTTTTAAAAGCATAATCATGACCAGTTTATCATGTTTATCAGTTTATATCAGAGATCAACACTAAACACACAGATATAGCACACCTGGATGTGTTATGGTGGGTTAAGGGATTGGTGTCAATCGCAGAACCCCAGGGGTATCGATAAGTTAAACTGTAACTATACAGTTTAACCACAAACTCTGAATAAACAGAGACTAGGAAAAAACAATAACAAAAGGGGAAAACCGAAAATATCACCCAACGGGTGACTAGGTGCCACAAAGACACAAACAAAAGGAAACTGAACCACCAACACCGGGTGTTTGAATAAAACGATAAACGGCTAGAAGAGCCCAATAACCAGCGAAGAAAATAAGACCTGCGAACAGTCCACAGACTGTGTAGAACGAAACACGACTAACTCAGGAGGAGCGAGTGAGTGTCCCAAAAAACAGGTAACGAAAAGATCCTACATTTGCTAAAGAAGTTTCTTATATAAGAGAACGTGCTTAGTAGTATCTTTAAAAAGACGCCACAACCTTTACCGGCTAAATCGTAATGAAGGTTTACGATTTCGCAAAGAACCGGAAAACAGCTGAGGATTAAATAGTGAGGAAGCGGTGATTGATTTGCTCCGCCCCTCCTACCAGAAAGGCGCAACACCGCCCTCTGGTGGTAAGTCAGGGGAACAACCATGACAGGACCCCCCCCTTAAGGGACGACTCCTGACGACCCTTCAGACCCACGCCGGTGAAAATCTTGGATCAACGATGGATCCAAGATGTGCCGGGACGGAACCCAACTGCGCTCCTCAGGACCGTAACCCTCCCAGTCCACTAGGAACTGAGTACCCCTGCCTACACGCCGCGACGCCACGATATTACGCACCGTATAAGCGGGACCACCCCCAATGATACGAGGCGGCGGTGGTGGTACTTCGGGAGGCGCCAAGGTGCTAATGAGTAGTGGTTTGATGCGAGATACGTGGAACGTAGGATGTATTCGCATAGATTGGGGAAGCTGTAATAGAACGGTGACAGGGTTAATTTTACGTAGGACCTTAAAAGGCCCAATAAAACGCGGAGCGAGTTTCCGAGACTCTACTCGTAACGGCAGATCTCGTAGACAACCACACTCGTTGACCAACCCTATACGATGGAGCTGCCCGTCGACAACGATTAGCAAACTCCTTTTGGCGATCAACAGCGCGTACTAGAGCCGCCCTAACCCTCCTCCAGGTGACACGACAACGTCGCACAAAGGCCGCAGCGGAAGGCACTCCTGCGTCACCCTCTTGCGCCGAAAATAAAGGAGGCTGAAACCCGAACTGAGCCTCGAATGGAGAGAGACCTGACGAAGCGTTGCGCAGCGTGTTATGAGCGTACTCCGCCCAGGCAAGGTGCCGACTCCATGATGATGGATTGGCGGAAGCAAGACAGCGGAGAGTATTTTCCATAGTTTGATTAGTGCGTTCCGTCTGTCCATTGGTCTGTGGGTGAAACCCTGACGACAGGCTCACAGACGCCCCTAACAGCGAACAAAACGCCCGCCAGAACCTGGACGCAAACTGAGGGCCCCGATCGGACACTACGTCTTGCGGTAAGCCGTGAAGGCGAAAGACATGGTCCATCATGAGGTGCGCAGTTTCGAGCGCTGACGGCAGCTTGGGAAGCGCAATGAAGTGGGCAGCCTTGGAAAATCTGTCCACTACCACCAAAATGACGGTATGACCGTTCGAGTTAGGTAGACCGGTAACGAAGTCCAAGGCGATATGGCTCCAGGGACGATGTGGAACCGGAAGTGGCCGCAGTAACCCTGATGGTGCCAGCTGTGACACCTTATTACGGGCACAAATGCTACAGGCCGCAACAAATTCCCGTACGTCTCTCTCCATACCCCGCCACCAGAACCGTCTACCCAGAAAATCGTGCGTACGGTGTACGCCTGGGTGACCAGTGAGCCGGGAGGAGTGGCCCCACTGCAGTACCTGGGAGCGAGCTCCTGAAGGAACGAAGAGACATCCCCGTGGACCCCCACCAGGATCCGGCTCAAGGCGTTGAGCCTCATGCACCACCCTTTCTATCTCCCATAACACTGGAGATAAAATCTGTGCGGTGGGAATAATGGGTGTGGGCGGATGATCCATTTCGGATCCATCGTACAAGCGTGACAGGGCGTCAGGCTTAATATTTTTTGAACCAGGACGGTAAGTCAACAAAAAATTAAACCTAGTAAAAAATAATGCCCAACGAGCTTGCCGTGAATTACGACGTTGAGCACCCTGGATGTACTCTAAATTTTTATGATCAGTCCAGACAGTGAAGGGATGTTCCGCCCCTTCAAGCCAATGACGCCATTCCTCCAGCGCCATTTTAACCGCTAATAACTCCCTATCTCCTACATTGTAATTCCTCTCGGCAGGCGAAAGGCTCCGAGAAAAATATGCGCACAGATGAACCCTTTTATCCATGACCGACCGCTGGGACAGAATAGCCCCCACCCCTAGCTCGGAGGCATCAACCTCTACAATAAAAGGTAATGAAGGATTGGGAGAAATTAAAATAGGTTCAGAACTGAATCTTCTTTTTAGTTCAGCGAAAGCCGCCTCCGCTTTAGGGGACCATTGGAACCGAGAAGAAGTTTTTTTTTTGTAAGCGCCGTGATGGGCGCGACCACTGAACTAAAATTGCGGATAAACCGTCTATAAAAATTTGCAAACCCAAAAAACGCTGCACCTGTTTTACAGAGACCGGAGCAGGCCAATCCTTGACCGCAGTCACTTTATTGGGGTCCATTTGGATCCTGCCCTCTGCGACAATAAATCCTAGAAAGGAAACTGAAGGTACGTGAAACACACATTTCTCTGCTTTAACAAATAATTGGGCTTCTAACAAGCATTTTAATACCTGTCGGACGTGTTTCACGTGCTCAGAGAGAGAATGGAAAAAATCAAAATGTCGTCAAGATAAACGAACACCGATTTCTCCAACATCTCTCTGAGTACGTCATTAACAAATGCCTGGAAGACAGCCGGCGCGACGTGAGGCCGAATGGCATAACCAGGTATTCGTAATGACCATTGTGCGTATTAAATGCTGTTTTCCACTCGTCACCCTGACGGATGCGAACCAGATTATATGCGTTGCGAAGGTCCAATTTGGAAAAAATGGACGCTCCTTGGAGACGTTCAAACGCGGAGTTCATAAGTGGAAGGGGATAACGATTCTTTATGGTAATATTATTTAACCCTCTGTAATCGATACATGGTCGTAATCCCCCATCCTTTTTTCCAACAAAAAAGAACCCCGCCCCAGCAGGAGACGTGGATGGCCTGATAAAACCATTAGTTAGAGATTCCGAAATGTATCTCTTCATGGCCGCACTCTCAGGTATAGATAGTGAATATAGGGATCCACGTGGGGGAACTGTGCCTGGGTGAAGTTCAATAGCGCAATCATAAGGCCGGTGCGGGGGCAGCTTAGTAGCCCTTTGCTTACTAAACACCTCGCTAAGATCGGAATAAGTCTTAGGAATGCCGGAAGGTAGCGAGTAACATTCCGTACTCATGAGTTCCATTCCCTCCTTATCCCTAGGAAACTCGTGCTCAATGGTGTCAGGTCGGAATTTTTTATGGGAATCAGAACTGGAGTAGCTAACCGATCTTTTCGGAACACGTGACAAATTGGGCTCATCGTCCGTAGACGGCATGTCTGCCTCTAAAGAATCAAAAGATAAGGATTCTAGGTCACTAATCTCCTCGGCCGTGGACTCCTCCAGTGGGACTTCCCAAGCATACTGAGGATCCCATTCGAGTTCGTTCTCCGTCTCATTGGAGTGTACGGATGAGTGAGTATGTTTGGGTGAAGAGAACTCTGATTCGTCGGTCTCGAATCAGTCTCGGAATCTTTAGATCGACCGACCCCGGCGACGACTGAATAGACGGTAAGCACCCAAAGAAACATTGGTTCCCCCATTGAACAATAGGGTCTTTATGACTGCCCCAGTTGACCTGTGGTTTATGTTTAATCAACCAGGAGTGTCCGAGAACTAATGGGTACGTAGGCGACTCGACCAAAAAAAACTTTATTTGTTCTGTGTGCTCGCCGTAAGCGATCCGCATGTTTACAGTCTCCGTGGATTCCTTAATGCGACCGGAACCCAGCGGACGGCCATCAAGAGCGGTAACACCACAAGATTGTGAAAGAACCCGAACAGGTAAATTAATTCTTTTAGCCCACCCGGAGTCCACAAAACAATCAACAGCTCCTGAATCAAGAAATGCATTTATTTTAATGTTTTGTCTCCCCCAGGATAGTTCAACAGGAATGAAGGTACGGAAGAAAGAGGACTGATGTCTCACTACCGGCTTCCGGTCCGATAGTGAGGCTATTCGTTTCCCTTCAGTTTGGGACAATTTTGAATAATGTGACCCCTCTGTCGACAGTACCGGGCAACCGTTCCAATCCCCTCTGGCCGGAGCCGAAAACTAGCACTGTCAACTTCCATGGGTTCGTCGGTTTTGCCCAGACGTCTAGGAAACTGAGGTAAGAACCCTTTCGTAGTAACCCGAAACTCCCTGTTACCCCTCTCTCGCTGGCGTTCCCTAATACGATTATCGATCCGTATAGCAGTGGAAATAAGTTCATCAAGTGAATCGGGAATGCCAATCGTAGCTAGAGCGTCTCGCACCGGATCAGATAGCGCGTTAGTAAAACACGTTATGAGAGGATTCTCAGGCCAACCTGTAACTCCCGCGAGAGTACGGAACGAGATAGAGAATTCCGCCACGCTTTGGTTACCCTGGCGCATGCGCGTCAATTTAGTCGCAGACTCGCTGTCGTGAAGTTCGTGGTCAAAAACCAACTCCATTTTACCCATTAACCCCAGCGAGTCTGTCAATACCGGTGCTTGAGACCGAATAAGAGGTACTGCCCACTCGAGAGCTGCCCCCGATAACAATGATAGCACGAGTGCCACTCGTGACTCTTCTGAGCTATATCTAGATGGTTGAGTCTGAAATACGATTTGGCACTGTGCTAAAAAAACCCGACATTTACCGGACTCGCCACTAAAACGAGGAGGAAGCTGAACCTTTGCCTCTCGTAATCCCTCTCCCACAGGTGTACCCCAACGAGGAGTGACGCCCGGATTAGGACCGGCGAATCCTACCGCAGGCTGGGGACGACCCTCGATAAGTGTCTGGATCAAGCCCTCCAGTCTTTGGACAGACAAGACCATGCTAGCCTGGTTGTCTTGCATGACTCGTTGTTGTTTTAATAAAATGTCAATGGTTGATCTCTGTCTCTCCATTTCTCGGCTTTGCAACTCTGCCATTTGTTCGATACCACGAGGGTCAGCTGACGCCGTATTCATGGCGAAATCGTACTGTTATGGTGGGTTAAGGGATTGGTGTCAATCGCAGAACCCCAGGGGTATCGATAAGTTAAACTGTAACTATACAGTTTAACCACAAACTCTGAATAAACAGAGACTAGGAAAAAACAATAACAAAAGGGGAAAACCGAAAATATCACCCAACGGGTGACTAGGTGCCACAAAGACACAAACAAAAGGAAACTGAACCACCAACACCGGGTGTTTGAATAAAACGATAAACGGCTAGAAGAGCCCAATAACCAGCGAAGAAAATAAGACCTGCGAACAGTCCACAGACTGTGTAGAACGAAACACGACTAACTCAGGAGGAGCGAGTGAGTGTCCCAAAAAACAGGTAACGAAAAGATCCTACATTTGCTAAAGAAGTTTCTTATATAAGAGAACGTGCTTAGTAGTATCTTTAAAAAGACGCCACAACCTTTACCGGCTAAATCGTAATGAAGGTTTACGATTTCGCAAAGAACCGGAAAACAGCTGAGGATTAAATAGTGAGGAAGCGGTGATTGATTTGCTCCGCCCCTCCTACCAGAAAGGCGCAACACCGCCCTCTGGTGGTAAGTCAGGGGAACAACCATGACAGGATGGGAATGGCCTCCACCCACTTGGTGAAGAAATCAGTCGCTGTGAGGCAGTAGCGATTGCCATTCCTGGACGAGGCCTTGAACGGTCCGATGAGGTCCACACCTAGCATGCAGTCAAATAGTACTACCCTGATCCTTCCTCTTAGCAGATATTGTATTGTATTTGTATTGATTTGTTAAATACACTTATTGTAAGTCGCTTTGGATAAAAGCGTCTGCTAAATGACAGTATTGTAATGTAATGTAAATAAATATTGGCATACTCTATTGGACAAGAGGAAGTAAAACATTCACACTAAAAGAGAATACTGAAAGAAAACATGATGGGAAACAAGTCAAAAGTGTAGAACTCACCAATCATGTACCAAGGTGAAACAGGCTTGATGCTCTTCAGCTCAGGTGCCTCGGTCTTCACCTTCTCAAACTTCTGGCAAGGCACGCAGGTACGGACCTTGAAATGAACAGTAAATGCAAGTTGAATGAATGAATTAAATGTGTGGTCTTTGGCTGTGTGTAAAATATGATCTTGCTACAGTTTGTAAGCAAGATCATATTTTACACACGGCTAAAGACCACACCTTTCATTCATTCATTCATTCATTCACATTTCCATCAACTAAAGACAAAATAGTTTTGCTTGCCCAGTTTTGCACATCATTCACAATGCCATGCCAGAAGAAGCGCTGATTGATCTTCCCCAGCATGCGCTTCACTCCAAAGTGGCCGGCGTGGACCTCGGTCAGCACTGCCTCCCTTTCCTCGTTCGACAGGATGACCCTTCTTGGTGGCATTCCATCCTTGGGCTTCAAATACATGCAACCGTCTAGAATATCAAAAATGGATTATAGACTGAGAACAATGACCAAGGCTTGTTAAAAAATGTACATTATTGCCTTATGGCAGTGTTTCTCAAATAGTGGGGCGCGCCCCCCTTGGGGGGCGCGGTGCGATGCCAGGGGGGGCGCGTGTGACCAGGCGTAGCGTGGGCGGTGCAAGAGGGCGCAAAATGAAGAAAACGTTAAAAAAAAAACTTTTTAGCACCGTGGACCCGTTTCGAGGGGCGCGTAGCACCCGGTCCGCGAAATACATAAACTGGTCTCAGCTTTTTCGCGTAGCACCTCTCCCCGGTCCGCGAAATAAACGAACTGTTCTCAGCTTTTTTTCGCGAAATGTTTTCTTCTTCCTAGGGGGGGCGTAACAGAAAATAATTGAGAAGCACTGCCTTATGGGTATGCATCCCCTGACTGGCTGGATACTATGGACCTGAGCCAGCTTGGAGGGAGCTAAGACAGTTTGCTTTAGTGCCCAGACGTTTCTCTTGGACAATACAGTTTACAGCTATACAGTTCACTTATTTTGTGCCTATTTTTGCCTGTTTATTGCCAATTTCTAACTTTTTTGCCTTTTATTCTGTGTCTATTTTGTGCCTTTTGTTGGATGCTGCTGGAACACCGAATTTCCCTTCAGGGATCAATAAAGTATCCATCTATATATCTATTTATCTATTTTATACAAATCTTACCCTGAAGCATGTATTTCTGTGCCCCTCTCCGGATAGAACGCTTCGTCGCCACAGAGACACCCTCTTGGTACTTTGCTCTGGACAGATAGAAAAAGATGTCACTGAAGGATGCCATATCTATTATTATTATTATTATTATTAATAAATGTTAAACAACTAACAATTTTTATTTCACTAGCAAGCAAGCAATACATTATTAGCTAACTAACTAGCTAACACTAGCTAGTGCTAGTGATAGTGTGGTGGATTTTTTGAGAAGATAGGACAGTAGGGGGTAGGAAACAGGACTTGTGACTCAGACGCCAATTCCCAGGTGAAGCATTGTATTATTATATTCCTGTATAATGCAATGGGACCACATCGCTGTGGAATGTGTGTACTCTCTGTTGTGGGCCGCTTTGGATGGAAGCGCCTGCTGAAGGGTATGAGATCATTGCTCACACTCTGGCTCTGTGATTCTAGGGGGGTTGTTTGGGGCTGGAGTTGTATGGCCGGCTAACTGCAGATAACCGCCAGCATGATGTTTTAGTATCACACAAACATAAATAGTGTCTGTAGATAAGGTAAAGTGACACGTTGAGGCCGTAAAACACGAGCAGGCGGCACAGATCACAGGCCTTAAATACAATGAACACAGAGACGAGCCCAAATGTAAATCTGAGTTGGAGATCCACGGACCCCTTAGTACAGCCGTAAATTATTCCTGTCTAACAAAGTATGTGCACGGGAGGTCCGAGACTTGAAGTTGGACTGTGCCCCACTCACGATTTAATCAATCAGAACCCCCACCCCACCAGATGGGGCTGTCAAAGACGGGGCTCCTGTCATTGAATTTATGGGCTCCGGCCAAGCGCTGCTCTTAAGCAGAGAGGGACAGAGCTAAATTCCACCACACTTTAAATGTTTAACTTTGTAATAGAGATCCTGTATATACATATTTTGCCAGCATTTGGGCTGCATAACAAGCATATTAAAATTATAGATCACTGGCATTAGGCCATTGAATAAAGTATGGGGCAAAAATGTATTCCTGTATTAATAAAGCTGTTATCAAGTTACACAATTTAAGCAAAGGCATAATACACAGTTGGGGCAGCTCAAGGTTGGTTATATTTGTTTAGGGCCGTGTATGCGAGCCCAAGGCTGGTCATTTCTACCTAAGTCTGTGTATGTTTGCTCAAGATTTGGCTATGTCTGTTTATCCTTTTATTAATCTGTTAAATGGGGAAAGAATGAAAAAGGCGAAGTTGAAGGGGCCCCAGAAGGATGGGCCTCTACGAAGTCAGAGGGAGGGGTTGAGCCAGGGGGGCGTGGTGGCCAACCTCCAAGGAGGAATGGAGGAGATTAAAAATGTGTGCACGGAAGAGGGAGGCAACTGTTTTTGCGCAAATTCAGCCAGGTTGTTGTATCTAAACTTGTGTTATATACAATAAACCGTATTTACCTCAGACTCTGACGATTGTGCTGTTTTGGGGCAGCGTTCGAATTCTACAACATTAATGGCGAGCCAGCCAGGAGAGGCACGAGACACGGAGATCTGAGCGGGACCGCTGCTTTCGATGCAACCTTGGCCAAAGGGAAGAAGGTAAGCAGAGCCTATTTAAAAAATCTGCAAGACGGTTGCATCTGGGAGCGGTGGGTCCGCTCGGGCTGCGTTGCGGGAGGTCTCTCCTCCAAAGAACCTAAATTAAAGGACGTACGGAGTCTGAGGTAATTTTATGTTTTGTGTGTTTGAATGCATTGAGGTGTATGCAGTATGAGAGAGGCATGTCACAAAGTCGCCTCTGCAGAGAACTGGTGACACTGACTAGCGTCATTGGTAAAAGCATAAGGTCCACGCCTAGGCGCTTGCCTGTGTGCGCAAGCGACCAGGCGCTTCCAACGTCGTTGTCGACAACAATTGGCCAAAGTCCAGGACGGACAATACTTGGCCAAAGTCCAGGACGGACTAGAACTCAGGATGGGTTCAAACATTGTTGTCGACAATACTTGGCCAAAGTCCAGGACGGACTAGAACTCAGGACGGGTTCAGGCATCTTGTCGACAACACTTGGCCAAAGTCCAGGACGGACTAGACAGACGGTCGCTCAGGATGGGTTCAAGCATTGTTGTCGACAACGTTTGGCCAAAGTCCAGGACGGACACACTTGGCCAAAGTCCAGGACGGACTAGAACTCAGGACGGGTTCAAGCATCGTTGTCGACAACACTTGGCCTAAGTCCAGGACGGACAACACTTGGTCAAAGTCCAGGACGGACTAAAACCAAGCGCTTGCCTGTGTGTGCAAGCGGTGTGGCCGGTAACAAATGATTGGGCTCGGAGTGAGTTATGACCAAGCGCTTGCCAGTGTGCAAATGACGGGGGGCTGTTAAATGTAATTACGGTTCGCGCTGCTATAAGTTAATTGTAGTACATGAGTTTGCCCGTGCCACTAACGGTGACTTGTGGCCGCTAGTCAGGTTAGAGGGAGTTGTGAAGTTGGAATGAGTGTACAAACTGCTATATATGTGATGAAATTGTTGTATGTGTTTTGTGCAATCATCGTGAGCTGTATGTGCTGTTTGTGTTTTGCGTGCGCGCCGTTAGTGTCTGTGAGTCTTTTGTGGTTTGGGACGTCTCTCTATGTTGTATGTTGAATCGGCCGGTGTACTAATATTGCCTGCTGATATGAGCTGGGGTTTGGATGTGTGGCGTGTGTGCTGCAGTGATATTTTGCAGAGTTACGCAGGTGTTAGATTACAGCCGGTATAAAGTTGTGGTAAACTTTGCAATAAGCTTGTCAAGATTCGGTCTATTAGGATAAGGACTGTGAATAAATGAGCCCCAAGAAATAGTCAAATGAGCCCGTAAATAAGGAGTAAAAGTTAATGTTTATTAACCTGATAGGAAATCGAGCGATAAAAATAAAGTATAAAACACATATTGTATTTGCCTTAGACATTAAATCAAGGGGACTTAGTTACGACAAGCATTTACAATCAACTTTATGCAGGCTGTGAAATTAATTGTGGATATTTGGGTATTCGTGTTGTGGTGCTTTCTAGAATACAAGGTATACAGCGAGTTAAGTGTGTTGTTTCGCAAAAGTGCGGAGAAGGTTGATGCATTATTGTTGGGAAACACTTAATAGTTGGATAGGTTGTATTAACGGGGAATATTTAGTGTATGCAGCGTGGAGACATTGTCTATTTGCGCTGTGATAAGCCATTGCTTGGGGATGCCTCAGATAGAGGGGGGATTTCCTAGGTCTAGCTAGCGGGTTTGATTTATCTTCTTGCGTTGACAAGCTAACGGGCAGTGAAAAACTTGGGAAAATCGGAGCTCCGTTTGTTAACGGAGTCAAGAGGAATTGGAGGTTACTAAAGCAGCACTTGCGTTTTGAAACTTTGGCACTTCTCGCTAAGTGTATTAGACCCAGGGAGATAATAAGAAGTGGCAAACTTTAGTGGTTTTAGAGCTGTCGGCATGCGCAGCTCTTAGACTACTGCTAGCGCAGAAGGGATTTGGGGTTTTTAGCGATTCGCAGGCGAATGTTTACATCTGACTTATTAGTAGCCTGCGTGATTCTGTTGATGTTCCTGACCCGCCCTTTTGCGTTTATTAAGTTTCCCTTTGCGATTTGTAATCCCTTAATAGTTGGAGTAGGTTTATTGATTTTACTTTATCTTTATTTTCCCCAATTTTAGTGTACTTTGGTGTTTATGAATAATTGTGTGTGGTTTATCATTGATTTATTGGATTCAGTGTTTTAGCTTTATGTTTCCACGTCGAGCATTGTCTTATTTTAATTTTATTGTTTCACGGGTTTAGCTTCAGTTTCCCTTTTAGTGTGTTTTCGTATATTTTAACTTATAGCCTTTCTCTGTTTTAGCAGCGATAGTATGGTTTAGTTTTGGGAGTGTTTGTTGAGCGCATTTATCGGTATTCGTATTTATACGCTTTTCGTTGTTCCTTGTTCGTTTTTGTTTTTCATTTAAACACGTTTCCTAGGTTTCGTTTGTGGATTTCCATTTACACCCGCCTTCCTATATTTCGGGTTATATTTAGATTTTGGTGGGAGCGCAAATCATTGTTCACGCCTTTGGGTGTCTTTATTTTGATTCATTTTAGATTTCTTGTTTCCATCCATATACAGCGCCCTGGTTTCTATTAAGAACTTCCCTTTCTGAATAGTTGGGTTTAGGTTATTTTTCCATTCCAACTCGCTTTTCCAAATTGTTTAAACTTTTTCCAGGACAGGAGCTGGGTTTGGTATATGTTATCTTGTAGCCGATAGGGGTTGGTTTGGTTGTTCAGGCAAAGCGAAGTGACCTCCTACCTGACCGGCTCTTGTTTCAAGGATAGCCAAATAAGTGCCAATAAAGCTTGAACATATTAGTAGAGTTGTGACGTAAGTCAAGATAAAGAAAAGATAGAAACAGGTAAGACACAGGTCCCGGTGATATTAGCCGAACCGCCTGCCCCAAGCCCGGCTGCGCTGTCTGCAATGGATGCAGTAATGTCCCTGATGCAGCGACCCCAAGTATTGACGCCTGTGGCGGCAATGCCTACCTCACTGCCCCAAGGAACTACCCTAGACTCACAAGTTCCACCCGTGCAGGTACATGATACCCAGTCATGGGGCTACCAGCCCCAATGGGAAGAGGGCAAGGAGAGGAAGGGGGAGCCGACGGGGAGCGCCCCGAACAGGGGGCGGGAGAGGGGCACAGGGTGGAAAGGACGTGTGTTGGGGATGTAATCAAACTGGGCATTTTAGAAGGGATTGCCTAATAAACCCATGGGAAAAACCATGGATAGGGCCAGCAACAAATGGCCAGAACTAGGGATGCCCAGGGAAGCCAGAGGGGGAAACAATATTATCAATGATTTCAATATAATCACAACAAGAACCCACCCTACAAGTGATCATTACCCAACAAGAGCATCAATTTATGGTAGACACAGGTGCGACCTACTCATATTGGGGAAGCAGGGTCAGGCCTCCCCTCTCTAATTCCTCAGTCAAAACTATTGGCTTCTCTGGAAACCACAGATAATTCCCCTGACACAGCCTGTCCTATGCAAAATTGCAGGTAGAACTATAACTGCACCACTGTTATACTCAGCCCACACTCCAGTCAATCTCCTAGGTAGAGACGTTTTATGCCCGCTGGAAGCCAATATTGTCTGCACACAGGGTGGCATTTATGTGGACTTCCTTAGTAAGTTACAAAGTACGGTAATGCCTTTACAAGCTCAACCTAGTGCTCTATAGCCTGTAGTGTATTGGTTGTGCTTGACTCCTCAAGAATCCATGTTACAAGGACAATGGAGACAGTGGGAACCGTGGGCGCGAACCCAGTTAAGGCAATTACTGAACTGCGACTACCTTTACACTGTACCCTCATGTACGATGAATTACAATCGCATGAGGATTATAAGGCATGAAGGGAGAACTCCATTAACAAACGCTCTTATTCAGTTGTAAGCCAAGATATTTACATTGGTCCGCAAGGAGCAGCTGCAGTAATAGTACTGCCGCCGTCCCCACACCACTGGGTCCAGGTCCCGAGATCTACCCCTCATGTAATGTTATTAGTAGCGGACGCCTGCATATTTCTCCCAATAGACAGCTCATTAGGAGCGCGGAGGGAGTGCATGAAGGGGGGTCAGGCGGAGTGGAGTGGAGAAGTCCGAGCAAATAACGGAGCAGGAATAAGATTGGGTCTTGGTATTACCAGTTAAGGTGTTTTCAAATCCAAGTTTCGGTAGTTTGTCGGTTATGATCGCTCTCCAGGGTTTTATTCATACACCATCTAAGTGTTACTCTTTTGTGCTAGTTTATCTGAGCCCTTTCAATTCCTAATTTTCAGGTTAACTTAAAATATATTTTCCTTCCCCAACTCGCTCCCCGGTATAGCTAATACGCTGCTGTCAGTGTAGTAGTGAACCAGTGTAGAGCGTCAGTTAAGACAACGTATACTGGAGATAAAGGAAGGAAGTATATACTAAGTTAAGAAAATAAACAATGATTAGTTAAAATAATTATGTTCAAAGTGGGAATACTATTCTCCCGGCGCTGAATTTTGAGTTGCGGTTTGAGAAGCTTTTTTCCGCATGTTGTAAATAAACAGCGATTGGAGCGACTTATTGGCATAACAAACTCATAAAATGTTATAAAGGGGATGGAATAACTAAGTAAAATTCCGGTTTACAACTGTGATGCTGTTAGATAAGAACAACAAGTGTCATCTCGTCGCAACTATTTTCAGCCCGAATGGGAATGGAGGGTGAGCATATTTGGAACATGTGTGTGACGAAACTGCGTGTTTGGACACTGCAGTTAGGATCTCAGTTATTGGAGAATGGTGAATCGTCATCTGAGACCAATCAGGTATTAAAGAAGTGGGAAACAGATTATAGTAATTTGTATGCATGTAGTAGTCTCCCTCTATTTGATGGTCACTTCTTAGATGAGATCGGTAAATTAAAAATGTGATCTTGAAAACGGGATGAGTAATACATCATATCCCCACCACATGCTGAATAGTGACACTCACAATCACACTAGAGGGGGTGCAGCGGGTAGTAGATAGAGCTAAACTAAATAAAGCTGTGGGTTTTGAGGACCCCCCTAATGAGGTCCTTAAAATTCCTAATATGTTGAACATTTTACATTGTTTATGTCAAACGTGCGTTCATAATGGCATTATTCCATCTGTGTGGAATAAATCTATAATCAAACCCATCCTAAATCTTCAAAAGCTGATCGAGAGTTCCTTTAAATTATAGAGGCATCAATTTGATCAGTACAGTTTATAAATTGTATTCAGGTGTCTTAATAATAGACTTAATAATTACCTAGATTGTCATGGAATGTTGGTGGATGAGCAGAATGGTTGTAGGAAAAATCATTGATCATATTTGTCATATCCTCAGCGCAACTGCAAGAGGGCAAAGTCATGTTCGCTTGGTTTGTTGACTTTAAGAAAGCTTTTGATTGCATCAATAGAGATTTTTGGGGTATAAGTTAATTTCTTCTGGTATTGATGATAAATTTATAATGCCATTAAAACCTGGTACAAAACCCCAGTTGCATGTCTACAGTTAAATAATTTTAGGATCGACTGGTTTCCTACTCCATTTGGGGTGAAGCAGGAGATGTACTCTCCCGACTTTATTTGCTTTTATGTTAATGACTTAGCCCAAGAAATCAAACAGGCGAATCTAGGTATATTGATTGACAATGTGAACTTAAGTATTCTGTTGTACGCTCATGACATTGTGTTGATTGTCGAGAAAGGGTTTAATCGCAAAACATGCTGAATCTCATGAGTTTATGGTGTAGTAAATGGAGACTTGTTGTTAATAGTGAAAAACACAGATTATACATTTTAGAAAGCAATACGAACAGTAGAGCAGTGATATATTTCAGTTTGGATCAGTGCCCTATCGACGAGTATTGATAATAGACTGAAAGATCTAGACTCAAAAATAACCGACATAAACGAGTTTAGGAGTGACAAAGTAATAATAGTGCCGCAAGTGCAAGCAGAATTAAGAAAACAGGAATAGATTAGGAGGGTAAAATGCATAGATAGAGACATTCAAGATGTACATTAGAATAAATAAAAGGGAACGGAGGAGGAAAGGGAGAGAGACCCAAAAGTGAGCGTAGTGCACACTATTAACTTAAATCAGTAGTGCATTTAAAAACCTGCCCAAACACATAGGCAGGAGCAGTTTTCCTTTTAGAAAAGATTTACTGAACTTGTATCTCAGATACGCCCGAGGTGGGTGACCTTATTGGTGAATATGAAATTAAAGAAATGTATGCGGGTACGGCGCCATTTCGAGCTTTGTAGGGTTAAGGTGCTCTTTCAAAAATGCATATTTGGGCATGCACGCATCACACACAAAGCTTTAGGGTTTTCAGTTTGGGCGGTGTATTTCACTCTGATGCGTGCGCGCACAACCAAAAAAACAGATCTGGTGATACTCACCTCTCCAAAGTGTGAGTTATGGCGTGTCATGGTGAAGGAGGGGGAGTTAAACCCGCTCGTGGAGGCTGACAGAAACCCCCGCGAGCAGAGGGCTAAGTGGATTGTCAGATAAGATCAGTCCTTTAGGAATGAGCTTCGTGATTTACCCAAAGTATAGCAACACGGGAGGAGTTAATTCAGGGGCAATGGGCGAAATTCCTAAAGCCAACAGTCATCTCAGGGAAGAGAGGGTTATTATTATTACTAGCTAAATACTCTGATGTTCTTCATGCTGAGTGTTAGACCGCTCGCCTACGGGCGAGGCAATTATAAAACCTTCAAACATAAGACCACAGTCTCGCTTCCTTTGACAATAGAAGTGGTAAACAACAAGTGGTTAAAGTAATGTGATGATAACATCCGCTAGAGGGGGCCGCAGCAATTCCAATGGTCCAGTGCACGGTTGACCATAATAGGTGGTCAGGGAGCCCTCTCCTTCTATTCTCGTAGGAGGATTGGAAGCCCCACATTGGAAGCTGCGGAGTCTGTGGTGGATGACACCATCCTGACCTGAGATAAAGGGTGAGACTGTTTTCTGGACAATTAACGTTAGGTAAGCAAAACACCAGGGCAATAGAATAGTCCCGCTCATGGGACTGTTTTCTGGTGCAAAAGTGGCAAAGGAGGAAGTTTAGGAGGAGTTGGGCGGAGTAACTGTATGTGACACTTACCGCTCGTGGGTAAGTGATTGAAAAGGTCTAGGGTTGGGAACTTTGAAGGGAGTAGGAGTCAATACCATAAGAATGGTCAAATCAGTGTAAAGCAGTGCAACATTAATAAAGGTACAACACAAGGCAAGATGATAGTGGGGGACATGATTGAAAAGGTCAATGGAAACTGAATGTGACTATGAGCAAAACTCTCATGGGAAATAAGGGAAACGAATATGACTGCGAATGAATTGAGTAACTAGAAAGTGAAAGGTTGAGGGCGACAGCCTGGGCAAAAAAATAAATTAAAAGGGAAAAGGAAAGGTGTTTTAATTTATTTTTGTCCATTTGAGGAGCAGGATGAGCAACAAAGGAAGCAAGACGTCGTGTCGCCCTGATCCGCTGACCAGGCCGGGGAAGGTGAGGTATAAGAAATGGGACTAAGGGTCGTGAATCAAGAGCCCTTACGACCCCATAGGGGGTAGAGGAAGGTCAGGCAAACTACTTTGGAATGCATGCTGTGAAGTAAGGTTCGGTGCCAAGCTATCAGAGATTGGCCGCAGCTGCATTCACTTATCAAAAAGCCTCCACTTTGACGATGGGACAATCAGTAATACTATATACGTCCCATCAATTACATGCAGTACGAATACATGGTGGTTGCCCTATTTAACAAGGATGGTGGCGGCTCAAACGCTAAGGAGAGGGTGAAACCTGAGTAACGTATAAGAACAGGAAGACCCTTTGCGCCGATTAGGCACCTCCCACCACCTGATGCATGATAGATTATGTGGAGAGGATTGAACGAATTGAACAAAGCAAGAAGTGACATGCTAGTGGTGGTGGATAGGCTTAGTCGGTGGGTAGAGGCGACACCTACAAGCAGCGCAGATGCAGGACAACAGAGACGACAGGGGACAGAGCAGGATGAGGTAAAGGTAAGTTGTCTAGACACCCCTATGAATGTTCCACCAGAACATAAGGCAAGGAGTGCGCCCACTATCAAGGCTATATCAATATTTTCTCCTTGGATTCAGGTCATAAGAGATGCAGAGTGGATAAACTATTTATGGTACAATCAACAGAAATGTATTAACCACACAACATTATCATTACAAGGAATAAAGGAACAGTCGCAAGTGTGGAGGATATGAGAACCGAACACGTTAAAATACATTAGGAGAAATAGCGAAGTGGGTGGGGTTGGTTAAATATATCTTGGAAAGTAACGTTGGGAAAACATAGGAGAGAGTATAGGATTGGTAACAGTGATGTTGTTGTTTGCCTCATGCTGCCTAAATTCCCATTATCCAATCCCTAATGAAAGATAATAGGAAATACAAGCGAGCAGTTTCTGGTTACAGTGGGCCCAATAGAGGACGTGGGGGATGCAGACGCTGAGGTGAAGTGGGTCACGCCTGCTGCCCCGGAATGGAGTGAACCAATGGACGTGTCGTCGCACGGCTAAGGGGGGTGGGGTGTTTCACTGTACATGTCATCCAAATAGGACCCAACAGTATCGAGACAGGAGAGGAAACCCGGTGAATGCCAGAGGGGACCCACTCAATTGCCCGTTCGGGAACCGCCTCTGCGAGTACGGTGTGAGAGGAGGCGCTGGTCGGGAGTGCTGGAACTACCATCCCCTTGCCAGCAAGCTGGGGGAGGATCCCCGGTTCCGGGCCGGCTACGTGGGTGACAGCCCGGATGGAGGAGACGGCGCCAACGGGACGAGGAGCAGTGATCCGATACGTTGTACATCATGCGGGCTGAGACGACCTCTCCTCAGGAATGACCCTCTACGGTGTGCAGAACACCTGGGTCGATGAAAACATTTACACTGAATACATACGTAAAATGAACTGAAGCGGAGTGAACACGCACAGGAGCCTGATGCTCCCTTACCTATGGCAGCTAGATTAAAGCACACACCCATGCTGCCAGAGAAAATCATGAACTGCAACGAGTGAATGCAAGGCCACCTCTCCTCTGTCCATGGCTCCAAGGGTTTCGACGCAGGACCATGAAAGAAGAAAAGACATTACCCTGCTTAGCAATTATATGTAACCCCATGTAACTAAACCCTGGCTGGTTTTATTATCCCTGTAACCATGTATGAGGTTTAAATGTATGATGCTTAGGAATGAACATGTAATCAGGTTAGACCGAGCTCAGCTTGCATTGAGCATCATTGTGAATTTATGGCCACGATTTACCCTGTAAGTGTTATGCAGGCGGCCTGAGCGATAAAGGAAGACTCCTACCACCATAGCGACAGGTGGTATCAGTGTGGAGGGGGGCCACACGATGCATGAACAACAAGGGTACTCGCATGCCCTGGCAACGTTCTGCAGCAAAGCTTGAGTCTGACTAAGTCGTGCGGGCGCAGCCTGAATAACGACTGCTGGGCTAATCGGTTTACTAGTGGCGCAAGAGAAGCAACAGAGTGGCCACTAGGGAATCTGTTGAGTTATTTACTCATCAACGAGCCGATGTGAGCTGATCAGGTTTATTCTATTTTGTTGGCATGATATGTATGACTGTGACTTGTAAGTCACAGAGGGGGAATGTGGTGGATTTTTGAGAAGATAGGACAGTAGGGGTAGGAAACAGGACTTGTGACTCAGACGCCAATTCCCAGGTGAAGCATTGTATTATTATATTCCTGTATAATGCAATGGGACCACATCGCTGTGGAATGTGTGTACTCTCTGTTGTGGGCCGCTTTGGATGGAAGCGCCTGCTGAAGGGTATGAGATCATTGCTCACACTCTGGCTCTGTGATTCTAGGGGGGTTGTTTGGGGCTGGAGTTGTATGGCCGGCTAACTGCAGATAACCGCCAGCATGATGTTTTAGTATCACACAAACATAAATAGTGTCTGTAGATAAGGTAAAGTGACACGTTGAGGCCGTAAAACACGAGCAGGCGGCACAGATCACAGGCCTTAAATACAATGAACACAGAGAGGAGCCCAAATGTAAATCTGAGTTGGAGATCCACGGACCCATTAGTACAGCCGTAAATTATTCCTGTCTAACAAAGTATGTGCACGGAGGTCCGAGACTTGAAGTTGGACTGTGCCCCACTCACGATTTAATCAATCAGAACCCCCACCCCACCAGATGGGGCTGTCAAAAGACGGGGCTCCTGTCATTCGAATTTATGGGCTCCGGCCAAGCGCTGCTCTTAAGCAGAGAGGGACAGAGCTAAATTCCACCACACTTTAAATGTTTAACTTTGTAATAGAGATCCTGTATATACATATTTTGCCAGCATTTGGGCTGCATAACAAGCATATTAAAATTATAGATCACTGGCATTAGGCCATTGAATAAAGTATGGGGCAAAAATGTATTCCTGTATTAATAAAGCTGTTATCAAGTTACACAATTTAAGCAAAGGCATAATACACAGTTGGGGCAGCTCAAGGTTGGTTATATTTGTTTAGGGCCGTGTATGCGAGCCCAAGGCTGGTCATTTCTACCTAAGTCTGTGTATGTTTGCTCAAGATTTGGCTATGTCTGTTTATCCTTTTATTAATCTGTTAAATGGGGAAAGAATGAAAAGGCGAAGTTGAAGGGGCCCCAGAAGGATGGGCCTCTACGAAGTCAGAGGGAGGGGTTGAGCCAGGGGGGCGTGGTGGCCAACCTCCAAGGAGGAATGGAGGAGATTAAAAATGTGTGCACGGAAGAGGGAGGCAACTGTTTTTGCGCAAATTCAGCCAGGTTGTTGTATCTAAACTTGTGTTATATACAATAAACCGTATTTACCTCAGACTCTGACGATTGTGCTGTTTTGGGGCAGCGTTCGAATTCTACAACAATAGCTAGTTAGTTTCAGTAAAAGACTAAACGACTAGCTACTTCAAAATGAATCACTAACACAATCTAAAATGTAAAACAATTAACAATATAAGCACAGTAGCCTATACAAAAGGAAATTGTAAAGGTTATCTCGTGTAGTGGTCTGTCTCCGTCTCCGAGGTTAAAGCAGGACCGAGCAAAACTTATGAATGCGAGCTCGTCATGTTGTCATAGCAACTACATTCAAATTATTTCAATGACATCACTCGGACACATTCCTGAACACCTGGACACATCCATAGATTATATGGATGTGAAAATGTATACTGAAAATGTATGCATTCACTACTGTAAGTCGCTTTGGATAAAAGCGTCTGCTAAATGGCGTATATTATTATTATTATATTCATATCCAATTGTGGGATGGACTAGCTTGCTATGTATACAACAAATAACACTGCAAGGTTTAAAATGATGGTGTGTGTGTGTGAAAGAAATCAACTAGTCTTGTGGGTACTACAGTAAGTTAATATAGCAAACTAGTCCATCCCACGTTATGGCCTGTTATCTGTGAAATTAACTCCTTTAACGTTACCCACATGAGTTGAGCATAAACACTATCGGTGACGTTAGCTAGCATTTACATCCATTAAACGCGAAGGCTACTCAAGGAATGTCAGGATATATGATATATCTATTATTATTATGTGTGAAACAGCGAACTTTTCCCCCCCCACTAGCATCACTAACACAATGTAAAATCTAAAACAATTAACAATATAAGCACAACTCCTATACAAAAAGGAAATGATAATGGTGTTATCACGATTTTTATTTTACTAGCAAATATTTCACTAGCCATCTAAGCAGGCGATCCATATATTATGTTCGTAGCTAGGCAGCGAACTTAACTGTGCAGCTGAACAGACAAAGGATACTATTATGTCCGTAGCTAGCTGGCTATATCATTATAATAGCCTATAATTCTATATTATAATTCATATATTATATTCGTAGCAAGGCAGCGAACTTAACTGTGCAGCTGAGCAGACAAAGGATACTATTATGTCCGTAGCTAGCTGGCTATATCATTATAATAGCCTATAATTCTATATTACAATTCATATATTATATTCGTAGCAAGGCAGCTAACTTAACTGTGCAGCTGAACAGACAAAGGATACTATTATGTCCGTAGCTAGCTGGCTATATAATTATAATAGCCTATAATTCTATATTATAATTCATATATTATATTCGTAGCAAGGCAGCTAACTCAACTGTGCAGCTGAACAGACAAAGGATACTATTATGTCCGTAGCGAGCTGGCTATATCATTATAATAGCCTATAATTCTATATTATAATTCATATATTATGTTCGTAGCAAGGCAGCTAACTTAACTGTGCAGCTGAACAGACAAAGGATACTATTATGTCCGTAGCTAGCTGGCTATATCATTATAATAGCCTATAATTCTATATTATAATTCATATATTATGGTCGTAGCAAGGCAGCTAACTTAACTGTGCAGCTGAACAGACAATGAATATTGTTATGTCCGTAGCTAGCTGGCTATGTAATTATAATATAATTATATATTATATTTCATATATTATGTTCGTAGCAAGGCAGCTAACTTAGCTGTACATCTTATTCGTAGCTAAATTACATCACCCGGACACCCCGGACACATTCTTTTGCGTTTTCTCACTCAGGAATGCGAGCACGTCATGTTGGCATAGCAACTGCAGTCCAAAATTCCGATGTCATCACCCGGATTACATCACCCCGGGCTCATATTGGCACCCGGACTAGAATTGCCATCACACCGTCTCTCTACTGTGGCCGGACCTAAAGCCTGACTGGAATTTTTCCAAAATGTCATTTTCATTTAGAAAGTAATTTAATTGGTTAAAGACTACTTTTTCGAGAACCTTACTTATAAATGGTAAATTAGAAATGGATCTATAATTGCTTAGGACATTTGGATCCAGGTTAGTTTTTTTCAAAAGCGGTTTCACGACAGCGGTTTTGAAAGCATTTGGAAAAGTTCCGGTCTCAAGAGATGTATTGATTATTTTCCTAACTGGTTCAGCGAGACAGTTAAAAGTTTTTTAAGAAATTTTGTAGGGACAGGGTCAAGATTACAAGTTGATGACTTACTCTGTGTCACGATTTTATTAAGATCAGCTTCAGAGATACTATTAAAATGCTTCAAGGTTGCTTTATTGTCAGAAGATAGCTCGTGTGCGTCATTAATATGTCTGACAATACCTGCCCGAATGGTTGTTATTTTTTTATTAAAATACTGAGCAAATTCATCGCATTTTTCGGCAGACGCCATACCGAGAGGATCCGAAATTGGTACAGGGTTTAAAAGCTGGTCAGTTGTTGAAAATAATACCCTGGAATTGCCATTGTTCTCTGCAATGATCCTTGAGAAATAGGCTTTTCTCTCGGAGCGAATGACATTATTATATGCAATAATATGCTCCTTAAAAATGCTGCGGTGTATCTCCAGTTTAGATTTCCTCCAAGTTCGTTCAGCCGCTCTGCATACACTTTTTTTGGGCACGGATAGTAGGGGAGACCGGGGTTGGTTGGCACACTTTTCACACTCTGCCGTATTTCTCTGGCATATTTTATGTGAGGATATTCTAACTAGTGCCAAATTAAAGGTTAAGGTCTCAGCTATAAATACATATATTTCAATGTCAACAAATTTTTTCTTCAATTAGGTGATTCGTGATTAAAGTCATGTTGTGCACTTGTGCCAACCAGCCCCAACACGGGGTTGGTTGGCACACGCTTTGGGGTTGGTTGGCACAATGTTAAAATGCTATCAGTACAAAGAATGAAGCAACAAATAGAAACAATTTGAACCAGAACCAGGAAATGTAAACATTCAATATAATATCTGCCCATTTTTTAACCAAATAATTTTTTTTTATCAGTTCACTAATAATGTTTCATTAATTATGTCTTTGGACTTTATAAGAACAACAAATAAAACACTGAATAATTTTGTAACAATTATAAACTTAATCATTTAAAAGGTGCACCATGTAACATTAGCACAGCAGCACAACTATAACCACAAACTACTCAATTCAGAACAAATTCTACAAAGAGCCTCTTTTTAGTGTTAGCCTTTTGCTCCTCTAGATCTCTTTTGACTGGTTTGTCTGTCACTATGGCGGTTTTCCTCCTGACAGCACCACCAACCTTCCTTAGGGAAAGGCCGCAGCTCCTGTGGGGTGGGGAGACCTCTCCCAGTGCCAGCAGAGAGACCACTTGGTCCAGGCACACCATTGACACATGTGCCAACCAACCCCAAAGTCAGTGTGCCAACCAACCCCACTCTCATTAGGACACATCTCTGTGCTAATATGCTCAGCTAGCTAGCATGACTCATCACAACCTTTCAAATCTTCTATCAAAATTTATCTGATTCCTATCTCTATTAACTAAAAATAATATAATGTCAATATCTCTATCTAACACAGTTTTATAATATATTTAGTGGGGGGACCATTTTGTACTTTTGACCATACAAAATGTAAAAGTTGTCCTCACCTCAACACTTAGTGACCTTCAGATGTTTTTGACAGAATAAATGAGTGCAGGTAAAGAGGACAAACATTTTAATGTTACATTTTTGTGACAGCACCCTATAGGGGGCTGGAGATTAACCGTGTGCCAACCAACCCCTGAGCCAACCAACCCCGGTCTCCCCTACTATTTATCCAAGGTGAAGTTTTCCTACATAACTTCGTTTTCGTCTTAATTGGAGCGACAGTGTTTAATGCACTACTCACGTTATCATTAAAGGCATCGGCCATTTCATCTAAAGAATGAAGTTCGTTACATAGATTAAGAGAGTTTACAAGCTCGGTGAATTTAGTTTCCACTGTGGCGTCCAATAACCTTTTCTGAATAGTACATTTTCTTTTATTGCTCGGTGCATTTAAGAGAACATCAAAGAAAACACAGAAATGATCAGAGACAGTTATATCGGATACTGAGACATTTTCACTGCCTATCCCATAAGATATTACCAGATCAAGTGTGTTGCCTAATCTATGGGTAGCTTCTTTAACGTGTTGAATTAATTCTAGGTTGTCTAAGATATCCAGGAAGTCCATGGCCTTCAAGTCCGTACTACGGTTGATGTGAATATTCATGTGACCAGTAATGATTATTCTGTTATAACTCATGATGACAGAAGATAATAGCTCAGAGATTTCAGAAAGGAATTCTGAGGATTGTTTTGGTGGTCTGTAAACTGTTAAGATAAGTATGTTTGACTCTGCTTTTAAGACAATGGCAAGATATTCGAAGGAAAGAAATGTACCTAAATCAATCTGGGTGCAGCAAAATTGGTCTGAAAAAATTACGGCTAAACCCCCGCCTCTTTTATTCTGTCTGATTGATTCAATAGACCCGTAGTTTGGGGGGCATGATTCAACAAGGGTTGCAGAGATATCGCTCTTCAGCCAAGTCTTGACAAGGAATAAAAAGTGCAATTTCTTCTCGGAAATAAAATCATTAATTAAAAAGCTCTTATTAGTAAGTGATCTGACATTAAAAAGTGCCATATTAATGTTCGTATTAGAGCGTGTGCTATTTTTGGGGCAGTTAAAACATGGAATTTTAATCAAGTTATCGACATTCAGTCCCCTCTGTAGTCTCTGCCCACATTTTCTACGTGTGGTAATCATGGAGGGAATAGTAGCAGGTTCAAGTTTATTATGCACGATAGAAGAGGCCTTTCGAGCAGATTCCTGTTCCCTAATTAGATGGTGTTTTTGACACGAATTCGGCATTGCTATAGATTTGGGATCAGAAAGTTCCTGTGTAGGTATTGTATGTCAGGAATTACTTAAACCCAGACTATGTTCTAGATTTTTTGCAATAACGGTGGACCCTAGATCAGATGGGTGCAGACCGTCTCGATGTAGCAGTTTGGGTTAATAAATATTCATATATATGTATTCTGTGGCTGTATATGAATCTGGTTATGAATAGTTTTGAGTCCCTCAGAGGCAGACATACCTGGCTCATAAGACGTATCACCTGAGAGGTGATCCGGAGGAGGTGGTGACAGGACACATTGATAACCAGCCTATCAGTGGTGGTAACACGTTGAGGAGGTGACAGTATGGAAAGTTTCTCACTCCATAAGACACTAGGGCACGGCCTTCTCCATCTCTCCACCTAGACTATGTTTGGCAGTAGGCTAGGCTGAAAATATATGTTTTTAATCTAGACTTCAAACTTGAAACTGTGTCTGAATCCCTAACATGCTTTGGTAAACCATACATGGTATGATCAATCTTTGTTTGCTCAATAGATCAGTGCAGTAATACAGATATAATAGATATCATTGTTGGCGGCTGCATACCATACCTGTAACACTGGGAAGGAAAAGGTTCGTAATTTTAATTTATTTTTTAATTTTTTAAAATAAGGAGTAAGCAGTACATATAAAAAAGTATTGAACAAGTAAGCAGTGGTGATGACAATTGGCTAGATGTACAGAATTCAATGGTGGTGGAGTCTGAAAAGGTGGGTTTTGAGTCTCTTGCAGAAGATCGCAAGTGATTCCGCGGTCCTGACCGATTCCACCACCAAGGGGTCAGGACAGAGAAGAGGCGAGACTGTGAGAAACCGCTGCCAGGTGCCCGGAGGGATGGGACAGTCAGTTTGCCAGAGGAGGCTGAGTGGAGGGATCTGGCTGGGGTGTAGGGTGTGATGAGTGTCTTGAGGTAAGGGGGAGCAGTTCCTCTAGCCGCTTGATAAGCCAGCACCAGTGATTTGAATATGATGCGTGCTGCGATGGGGAGCCAGTGCAGAGAGGAGAGTAGAGGGGTGACATTGGTCTGGATATCATACCCCTGATATGGAATTAAGTTTATATTAATCACTGTCATTCATACAATTGCCTTGTTTGAGAGAGAGAGAGAGAGAGAGAGAGAGGAGTTTAAATAAGCGTGATGATTTATTTGTTCAGACGCTAAGGGCAATATTCTCTGCGGAGGTCATTAACACAGCATGAAGGCTTGTCCGCTTATCTCTTGCTATCCACTGCACCACCGTGCCGCCTAGAAACAAGTTTGAAAGTAAATAACAATTACATAAAGTAAATATTTTATTGTTAGTAATTACTATTGTAAAACAAATACATCTAGTTATGATTGTTCCTGTAATAATAATTTGCCATCTATAATGAATTGTATATCCCAGCAAATGCAACACTTGTTTTTAAATTTATCAAGGCTCTAACTTTAAATAACATACATTGTCATTTTCTCTCAATCAATAATAGAGTAATTACCATTTCCTTTTGTGACCAAGTAGTAGAGTCAGAACCAATAGCTATGCCAGACTATGCCACGATGGGAATTGCACCCAAATAAATATTTTTAACACTAATGATAAAGCAGAGGTTTCCCCAACAGGTCTATTCAACTAAAATTCAGTGGTTCTCAATCCTCTCCTCGGGGAACCCCAGCCAGTCCATGTATTTGTTAAATTCCACCACCAGCACACCTGATTCAACTAATCAACGCTCGTTAAGTAGAAATTAGTTGAATCAGGTGTGCTGGTGGTGGAACTGAACAAATACATGGACTGGCTGGGGTTCCCCGAGGAGAGGATTAAGAACCACTGAACTAAATGAATTGAGCAGAGACAGGAGTTCAAAGTGAAAAAGATTCCATTTTATTTAGTTTCAAGAGCCTGCAAAAAAGGGGTTATGAGTAAGAAGCAGGAACAATGCAGATCAAAAAAGGAGTATCAATTTATTATAAACAAGTATCTGTTAACAAGGGCAAAACAGCAAATATAAGGGCAATTCCAGATTAGAACTAGTCCTGAATTAAAACAGAAATCAGTTTCCAAAGGCACTATAAAAAAAGGGAGCGAGACAGCCCGACAAAGGGGAAGGTATAGTTACTACCAGCGGCTATTCCAGGTACACACCAATCATGCTTGTGCTCTGGTGACTCACGCACACACGTGCACACACTGCCCTCTGTGAAGAAAATGTGGAAGACAGTGTTAGAGGTAAATATCACTAAAGCAAGGGGCCTCCTGTTCTATAACCACCCCCACTAGTCTGGACGCTCGGCTCTTCGGGCAGGCCACTAGAAGATACAATGTTAGTATGAATGTAGTGCTAAAAGGTAATATGCACTGAGAAACAGTTGGCTTCATGAAAATAAACAAAAGACATGGGAACTGCACTAGTGCAGGAAAACAGACCGCTATGGCTGGACTCAAATCAGTCTATGCTGAGAAAGGCTAAAGTCGATAAATCGTACCAAATAGTAATCCCACAAGTCAATGGTTTAGAAATAATGTGTCTCAAACTGCAATGACGGTTTCGCATCAAGAAGCACACACCTAATCTAGGCAAAACAGCAGCTAGGTAAACCTAGAAACAGAGATACAAGGCCCATTATTACATGATAAGCATCAGACAATGCTAACATTGGAATACATTACCTCAGAAATAAGTTCCTATATTTACCGCGAATACACTTTAATACAATAAATAATTACAACATACCTCTGAGTCAATGCGCACTCCTACATGTACCGCTAAATAAAACAGCTAAATATTGTTACCTCGGTCGGTGTGGAACACTACTGCGATCACTGCGCGACCTACGAATTCCCATTGCAACATGTTACAAATATATTAATGTATTAAGTATACTTAGAAGCAAGCAAAGTCTTGTTTGGCAAATTTAAACATACCTCGCGAGTATAACAAAAGAGCTGAAACGTCATGGGGCAGAACCGGAACCAGGAAACCAGCTTGATTAGGACGCGTTTTCATGGTCTTTATATACACACGTAAATCAGCCTAAATGGCTTACCTGACCAGGAAGTACTTTACGTCATACAAGGGGCGGTGCTTAAGGATTACAAGTGCTGGACACTATGGGCCCTATTTTCATGCCGGTGAAACAGGACACCTGTCATGGCAAATGTTGTCTGGGGCCAAAATGTGTCAGGGGCGTGTCCGGGGTGATGTAATCGGAATTTTGGACTGTAGTTGCTATGCCAACATGACGAGCTCGCATTCCTGAGTGACACAACCCAGAAGAATGTGTCCGGGTGACATAATTTAGCTGTATAAGCTATATTTAGCTGACGAATAAGCTGTACAGCTAAGTTAGCTGCCTTGCTACGAACATAATATATTAATTATAATATATAATTATATTATAATTATATAGCCAGCTAGCTACGAACATAACAATATGCATTGTCTGTTCAGCTGTACAGTTAAGTTAGCTGGCTAGCTACGAATATAATGTATGGAAGGTGGCTAGCTACGAATAACAATTGCTTGTTCAGTTGTAAAACTAGCTAGCTGGCTAGCTAGAAGGTGGCTAGCTACGAATAAAATTGCATATTCAGCTGTAAAACTAGCTAGCTGGCTAGCTAGAAGGTGGCTAGCTATGAATAAAATTGCATATTCAGCTGTAAAACTAGCTAGCTGGCTAGCTAGAAGGTGGCTAGCATCCATCTGAATCCATATTGTTATGTTCGTAGCTAGCTGGCTATATAATTATAATAGAATTATATATTATAATGAATATATTATGTTCATAGCAAGGCAGCTAACTTAGCTGTACAGCTTATTCGTCAGCTAAATATAGCTTATACAGCTAAATGACGTCACCCGGACAATCGGACACATTCTTCTGGGTTTTCTCACTCAGGAATGCGAGCTCCTCATGTTGGCATAGCAACTACAGTCCAAAATTCCGATTACATCACCCCGGACACGCCCCGGACACATTTTGGCCCCGGACAACATTTGCCATGACACCGGCGCTAAACGGCGTTATGCCCTAGCGCTGGCGAATTGCCAGTTTCGTCTGTCGAAACTAGACCACCTCTTAGCGCAAATGCTGGTGCTCTGTGCAATTTGGTGACTTTATTGATGCGCACATATGAGCATAAGGTTATCTGAAATCACATGAGGATGTTTTGTGAATATTGTGAATTTACCCCCACGTTGAGGCAAATCGTCCAATCCATGGGCAACTTGCAAGCGTAATCAATTAAGCTAAAAACGATTTCACCTCAGCTTGTGGTTATTCAATGCACGGACATGAAAGACTGAAGCCAGCAGGCCATCCATCGCTACCGTTCAGTAAGATACACCTGTTAAATAAATATATGTTTGTACGCACGTTGTTTTTCTTATGTGAAAGGGTTTTATTCTTTCCATTTGCACTACATAAAATACATAATTGGACGCCAAAGACGATACCGTGAGCAATACCCTGGGTTTGGTAGCCGGTGTTTGCCAGACGGCTATCAGTTTGGCTGTACATGCAGTTTCTTCCAGTCTTGTCCAACATGCAAATTAGTTTATTACTTTTCCTACACCCAATAGCCAGCAGAGAACTAAACAGGATTTTTATATGCAATGTGGATTCCCTGGGGTCTTGGGTGCCATTGACTGCACACATGTGCAGTTGCGTGCACCATCTGATCACAGTATCATTTATGTGAATCGGAAGGGGGTCCACTCCATTAATATCCAGGTTGTTTGTGATGCACACTCCAGGGTGACGCATGTAGGCCTACTGCATGATGAACATAAATGAAACAGGCCTAGTTGCAGTTGTGAGTTTTAAAAACCTTGTTTTGGTTACCAAAAACTGAAAAATAATATATATTTTTTGGCAGTGAGTAATTTCCTACACCATCAAAAGGCACTTGGAAACTGGAGGAAACTCTGACAGGAAGAGGTTTAGCAGACCCAAAGCCACAACAAAATCAGAAGACAAGTTTCTGAGAGTCAACTGCTTGCATGATAGGCAGCTCACAGGATAACAGCTTCAAGCACAGCTTAACAGTGGTCAAAGTAAGGAAGTCTCAGTTTCGACTGTGAAGAGAAGACTTCGAGCTGCAGGTTTGACAGGTCGAGTGGCAGTAAGAAAGCCATTGCTAAGATGGCAAAATAAGAAAAAGAGGCTTGCCTGGGCCATGAAGCACCACCAATGGACTACTGAAGACTGGAAGAAGATTCAAAATTTTAAATCTTCGGTTCATCATGCAGGGGTTTGTACGCCGTAGAGTAGGCGAAAGGATGGTTCCTCAGTGTGTGACACCAACTGTCAAATGGAGGAGGAAGCGTGATGGTCTGGGGCTCTTTTGCTGGATCCAGAGTCGGCGACTTAGGTAACCTAAACTTTTTTAACCTCTGGCAGTTTACTGCTTACCTTTGTACCATTTCAGTTTATTCACTGGACTTGAACTGCTTAAATTTAAGTAAAAACTGGAAAATGGGGGTGTTATAAAACTTTTGACCGGTAGTGTATACGTTGTAAAACATTGTCAATTATGAAATAAACCTAGTTTCCAGCAGGTGTACTCATACTATTGACTGGTACTGTACATCTCTCTAATACCTGTCTGTAACGTCTCCAGTAACATGTTTCACATTGTGGTATTGTGGCAGCCCAAGGGGCTGCACAAGGAAATGGCTGCCTGGCACTTCGACACATGGGAGCCAGAACACTACATTTCCCAGCAGGCCACAGTCACACCTGAACCAAGTTGAGTGTTTGGGACTAATGACCAGCTGAAGGCCATTTCGAGACCTATTTAAAGGACTCTTTCCCAGCACCTGTTGAAAGGAGTAGGAACGTGTTTGGGATTCGGAGAAAGCAAACCTGTGAAGTCTATTGACCAACCAGGATTAGGAGAGAGAGTGTGGAAGAGTGATTTGGAGTGTTTTTGGAATTGGATTGTTTGAGGATCCCGCTTTGTGTACCAACTATGGGCTGGATTACGGAACTGAACTGGATTTGTGGACTGGATTTTGGACAACAACGACGACATAAAGATCGTGGACTTTGTGTTTGTATTCCCCCGAATACCCCGCCCTTTGTTTTGTGTAGTTTTTGTCAAGAGTATTGTTTAATAAATTATTGTTTCGGTTATATACTGCCTCCTCCAGGTTATTTACCCTGCCTACACCCTCTGCAAAGGTCCGTGCATGTCGCCCAACCCCTAGGGACACCACAGTATCTTGTGAGTTAAGAATAAAAATAACTTCCTTGCCTTAAATCGGAAGAGGACAGGCACTGAGTTTTGAATGCCATCCTAGGAGACCGGGGACACAGTTTGGAAGTTTTGCATGTGGTCCCAATTTGTTGCTATGGCTGTGAAATGACAGCTAGATTCAAATCTACACCCCAAGTCTTGTCTCACAGCGATGCTTGATGAAGTCAAAACGTGTTGTGTTTACAGACACAGCCATAGTCATTTGTTTTTTGCTCTATCGTTGCGAGATGTGCATTTGTATATTTGCTAGCACACATAGCATGGGACCTTTTTTCAGCTGCCTTTTCCACCATTTATTTCCGACCTGCTGTGGATCATTAATTAAAAAGAATAGCTGAAGTGAACAGGATTGGAACCATGCTCAAACTCCAGCTCAACATGTCTTACACCTCCTCGACATTTCTCGAGAGAGTTCTGTAGGGGTGCTGGAAGAATATCTGAAATGTGGGCTCACCTCCACTTCATTTACTTATGCTGTTTCCCATTTTTCTCCCGATTTAGAAGGCCTAATTAATTTGAGAGGGTGTAACATGCACACGCTCTGCCCCCTTTCTGCCGTTTCTTCTCCACTCCACAGTCCACCAGCCAAGCTGCTCAGGCATCCTGCCAGAGGAGTACATACAGAGGACACATTGCAGTACATTTGGTCATTGTCATACTTGCCAAACTGTTTCTTAAATTGGTTTTAAATACAGGTAAAACTAAAGTTATGCATTTTCAAGATCTCACTCAGAGCCTGCTATTTCCAACATCTCAACCCTTGAGGGGATCTGTATTGACCAGGTGGATATCTTGGAATCTGGCTTGATGCAAAACTTACATTTAAAACACATATAGAAAATCTTGTTAAAAAACTCAAGATCAAACTTGGATTCTATTTTAGAAACAAGGCATGTTTTAATTTTGTTGCTAGGAAAAGACTAGTAATAGCTACTTACCTTCCTGTGATTGATTATGGAGATGTGCTTTATATGCATGCTTCTGCCACTTCGCTTCAAGCTATAGACACTGCTTATCATGGTGCCTTGCGTTTCATTTTGAAAGCTAAATCTCTGACCCATCATTGCCTCCTGTATGAAAGGTCAGGTTTTACCTCATTATATTATCGGAGGTGGCTCCATTGGCACATCTTTCTTTATAAAGCCATTATAGGGCTACTCCCTGCCTACTTGAATTTCCTCTTCATTCGCATCACTAGTAGTTATAATTTGCGCTCTCAGCATGTGCTACTTTTTACAGTCCCTCGCGTTTCCACGGAATTTGGAAAGACTGCCTTTGGTTATCATGCCCCATGGTCCTGGAATCAGCTCCAGAAAAAGGCAAATACGGCTGACTTCATTCCTCTAGCGGGTTTTAAAAGTTTGTTACAGTCTTTAAAAACTGAAGTCTGTAGCTGTTTTATTTGAGATTGTATTTTTGTATATTGTTATTCTATGTATTGCATTTCTTGTATTGTTATTGTATTGTATTGCGGAAACTTATGTTGCTGCCTTCTTGGCCAGGGCTCCCTTGTAAAAGAGATGTAAATCTCAACGGGACTCACCTGGTTAAATAAAGGAGAAATAAATAAATAAATAAAAAAGAAGAAGAAAGAGCACTTTTCATATTAAGTCAAAAGTTAAGGGTAAGTGTTGACTGAATCCACGTGCATTACCGAGATAACCACATTCGTCTACCACAGTCACCCATCCACCTTTCACCGCCTTTTCCCTGAAGGTGAAGTGGAGATCACAGCCTTATTGAAAAGCCTGTCTCCTGTCTCCTCCAGGGGATGGTAGGCCCAATTTCCTGTCTTAATTTCCTTGAAAACAACCCTTCTATAATCCGAGAAATATTCATTGAGGCCGGAGACACTTGCATCAGCAAGAGAGCCATAATGAGCAGGAGAGTGGGCTCAAAGGAACAGCGGGGGTTACTTCCTTGGCAGGATAAATAGACATGTCTGGAACCCAACTCCAGTCATACGCTTTAGCCTCTCTATGAGGAAGATTGATACTTCATTATTTCTGGCCATGCAGAAGTTTCTGTAAAAAAAGGTCTCTAAATCTTTTAATTAGAGAATGTCAGACATCCCAACCTGGATGGAAAACTCTATTGTCACACGCCTTTCTATTGTTGCAGCGGCTATTTTGTTTTATTTGCAATGTCCAGACATTGATGCGGGAATGGGAAGGATAGAGAAATGGCTCTCCGGTATTGTAGTGCAGAGGAACAAAAACACAATGGCAAACTCATTGTACATCTTTCTTTTGCAGATATTATTTTCGTGTTGTTGTTTTTTTTATTCCTATGAGAGCATACATTTTAAACTTTATTTTTGGAATCAGAGTTTGGCTTGACTTGGTAATGTTGTTGAACCAGAATCGATATAAAATATGAATATCAATGTTTAATATCAGTGTTTCATCTGACAACTGTGCTATATCGTGCATTCAGGACCTGAATAGCACTTTGAAGTCAGGGCACTGTGGATGGTTACACCAAAGCATAAATGGGATCCATAAATCATGTAGTCCTGTAGTGTTGTATTCCTCTGTTCTCCAAAGTGTGTGTGCCTTGTACATACAAAATGAGTTCAACTGTCTCAGTAACTAACAGAATATCAGTCTGTCAGCATCCAAAGTAATGCGTCTCGAACCTCTTTCACCGAGTTTCAAGGTCCAGTATGTGAACATGCAAGGCATACCAAGCACCTCTTCTTGCAACCAGGTTCTCTCAGAATCGTGTGAACTTGAACACGTATCATTTTCAATTCAAAATGTAAAAATGGACACTTCTGGATACTGTTTTGTAGTAAGCGTACTGCAAAATTATAAACTGGCAATAAGGAAGACAAGGCAATTATAGGCATGAGCCACTATTTAATTATTTACCTTTTAATTTTCCGTTTGTCAATACCACGGCATTGTGCTCATGCCAAAATTATATGCATCACCCATTCGTTACAGTCCACACAGATTACAGATTCTGAATGGCTCGCCGCCCCAGGTTTGTTCTGCGAACCCATTGCTTCAAATATTCATTTCTGCTTCGTTCAGTGCAAACACATTATTAAAACTCCTTTTGCAAATGTTGACTGAGCAACTTTTTTTAAACAAGGAGGAGGAACTTATTACTTGTTATTTACCCAGGTTATAACCGCTCAGGAGAAGACCTTATCATTGGCAGTCAGACCTCCGAGAATCAATTCTCTTAATGAAAAAATTATCTCTAGAAAGTAAGCTACGACTACAGAAATTGTTTAAAATGTGGTTGCTTCAAATAATGTTTGTAAATGGCTTGTCAGTATTGTATCAAGAAGACACATTTAATGTTTTAACTGGCCTAAATTATAGAAAACATTAAATTGTAAAATACATTTTGTCTTTACAAACTAAACACTCTGGCGACAACTATCGTAATATGTTGATAAATTATGAGACCATCCCTGTGTCATACTTAACAAATATCAATAATCTGCTCGTGTACGCTTATGTTCTAAACGTTTCAAAACTTAAAAAAATACTTTCTGAAGGGGAAATAAATATGTTAGTTTTATGTTATTTAAAGAATAACAATTGTGTCATCAGTAATGTATCAGAAGACACATTTAATGTTTTAACTTTTCTAATAAACTAACTATCAGCTTTAGATAAGGTTTTATTTACATTTATGTTTTCAGACCAACAACTTACGTTCTTATTTCCATTGCTTACAAAAATGTGTTGTGATATCCTTAGAGAAGGAAAATGTTTGTAAAGCTAAACCTAAACATTTCAACATTAGTGTTAAAGGTTAAAGAATGAAGTCAAAGGCTTAACATTACATTACAGGCATTTAGCAGACGCTCTTATCGAGAGCGACTTACAGTTTACATTTCTTTACACTCCATTTATACAGCTGGATATTAACTGAAGCAATTCAGGTTAATACCTTGCTCAAGGGTACAACGGCAGTGTCCCACCTGGGGATTGAACCTACAACCTTAACGTTACAAGCCCAGTTCCCTAACCATTATACCACACTGCCTGCCTTACATGTTGAGGGATTTCCAGTATGCTGTAGAGTTAACATTTTGAAGTGACTTTATTGAGAAATCGTAGCAAAACAAAAAAACGATAAATATGAGGAATTTTCCTGTCATTCTTCTCAAACAGTAAAATGAAAGCAAGCAATGAATGAAATGTTGCCATGAACCTAGATATTTCAGGATCATTGTCCTGACATTTATTGGCTTTTTTGTTTTGTTTCATTACATAAAATAAACCTATGGTTGCGTACTTATTGAGATTTCATTTAAGGTAATTCCTCTCTTTGACTTCATGGAAAGACCACGTATTAAAAAATGTAGGCTATGCGGAAACGTGGAAAAAATGACACATTCTGAAGGGGAAATATATACAGTATGTTACTTTTATATTATTTAATATAATATATTATATATATTTATTTAGAATAACTTCATGACATAATTAGATTTACCACATGCTTCAAGGCCTGCTTGTGTGCTCTAATACACTGAAAAATTGTTCACTTGCACGAAACAAGTAACGAGATAACGACCGACCAGCTATTTACAAGGTCTATTTCATAAAACTGTGAGTTGATATAAAGGTTTCGGAGGCTCAGTTTGGTGTGAAAAGCGTGCTGAATCAAGACTCAGGTAGGATTGCTTTTCCCTTATGTTCTTTTATTGGTTTTTAAAATTCTTACATTGTTTAAAAACTTTTCAATTCAAAGTTGGCATACCAACTAGAGGGGGGTAAAAACAAAAAAAAACAAGATTTGGTAACAATAGGATTTCAAAGACAGGGGAACAACTTAACAGACTAGACTATACAACAGACAGGACTGGAAATACATATAATCTTAAATCAAGACAAACCAAAAAAAAAAAAAAAAAAAAAAAAAAAAAAGGTTTGTGCTTGGGCTTGAGTGCCCAGAGCGCACCTCCTCTGGGAGGGGGGGTGAGCTATATAATTAGTTATTTCCAGTGGCGCACCCCCCATTTCCTCCTTGCCCCTCTCTCGTCCTTCAAAAAGTCCACCAAAACGCCGTCCTGGAGGAGGTTTTGAAGCCTCCTCTGGAGAGTGAACAGGTCCACTGTTTGTTTTTGGAAGACCCTGATGTTCCTTGCCTCCCACAGGACCTGCTTAACGGTGTTAATGATCCTCCAATGGCGCTGCAGCTCCGGGGTCCTACATCCCTCACGGGGGCCGTACAGGACCCTCTCAGTCGTCAGGGAGGATCTCAGCAGGAGCCTGTTCTGGGAGACAGAGGACACAACAAGGCCCCAGACCCGTCTGGCCACGGAGCACTCCCAGAACAGATGGTGTACATGTTCTGAGTCAGTGCATCCGTGGGGGCAGTTCTCGGTCAGGGTTAAGTGCCGTCTAAACAGAAATGGCCTGGTGGGGAGACAGCCATGAGCATCCATCCATGTAATGTCTTTTTGTTTATTGTTTAGTGTTTTGTGATTTGCATTTTTCCATACAATTTCAGGGTTTAAGGCTGGATTGCCCCTCGGGAGCGTCATGGTCTCTCCCGATCTCAAAAAGGACATGATATTTTTGTATGTCCATGAGGGCAACCCAGCCCCGACCAATCCCGTCCTAAAGGCAAAATCCCTCAGGGCCCTGTATACATATGGGGGGTCCCAGCTGTATGGCACATTGTGGTCCAGCCCACACAGGCCCATAGATCTGAGGAAGGGAGTGGCATAGTATTTACCAGAGGCCGACTCCCCCCACCCAGTGTGTTCTGGACCAGTGCGGCCAGACCCTGTGCCAATATTACTGATGTTATATCTGGGACCCCCTGCCCCCTTTCTCCTCCTCTTTCATCAGGGTTGTCCTTCCCAGCCTCTCCATTTTGCTCCCCCAGACAAAGCGAAAGGCCATTCTAGCAACAAGTTTGCTAGTGGCTCTGTCCGGGGGAAACACTCGCCCAATATACAGAAAGCTGGGAAGGACTATTGCCTTCAGGACCAGGATCTTACCCGCCATTGTCGTGTACCCGTGTGCTCCAGCTCCCGATTTTTTTCTGGACGTGGCGGAGGGCCTCCTCCCAGCTCCGGTTCCCTCCCCCATCATTCTGGAAGGTGACCCCCAGGAGCTTTATGCCTTCTGTGCGTACAGGGAAAGAACAGGTTAGTGACTCACTCCATGACGGCGACAGGTACAGTTCGCTCTTGTCCCGGTTGACCAGGGCGCCTGTGGCCACACAGAAGTTGTCCACCACCTTTGTAGCGGTGGTGATGGAACGACTATCTGTGCCAACGATGGTGATGTCGTCCATGTACGCCATCACCCCGAGCCGCTCCCCACTGCCACCCGGCAGTAGGTATCCCCTGACGTCTTTGTTTCGCCGGATGGCCTGCAGAAACGGCTCAAGGTAGATGACGTACAGGAGGGGCGCTAGGGGGCACCCCTGCCTGACACTGGACCTGATGTCAAATGGGGCAGAGAGGTGCTTGTTGACAACCACTCTGCCCGAGATGTCACGCAAACACATCCTGGTCCAGTGCCGGAGGGGATTTGGAAAGTTAAACTTCTCCAGCACCCTCTCCAGGCACACGTGGCTAACCCTGTCAAAGGCCTTCTCTTGATCTAGACTGAGAAGGCCTAAAGGGGACCTGCACTCCCCGGAGTGGATAATTATATCTCTCGCGAGGAGCAGATTTTCATTTATGGACCTCCCAGGAACACTGCATGTTTGATTGCGGCCGATCTTGGAACCTCCTCATCAGTGATTTGGCCATGATCTTATAATCCACTGAGAGGAGGTTGATCGGCCGCCAATTCCGGAGGTCCTTCAGGTCCCCCTTCTTTGGGACAAGGGCCACTGAACTCTGTCGCAGCGAGTCACCCAGCCGCCCCTCCCTGAAAGCCGATCTGAAGACATCCGCCACGTCGTCCTTCAGGAGATCCCAGAAGGCCTGATAGAACTCAGCTGGGATTCCGTCAGGACCAGGAGCTTTATGTAGGTTAAGGAGCGCACGGCCCGGTGAGTTCCTCGGCGCTCAGCTCCCCCTCCATGCTCTATCCCTCCAGGCGTCTGTCCAGGCCGTCCAGGAAGGTGTCCATGAGAGCCCCGTCCGTGGGCCTGTTGGCATACAGACCCAGGTAGAACTCCCTGGCCACCTCCCGGACCTCTGCCTCTTCAGACACCACCACCCCTGCGTTGTTATACAGGGAGAGAATGTTGGTTGGAGGAAGATGTATTTCCTCCGCTCCTCCCAACAGAGGGCAGAGAGATGCTGTCTAGTCTGGGCCACTTCCGTACTAACCTCCAGGCCTCGGGCTCAGTCTTTGGAGGGCAGCGTTATGGTGGTTATAAGCTGCCCTCCTTTCCTTTGCCTTCCTCCGTCCGACTGCCCGGAAGTAGCCCACCACTCTATCGGGGAGTCAAAAAGGGATTTTAGTGTGACCCACTCTGGGTATCGTCCCGAGAAGGAGAGGCGCACTTTGGGGTCCTGGAGATGGCTGGTATTCATCCTCCACGGACCCCTACCCACCGTGATGGTCTTCTCCCAGTCCATGGACACGGTCACCCTGTGGTGGTCTGAGAAGTGCACTGCTCCGATGGTATAGGAGCGCACTCTCAGGCCTGGAGAGAGCAAAAACATGTCTATTCTGGAGAAGGAGGCGCCAGAGGAACTCACCCATGTGTATTGAGGGGGAGAGGCACCCCCGGCGTCATGGAGGGAGAAATCTTCTATGATGGACTGCAGCTCCCTGCTGGATTGATCCCTCATTGGTCTGCTGCGGTCTTCATCCCTAAGGGCACAGTTGAAATCTCCCCCCACGACCAACGGCGTACGGGGGGTGATTAGGGATCTGATTTTTGTAAATAGGGAGGCTCTCTCGGCCTTGCTATTAGGGCCATACACGTTGATCACCCGGAGTGGGGAACCCCCAACGTCGAGGTCGGTCATGAGGATTCGCCCACTCTCTACTATGTCAGATGATGTTATTCTGACATAGGGGTTGTTGATCAACGTGCCGACCCCATCAGCTCACGATACGTTTGAGCCAGACCAGAGAGAGTCTCCCCTTCTCTATCCTCTCCTCAGACTGTCATCCATGGAGCGGAAGGGAATCCCACACTCCTGTAGGAGGATGACGTCTGAGGGCAGCTGTTGCAGGATGGAGAAAACTGCATGCCGTTTGATTGGATCTTTTATGCTTCGGGTATTGATTGATGTGATTGTGATTGACATGGAAAATAAAATAAAATACAGGGGAAAAATTATTGCAGGGCTGGAAATGAACCAGATTTATTGGTGTTGGCGAATGTCTTTACAAATTTGGTTTAAACGGTCAATTACCGTATCTGGTTTTGATGGGCGCCTCTCCGCCCCCTGGGTAGGTCTGCTCCCCTAGCACTGCCTGGCAAGGTCCGCCCTGGAGAGGCAGGGCCGATGGATTTCGGCCCTGGGGCCCCCTTTTGTCCAGAGGCGGAGGGCCCTTGGATGGGATCTTTGGGTTCTCTGTCTGGGGGGTGTCCGAGGACCAGAAGTGGCCAGTATCCACTGGGGCAGGTTGAGATCGATGGATTGTGGTTTTTTTGGAGCGTGGAGTTATTTTGGGCTTATTGATTGTTGTGGTTGTTTGGGGGGGGTCTGAGACTGTCTGGATGGGTTTTGATGGAAGGAGAGGTTGAGGGCTATTGCTAGGTGCGATGGGAGTAGGCATTTCTGGTTGATTAATTTGTCTATGTTTTTGTTTACTTTTCCGCTTTCTCCCTTTTACTTTGGACCAGTCGGAGGGGGGGTCTGAATCTGTGGTGTCTGAGGAGAGGGCGGGCTCTTCCACCGTGTTGAGGGTTTCCGAGTCCGCCTCCTCCTCGACTGTAGTGGGGGGTGTCTGGGAGACTGGCATGTCTGGTTATGCTGTAGTTTGGGTAGGTAGTGAGGGAAACTGAAGTGGGTCAGGCTGGGTTGTCGTGGTCGTATTTGATGGGGGGAGGTTGGGGGTGAGACTGTGGGGCAGTTCCCCTAGCCCTGTTGGCATATGAGAGAGGGCAGTCTCGAAAGAGGTGGTGGCAGGTGGTTCCTCTGGTCCGGCCCTCCGCATTGCCGCTGCTGGCACCTCGTCCTCCGGATCCACCTGGTGGTCCTGCTGCAGGGTGGAGAAAGAGAGCTGGGGAGCGTAGGCCTTGGTGGAGGTCGGCTAGAGTAGGCCCGGTGAGAAAACCCTTTCAGACCTCCTCGCCGGGCAGCTCTGCACTCCCCTCTGGTCTCCGGGCCTGGGCGTCCTGCAGCAGTTGTCCGGATCCTGGATGGCACCTGGTGTCCTGCGGCAGGGGTCTCCTGGGGTGCTGTCCTGGCTTCTGCGCTTTGAGGTTCAGCAGGCCGCGGGCAAGCCACTGGTACCTACTTTCCCCCAAAGCGCTAGGTGGGGTCCGGCCTTGTCCGTCGGCCTGGGGTTCAACCGGAAATCTTTAGTAAAAGGCGAAAGATTTATACGATCTGAAGAGAAACCAGAGTGTGCTTTTCCCTTATGACAACAAAGTCTTGAAACGCCAAGAAGTAGGCTACATAGAAATACGATAAACGCACAAGGGGACACTATTTACACATACACCTACCGTCATGGTACACTGCCCAAAGGATCACATACAATAACGCTCCGTAACAGGGGAGAGAGAGACCAACAGCATTCATGCCAACAGCATTCCACAATTATACAAGTATTATAGTTTGAAAATAACCAGATTATAAATTATATTTTTATAATTCGCAAAGGTCTATGGGACGTTACTCTAATGAATATGCTACAATTTCACTGCCCTCGTAGTGTTAGTTTCCTAAACCATTTGTCTGTCTAATTTGACCAAATTACATCCATGTTTAAACCTTGTTCTATTAAAAAACTCACTAGGCTATAATGAAAAATATAACAATTTATCACCCGGGACAGAAGTTTAACCGTTTTTATAAAAAACTTTAAAAAGCCATCCATCCATCCATCCATCTTCTACCGCTTCTCCTTGTCAGGTCGCGGGGGCAGCGTCCTAAGCAGGGAGACCCAGACTTCCCTCTCCCCGGCCTCTTCGTCCAGCTCTTCCGGGGGAATCCCGAGGCGTTCCCAGGCCAGCCGAGAGACATAGTCTCTCCAGCGTGTCCTGGGTCTTCCCGGGCCTCCTCCCGGTGGGACGTGCCCCGAACACCTCACCAGGGGAGCGCCCAGGAGGCATCCTAACCAGATGCCCGAGCCACCTCATCTGGCTCCTCTCGACGCGGAGGAGCAGCGGCTCTACTCTGAGCCCCTCCCGGATGACCGAGCTCCTCACCCTATCTCTAAGGGAGAGCCCAGACACCCTGCGGAGGAAACTCATTTCAGCCGCTTGTATTCGCGATCTCGTTCTTTCGGTCACTACCCACAACTCGTGACCATAGCTGAGGATAGGAACATAGATTGACCGGTAAATCGAGAGCTTTGCCTTTAGGCTCAGCTCCTCTTTACCACGACAGACCGATGCAGCGTCTGCATCACTGCCGACGCCGCACCAATCCGCCTGTCGATCTCCCGCTCCATCCTTCCCTCACTCGTGAACAAGACCCTGAGGTATTTAAACTCCTCCACTTGGGGCAGGATCTCCTCCCGACCCCGGAGAGTGCACTCCACCCTTTTCCGGCTGAGAACCATGGTCTCGGATTTGGAGGTGCTGATTCTCATCCCAGCCGCTTCACACTCGGCTGCGAACCGCTCCAGCGAGAGCTGGAGGTCACGGCCCGATGAAGCCAACAGGACCACATCATCTGCAAAGAGCAGTGACCCAATCCTCAGGCCACTGAACCGGACCCTCAATGCCCCCGGCTGCGCCTAGATATTCTGTCCATAAAGGTTATGAACAGAACCGGTGACAAAGGGCAGCCCTGGCGGAGTCCAACCTCACCGGGAACAAGTCTGACTTACTGCCAGCAATGCGGACCAAGCTCTGGCACCGGGTCGTACAGGGACCGAATGGCCCGTATCAAGGGGTCCGGTACCCCATACTCCCGGAGCACCCCCCACAAGACTCCCCTAGGGACACGGTCGAAAGCCTTCTCCAAGTCCACAAAACATGTGTAGACTGGTTGGGCAAACTCCCATGCACCCTCCAGGACCCCGCGGAGGGTGTAGAGCTGGTCCACAGTTCCGCGACCAGGACGAAAACCACATTGCTCCTCCTGAATCCGAGGTTCAACCATCCGATGGACCCTCCTCTCCAGAACCCTGAATAGACCTTACCAGGGAGGCTGAGGAGTGTGATCCCCTGTAGTTGGAACACACCCTCCGGTCCCCTTTCTTGAAGAGGGGGACCACCACCCCGGTCTGCCAGTCCAGAGGCACTGCCCCCGATGTCCACGTGATGCTGCAGAGTCGTGTCAACCAAGACAGCCCCACAACATCCAGAGCCTTGAGGGACTCCGGGCGGATCTCATCCACCCCGAGGCCCTGCCACCACGGAGCTTTTAACCACCGTGGCGACCTCAGCCCCAGAGATAGGAGAGCCCACCCCGAGTCCCCAGACCCTGCTTCCTCGCTGGAAGGCGTGTCGGTGGGATTGAGGAGGTCTTCGAAGTATTCCCTCCACCGACCCACAACGCCCCGAGTCGAGGTCAGCAGCGCCCCATCCCCACTGTACACAGTGTTGACAGTGCACTGCTTCCCCCTGAGATGCCGGATGGTGGTCCAGAACCTCCTCGGCCGCTCGAAGTCGTTCTCCATGGCCTCACCGAGCTCCTCCCATGCCCGAGTTTTTGCCTCAGCAACCGCCGGCCGCGCTCCGCTTGGCTCGCCAATACCCATCTGCTGCCTCCGGAGTCCCACAGGCCAAAAAGGTCCGATAGGACTCTTCTTCAGCTTGACGGCATCCTTAACTGCCGGTGTCCACCAGCGGGTTCGGGATTACCGCCGCGACAGGCACCGACGACCTTGCGGCCACAGCCCGGTCAGCCGCCTCGACAATAGAGGCACGGAACATGGCCCACTCGGACTCAATGTCCCCCGCCTCCCGGGACATGGTTGAAGCTCTCCGGAGGTGGGAGTTGAAACTCCTTCTGACAGGAGACTCTGCCAGACGTTCCCAGCAGACCCTCACAATACGTTTGGGCCTGCCAGGCCTGACCGGCATCCTCCCCCACCATCGGAGCCAACTCACCACCAGGTGGTGATCAGTTGACAGCCGCCCCTCTCTTCACCCGAGTGTCCAAGACATGCGGCCGCAAGTCCGACGACACGACCACAAAGTCGATCATTGAACTGCGGCCCAGGGTGTCCTGGTGCCAGGTGCATATATGGACACGCTTATGCTTGAACATGGTGTTCGTTATGGACAATCTGTGACAGGCACAGAAGTCCAACAACAAAGCACCATTCTGGTTCAGATCGGGGGCCGTTCCTCCCAATCACGCCCCTCCAGGTCTCACTATCGTTGCCCACGTGAGCATTGAAGTCTCCCAGCAAAACGAGGAGTCCCCGGAAGGAGTGTTCTCCAACACCCTCCAAGGACTCCAAAAAGGGTGGGTATTCTGAGCTGCTGTTTGGAGCATAAGCACAAACAACAGTCAGGACCCGTCCCCCACCCGAAGGCGGAGGGAGGCTACCCTCTCGTCTACCGGGGTGAACCCCAACGTACAGGCAACGAGCCGGGGGGCAATAAGTATTCCCACCCCTGCTCGGCGCCTCCCACCAGGGGCAACTCCAGAGTGGAAGAGAGTCCAACCCCTCTCAAGGAGACTGGTTCCGGAGCCCATGCCATGCGTCGAGGCGAGGCCGACTATATCTAGCCGGAACCTCTCGACCTCCCGCACCAGCTCAGGCTCCTTCCCCGCCAGAGAGGTGACATTCCACGTCCCTAGAGCTAGCTTCTGCAGCCGAGGATCGGACCGCCAAGGCCCCCGCCTTCGGCCGCCGCCCATCTCACACTGCACCCGACCCCCTTGGCCCCTCCCATGGGTGGTGAGCCCATGGGAAGGGGGTCCTACGTTGCCTCTTCGGGCTGTGCCCGGCCGAGCCCCATAGGTGTAGGCTCGGCCACCAGGCGCTCGCCCTCAAGCCCTACCCCCGGGCCTGGCTCCAGGGGGGGGCCCCGGTGACCCGCGTCCGGGCGAGGGAAACGTATTTCCATTTTTGTTTGTCGTCATGGGGGGTCTTGTGAGCCACGCTTTGTCTGGTCCCTCACCCAGGACCTGTTTGCCTTGGGTGACCCTACCAGGGGCATGAAGCCCCCGACAACTTAGCTCCTGGGATCATTGGGACACGCAAACCCCTCCACCACGGTAAGGTGGCGGCTCAAGGAGGAGTGGCGGCTCAACTCAAAAAGCCTAAAACTAAATTGCCCATAATGCTATGCAACTCTACGACTATAAGTTCTACCCCACTGTCGCGAACTTCCCAAAGTTGTCGCAAACTTCACAAATGTTCCAGCTTGACTAGTTTTGATGCATTTCAAAAGCCGGAGAGAAACCGTTTCTGCTCACTCGAGTACAATATAGCTATTTTCTTATACTTATAACTTTTCTAACCCTTCAGACCATGACATTCGTTTTAAGACGATTGTTTTTAAAAAAAGCTTCTATTTCCTTTTAACTAAAGGAAACAATATGGCCTCTATTCGATGTGTTAAGTTCCAAGGGAATCCCGGTCAATAGTTCACTGAATGTTTATATAAACATAAGAGCTCTGGACATGAAAACCCTGATAGTTTCAAGGCTAACAATATAATATACAAACTTATAATGTTTTTAACCGTTCAGAGTATGGTGTAGTTTTAAAACGATTTATTGTCTGTCTAATTTGACCAAAATACATAACAATAGGTAAGGCACGTTTACCACTAAGCCGAAGCAATTCTGCGTAGTCGCTATAATGAAAAACATTCAATAAAATGTTCTTGCCCCCCTCCAATGAAATCTTTTGTAGCTAGCTTAGCACTACACAACACAATTTCCTCATTCATAATATCTTAACGCTTTCAATGCACCCTACAATTGCGCAGATGCCAAAATCTGATGTAACGGGGTCGATTTGCATATTCCCCACAGTTCCTAGCAGCACATTTAGATCAGCTCCCGGGACACGTCGGCATTATGCCGGCTGGATGACATGGAACCCAGGGGAGGGAGGAGGAAGCGGCACCACCACCGGCACCATGGCGTGATCGGGATTGGGAGCTGAGCAGGGCGCCACCAGACCAGCAACCGCCGGACAGACCAGTGGAGAGAACAACCCCCATGCCGCACCCAACCCAACTACCCCCGGGACCAGAGTGACCAGCATGATTCCGTCTGGAATTCAGCAGGGCGGTTCTACAGAAAGGCTTGGGCTTTGTGCCAAATGACCTGAACTGCCTGGTCATGGTCCCTAATGCTGTGGATATTTTTGAGATCAGCTTTAAGAATGCCAATGTCCTGGAGAGGTTCTGGAACCACTTTAGAGAGGGGAAGGATAGGAGCCCCCTGAAACTTTGAAGTTTCGACACTGAAAACAAAGTGGTGACTGTGCAGTTTTACAATGAAGCTGTACAAGACCACAATGTTGCAACGTGGTTGGGCCGGTATGGCTCCGTCAGGCCCGAGGCAAGGAGGGTCCTCGATGAGGACGGGGTGTGGACTGGGGCCAGAAAGTGGCTGGTCCAATTACAACTGGACCCAACGTCGGTTGGAGGGGTGAGACACATCCCCAGCACCATCACGCTGGGGAATAACCGGGGCGCAGTATTCTATTATGGCATGCCCAAGTTGTGCAGGCGATGTGGTGAGTTAGAACACTCAGCCGCAGCCTACACAGTGGTCAAGTGCAAAAGTTGTGGAGGAGAGCACGAGACCAGAGCGTACCGGGACCCTAGACCCTGTAACTTGTGTGGGGTAAGGGGGCACCTCTTCCGAGACTGTCCACTCTCATATGCTAACAGGGCTAGGGGAACTGCGCCCCAGTCTCACCCCCAGCCCTGCCCCCCCTCTCTCCATCAAATATGACCACTACAACCCAGCCTGACTCACCTCTGCTCCCCTCACAATATACACTACAGATCCTCCACACAAAAGACCCTGACCCTACCCAAGCCACACCACAATCAGATGGACAAGAGGTGCCACTCTCCCAGACACCCCCCACTACAGTCGAGGAGGGGGCGGACTCGGAAGGACTCGGTGGAAGAGTCCGCCCTCTACTCAGATACCACAGATTCTGACCCCCCCTCTGACTGGTCCAAAGTAAAATGGAAAAAAGTTAAAAACCGAAACACAGACAAATCAATAAACCAGAAAAGCCTACTCCCATTGCACCTAATAATAGCCCTCAACCACTCCCTTCATCGAAACCCACCCAGACAGTCTCAGACCCCCCCCCCTCAAACTATTATAACAATTAATATGCCAAAAATACCTCCCCCCTCCAAGAAACAACAATCCCCAACAAAAGCCCCCAAACAGGTTCATACAACAGTGATGCACCCACACCCAACCTGTCCCATTAGATACTGGCTGCTTCTGGTCCTCAAACCCTCCCCATACAGAGAACCAAAAGATCCCATCCAATGGCCCTCTGCCTCTGGAAAAAAGGGGGCCCCAGGGCCAAAATCCATCACCTTAGCCTCTCCAGGGCGGACCTTGCCAGGCAGTTCTAGGGGAGAACAGGTGAGCAGACCTAGCCAGGGAGCGGAGATGTGCCCATCAAAACCAGATACAGTCATTGACTATTTAAATCAACTTTGTAAAGATCTATGCCAAACCTAATAGAACTGGTTCAGTTCTCCACCCCTGCAATAATTTCCCCCTGCATTTTCCCCTCACTATGTCTATCCCTTCCACTCCATGGATGACAGTCTGAGGGAGGGATGGAGAAGGGGAGACTCTCTCTGGTCTGGCTCAAATATAACTCGAGCTGACGGGGTTGGCACGTTGATCAACAACCCCTATGTCAGAATAACATCATAATCGGGGCGAATCCTCATCACCGACCTTGACGTTGGGGGTTCCCCACTCCGGGTGATCAACGTGTATGACCCTAGTACCGAGGCTGACAGGGTCTCCCTATTTACAAAACTCAGACCATTAATCACCCCCTGTATGCCGGTGGTTGTACGGGGGGATTTCAACTGTGCCCTTTGGGATGAGGACCACAGCAGACCAAGGAGGGATTGATCCAGCAGGGAGCTGCCATCATAGAAGATTTCTCCCTCTATGATGCCAGGGGTACCTCTCCCCCTCAATACACGTGGGTGAGTTCCTCTGGCACCTCCTTTGTTTTTGCTCTCTCCAAGCCTGAGAGTGTGCTCCTATGCCATCGGAGCAGTGCACTTCTCGGACCACCACAGGGTGACTGTGTCCATGTACTAGGAGAAGATCATCATGGTGGGTAGGGGTCCCTGGAGGATGACTACCAGCCATCTCCAGGACCCCAAAGTGTGCCTCTCCTTCTCGAGACAATACCTGGAGTGGGTCACTTTAAAACACTTTTTTGACTCCCCGAGTGGGAGATGGTGAAGGATCAGGTGCGAGGCTACTTTCGGGCAGTCGGACAGAGGAAGGCAAGCTTATAACCAAATCAAATCAAATCAAATGTATTTGTATAGCGCTTTTCACAAATGAATTGTCACAAAACGCTTAACAGAAGGGAACCCAGGCCTAGACCCCCCCAAAAGCAAGCTTAAGACAGTGGCAAGGAAAAACTCCCTTGATAGGGAGAAACCTTGGGAGGGACCAGACTAAAAGGGGGGAGCCTATCATCTTCTGGCCGGCACAGGGTGTGTCCAAAAAAGACCATATCATGGTCAGTCCAAGGTGACTCAGGGCTGGATGACTTTGTGCCTCCTGAGTTACGTAGTCAGTGTGGGGGGCTAAATCACTTGAAGGGGATCCAGATCCAGGGACTCAGGTAGACGTGGGGGTGAGGGTTGATGGGGGCAGCTCACACTCACACTCACACTACAGCAGTGCTATAGCCAGTAGCATTATGTGAGAGCAGGGGGGGCACGCATAGGAAATATAGGAAACATCGTCTCGTTACGTGCTAGGAACTGTAAGTAACCCGGTGTTAGATTTCCCGTTTAGTTGCTATGTTCTGTACCTTTGCACTAGGTCTAGTGGTAGTTAATGCTGCATAGCCATCATAATTATTAAGCTGTTGTTTGATGTTCCTGTGTCTTAGTGCTAATCGCTGCTTAGAAGTCCTACCAGGTGGCCTGGAGAGGATCTCTCTCCTCTCCCTCTACTGGAGTCCTGCAGCGCTCGGTGCTAGGCCCCGTCCTATTTTCCCTGTACACTTGGTTCTGTTATTTCTGCTCATGGTTTTTGTTACCACTGTTGTGGCGACGACACTCATCTCTTTCTCTCCTTCTCTCCATCTGAGACGCAGGTCCCGGCATGGATCTCTGCATGCCTGGCTGACATCTCTGCCTGGATGTCCACCCACCACCTGAAGCTGAACCTGGGGAAGACTGAGCTGTCTCCGTCCCAGTTTGCCAGGAGTCTTGGAGTGACACTGGACGACCAGCTGTGCTTCTCGGGCCACATCGCAGCGATCATTCGGACCTGCCAATTCTCCCTCCACAACATCCGGAGGATCCGACTGTTCCTCACCCAAGAGGTCACACAATTCCTGGTCCAGGCCCTGGTGATTTCGTGTCTGGACTACTGCAATTCCTTGCTAGCAGGCCTACCGGCCTGTGCCATCAAGCCATTGCAACTAGCCCAGAATGCTGCCACACGTCTGGTGTTCAATCAACCAAAGTTCACCCACGTCACCTCTCTACTCTCCTCGCTGCACTGGCTCCCCATCGCAGCACGCATCAGATTGAAATCACTGGTGCTTGCTTTTCAAGCGGCTAGAGGAACTTATCCCCCTTACCTCCAGACACTCATCACACCCTACACCCCAGCCAGACCCCTCCGCTCAGCCTCCTCTGGCAAACTGACTGTCCCATCCCTCCGGGCACCCGTCAGCTGCTCCTTGCGGTCTCGCCTCTTCTCTGACCCCTCGGTGGTGGAACAACCTTGTCACAAAACCGCGGAATCACTTGCGATCTTCCGCAAGAGACTGAAAACCCACCTTTTCAGACTCCACTACCACTGAATTCTGTACATCTACCCAATTGTCATCACCACTGCCTACTTGCTCAACACTTCTTGTATATGCATCCCTGCCTTCTCATTTAATAAAAAAAATAAAATAATAATTCCTAACCTTTTCCTTCCCAGTGCTACAGGGATGGTATGCTGCTGCCTACAATGACGTCTATCGCTGTATTACTGTACTGATCTCTTGTGCAAACTATGATTGTTCCTACCATGTATTAATGCACATCTTGTAAGTCGCTCTGGATAAGAGCATCTCCTAAATGCTTAAAATGTAAATGTAAATTAAGCTGACACTACCTACAAATACCAGTTAAGCTAAACTTGGCGTCAGAACTGATACTAAACATATTGTACTCCAAGCAGGAAATAAGGGAGGAAGCCATCATCTAATTCCTTACCGTAAATTTGTTTTCTTGATGGGAGAACAGAAAACCACGGGGTTAAATTATTTAAGGGAGTCCCTTAAATTATAAAATCCATGCAGATTCAACGAAAACGTAGATTATTAATAAAATGAAAGTATTGTAGCCAATGTATTTGCTATTGTACGTGATCCTAGTGATTAAGTTATTTTTGAAGGAGCAGAAGCAAGTAGAAGCGCACTAGCATTTCAAACAACGTGTGTAACAGGAACATAACCACCATAATGCTGCCCTCCAAAGACTGAGCCTCCTCCAGGCCCGAGGCCCAAACAGCATCTCTCTGCCCACTGTCAGGAAATTCCAGGGTCTCGAGGAAGATGAGGGGTGCACCCGCCACTTCTTCCGTAAGGCACGGTCAAGGAAAACTGACATCCTCTCCCTATATAACAACACAGGGGTGGTGGTGTCTGAAGAGGCAGAGGTCCGGAAGGTGGCCAGGGAGTTCTACCGGGGTCTGTATGCCAACAGGCCCATGGATGGGGCTCTCATGGACACCTTCCATGGCTTGGACAGACACCTGGAGGGACAGAACATGGAGGGGGAGCTGAGCGCAGAGGAGCTCACCCGGGTCATGCGCCCCCTTAACATACATAAAGGCGCCCTGGTCAACCAGTGCAAGAGCAAGATGTACCTGTTGCCGTCATGGAGTGAGGCGCTAACCTGTTCTTTCCCTGTATGCACAGAAACCATAAAGCTTCTGGGGGTCACCTTAAAGAACGACGGGAGAGGTAACCGGAGCTGGGAGGAGGCCCTCCGCCACGTCCAGAGGAAAATCGGGACCTGGAGCACACGGCTCCTGACAATGAAGGGTAAGATCATGGTCCTGAAGGCAATACCCCTTCCCAGCCTTCTCCATATTAGCAGAATGTTTCCCCCAGACAGGGCCACTAGAAAACTTATTGCTAGAATGGTCTTTCGCTTTGTCTGGGGGAGCAAAATGGAGAGGCTGGGGAGGACAACCCTGATGAAGGAGGAGGAGAAAGGGGGCAGGGGGGTCCCAGATATAACATCAGTTATATTGGAACAGGGTCTAGCCGCTCTGGTCCAGAACACCCTGCGGCCCCCCGTCGGCCCCTGGTAAATTTGCTAAGTACTATGCCACTCCCTTCCTCAGATCTATGGGTCTGTGTGGGCTGGACCTTACTGTGCCATACAGCTGGAACCCCCCATACGTCTACAGAGCCCTGAAGGATTTTGCCTTCAGGGCTGGATTGGTCAGAGCTGGGTTGCCCTCATGGACATACAAAAATATCATGTCCTTTTTGAGATTGGGAGAGACCATGATGCTCCCGAGGGGTAACCTGACCCTGAATCCCGAAATTGTATGGAAAAATGCAAACCATAAAACACTGAACAATAAACAAAAGGACATAACATGGATGTCTGCTCACAACTGTCTCCCCACCAGGCCATTAATGTTTAGACGGCACTTAGCCCTGACCGAGAATTGCCCCCACAGATGCACTGACTTGGAACATGTACACCATCTGTTCTGGGAGTGCTCCGGACGGGTCTGGGGCTTTGTTGTGTCCTCTGTCTCCCAGAACAGGCTCCTGCCAAGAACCTCCCTGACGGCTGAGAGGGTCCTGTTTGACCCCCGTGAGGGATGTAGGACCCTGGAGCTGCAGCACCAGTGGAGGATCATTAACACTATCAAGCAGATCCTGTGTGAGGCAAGGAACATCAAGGTCTATCAACAACAAACGGTGAACCTGGTCACTCTCCAGAGGAGGATTCAAAACCTCCTCCAGGACGGTGTTTTGCTGGAATTTTTGAAGGTCATTATATAGCTCACCCCCCAGAGGAGGTGCGCTCTGGGCAGTTAAACTCTCAAGCACAAAGCACATGCTTTTAAACCTTTGAGTTTCCTTTTCTTGATTTGAACTTATACGTATCTTAGTCTTGTGGTTTGATGTATGATTTGGATCTGTTGTGTTGGGCCCCTGTCCTTCGGCCCCTGGAATGTACTGTACGTTTGAACCTATTGTTGCCCAAATGCCTTTTTTGTTTTCTTGTAGTTAGAATGCAAACTTTTAAATGAAAATAACCTGTAAAACTTGCAAAGATTTAAAAAAAAGAACACTTCCTCTATTGAGGACCGCGACCTCGGTTGGCACACTCCTGTCGCTTAATGGCTGTGCTAAGCACCCCAGTAATGGGGTGAGTATACCAAAGTAACAGTGGTCTGACTGCAGCTTTGGTTGCCCTTGCCTTTATTGGTATAAGCCTGTCCCAGGTTCTGTTTTGTGGATAGGGAAGACTTCAGCTTCGGTTGAAACCTGGGGCGCTGGCACTAGACTGGGTGGCTTGGTTGGGGATACCGGAGTACCAGTGGCAGGACCGCGGCTTTGGTTTAACCAGCCCCTTTTTTTTAAATGGTCAAAAAATAGATGAAAAATATACAAAGCATCAGTTGTAGCTGTGCAGCTGCCAAAATCTGAAAGCAGTTCTCTCACAGGGTCTGATTTGCATATTACCCAGAATTCATTTTAGATTAATTTGAAGTTACCATCAATGGGAAAGGCAGAGAACAATCCTAGGTAGTATCCCGGGATCAATTTACAGAACTCCATTACCCAGAATCCCTAGCGGGACCTTGGAACACACCCACCTTTCAAAAGGTTTGGGGTTTGATTGATTACGTAAGGGTCAAAAGTGACATTCCCAAGAGACAGTTATAAAAGCAATATGATAATCTATATATTAGGTGTGCTTAGGTGGGGTAGGAACATGGTGAGTGAGTGGTCCTGATGCTGAGAGATGGCTGACTCTGTCTTCAGGGAACAGAGCACAGAGCAGCCAGCATCACCATGGTTCCCAAGGGAGTATCGTAGCAGCAGAGAGGGGGGCCCGTATTAGACAAGCATTTCAATAATGGGGCCCATAAAATATTCCCTGATGCAATGTTGCTCCGTAACGGCCAAATGATATTGGACAAACCTAATAAACAATACAAAAAAAGATAAGAGAGGAGTACTGTCTGGATCAACAGTCCTGCTTTTGTTGTGAAACACTGCTGTTTATGTTGTGCATGAAATACAGGTAACTGCCAAAATAAAGGAAACACTTCAGTAAATATATGCCATTTATCAGACGCTTTTATCCAAAGCGACTTACAGTAGTGAATGCATACATTTTCAGTATATGTGGCCCCAGTGGGGCCATGAAGTATATTGAAAGAAGATGCTTCCACACAGGTGTGGTTCCTGAGTTAATTAAGGAAATAATATCCCATCATGTTTAGGGTCATGTATAAAAATGCTGGACAGGCCCAGTTGGCCATTAATTTGGCTACCATGGTTAGAAGAAAATATCTCATTGACTTTGAAAGAGGTGATTATTTGGACACGTTTGGCAGGAGCTTCAGTGACAGACTGCTCAACTTGCTGATGTTTCACAAGGAACAGTGACTAAGGTGATGTTGGCATGGAAGTCCAAAGGAAATACATCATCAACTAGGGGCAACTGCAGTTAAAAGCGCATACTCCTCGGCTGTGATGTCCATGCATTGATTCAAGATGCAAGGCAAAACAGACAGGCAACTCTGAATAATTTCACTGCAAATATCAAGAAAACATTACAGAGAGGGATGCCATGGTCGGGTTACAGAGCAAAACCCCTTATTACACCTTAAAATGCGTATTTGCGAGTAAATATAAACTGTGTAAGTCGCTCTGGATAAGAGTGTCTGCTAAATGTTTAAAAAATGTCAAAATGTCAAATGTAAAGTGGCACAAAGAACACAGGCAGTGGTTTATTGAGCCTGTGGAAAAGTTATGTTGTCAGATGAGTCATCCTTCACCCTGTTCTCAACAGCATGTGTGGCACACGCCAAAAGAAACCTACATGCCCGAACATTTCCCACAGAGAAGGGTTCTGGCGGCTCTGTTATGGTGTGGGGTGCATTTTTCTGGCGTGGTTTAGGTCCACTCAACCCCTTATAAAGCAAGGTAAATGCAAACTTCCTATCAATCGTCTGTCGTGATGGCCAGACGTACATACATATTAAGCAGTTCAACATATTCAAAAGGTATTGTTTGTGTTTTTATTGTTTTATGATTTTTTATGACATACAGACCAAATGAGTAATGTGAATTTGAATTGAATATTGCATATTGTATAGTAAAATAAATAGTGCATTTACAGCACAGGGAGATTTGAGAATGCAGCTGTTGGTTTTTGACTTCAGAAGGTCTTGCAGGAGTTAAAAGTCTGGTTCCTCTCCCCCAGTTTGTGCCTGCAGAAATATTTTCCTCGACAATAAATCCAATCCTTTTTTTATTAGCACTGCTGCATGTCACAATGAGTTTGGCGGTTTGAAATATTGCTCATCTGTTCCTCTGCCCGTATCTGAGTTAAATTTGCTAGATTTCTGGATAATTACACATTTAAAATGGACCATGTGAATGTGATCATCATCATCTCTTGCTTTGATCAGCATGGCACGATTAGCTGACGACAACACTAATTCAGACAATCATATATGTTACAACAACGTACAGATTCATATGTGAAAATTATTTTTGGATGCCGTTATGATTTTTCTTTTAAATAAAGTATTGTTTTCTTCTTCATTTTGTCCACACTATCAATTTTCAGTGTTACACAAAAAGTGGAAAACATCCAGCTGTGTCATTTGAAGTAGAACAGATTTTTTTCTGGAATGTTTTTCTGTCTAAGTGGGAAGTTGAATGTGCTGGAATAGATTAACATATTTTCTGGACACAGCTGTGAGGTTCTTTCAGTCCGTTTAGAAGGGGACACAGAGTCGTAGAGGAGTTTTTAGATATGGTCAATGACTGCTTTTTGGTACAGTCTGTTACTCAGCCTACGAGAGGGAGATAAATACTGGATCTGGTTTTGTGTAACAATCCTGATAGAATTTGCAACACAGAGGTAGGAGAACCAATAGGGGCAAGTGACCACAGTGCAGTTATTTTTTATATTTTTTGGCAAGTTAAGACAGCCTCCTCTAACTCTCAAATTTTTAATTTTAGACGAGCTGACTTCAATAAAATGAGAGAGAATTTAAGTAATATAGATTGGGTAAAACTTCTAGATTGCAGAACTGTGAATGAAAATGTGACTATATTTAAAAGGGTTATTGTAGATGTACAGTGTAAATTCATCCCCAAAGTAAGGAAAAATAGGATGAAAAAACAGTCTCCGCAGTGGATGACTAAATCTTTACGGGAGATTTTGAGGCAAAAGAAACGACTGTACAGAGTATATAAAAAGGATAACTCAGAGAGAAACAAGTTAGATTATTGTAATATGCGGGCTAAGGCTAAAAAGGAAATAAGATTAGCTAAAAGGCGGTTTGAAATTAAAATTTCCCAAGATGCAAAAAATAATCCTAAAACGTTTTTTCAATATTGTAGTAGAAAAAGGAAAGTTAAGGATGAGGTTAAGTGCATTAAGAATAAGGAAGGAACTTTGGTTAATAATAATAAGGATATTGCTAACACACTAAACAGTTACTTTGTTGAGAGCTTTACTAGAGAAGAGGTTATAAATATGCCTAAATGTATAGACAAGGTACAGAGTGTTTTGGAGGACTTTGAGATAAGGGACGTAGAAGTACTACAAAAACTACAAAAACGTAAGACAAATAAGGCAGCAGGCCCGGATGGCATATATCCCAGAGTACTCAAAGAACTTGGGGAAATTATATATAAACCATTGACAGATATTTTCATTCAATCCATAATCACTGGAGAAATACCAGATGACTGGAAGCAGGGTAGTATAATTCCAATATATAAGAAGGGGGACCGTACTGACCCAGGGAACTATAGGCCTGTCAGTTTAACTTGCATCGCATGTAAAATGCTGGAATGTATTATTAGGGATAAGTCGGAATCCCTAATAATGATAGTATTTTAAGGGAGAGCCAACATGGATTTCTCAAAGGAAGGTCATGCCTAACAAACCTCCTGGACTTTTTCTAAGAGGCTACAAAGTGTGTTGACCTGAACCAGGCTTATGATATTATATATTTGGACTTTCAGAAAGCATTTGACAAGGTACCACATGAGAGGCTCATTGCGAAAATGAATTCAGTAGGAATTGCAGGAGTAGTTTCAGAGTGGGTTCATAATTGGCTGCAAGGGCGAATACAAAGAGTAACAGTAGGTGGGGCCGTATCTGACCTCGGTGCTGTGGGCAGTGGTGTCCCGCAGGGATTGGTGCTGGGACCTCTGCTCTTCCTTATTTACATAAATGATCTTGACATGGATGTTAGTAGCAAAATAGTTAAATTTGCAGATGATACTAAACTTGGGGGTTTGGCAAACAGTTTGGAATCGACTAAAGTAATCCAAGATGACTTAAACAAAATCCAAAAATGGGCAGATACATGGCAGATTGTTAAATGTAAAGTTATGCATGTGGGAAATAAAAACATTAGACAGGAGTATTTTATGGGAGGAGAAAAGTTAGTAGGTGTTCAATTTGAAAAGGACTTAGGAATTGTCGTTGTAGCTGTAGCACACTGCATCAAAGCAGTGTGCTACAGCAGTGAAAAAAGCGAACAGGATGCTGGGATACATAGCAAAAAGTATTGAGTATAAATCAAAGGAGGTTATATCAATGTTATATCATGCCTTTGTCAGACCCCACTTAGAATACTGTGTGCAGTTCTGGGCACCGCACTACAAGAAAGATATAGAAGCTCTTGAAAAAGTCCAAAGAAAGGCAACTAAACTGATACCTGGTATGAAAGGTAAAAGTTATGATGATAGACTTAAGGCACTCAATCTATTTAAACTTAGCAAACGGAGACTTAGGGGGGATTTGATTGAGGTTTTTAAATTCCTAAAAGGGATTAACAAAGTAAAATACCAAAGATTTTTGAAGATAAGTGTGGTCAGCAGAACAAGAGGCCACAGGTGGAAATTAGTTAAAGGCAAATTCCGCACAGATATTAGGAAGTTTTTCTTTACACAGAGAGTTGTCAATGCCTGGAACAGCTTGCCAGGTCGGGTAGTAGAGGCAGAAACGCCAGGCTAGATGTAGTACTAGATACTCTTTAGATTAGGACATGATGAGCCTAGATGGGCCGAATGTCCCGTTCTCATCATTATGTATTCTTATGTTCTTATCACAGTGAGAGTTCTGACAACCAGCCCCAAGACACTCTCCACTCTTTCAGTGAGAGTTCTCGGGGCATTGTCCAGAAACACTCCACTGCCCCAGTGCAAGGTCTCTTAATGCAAACACACGGAGAGAGAGAGGTGGACACCATTTCAGTACGCCCTCTCCCTCTCTTCCCCAGACACACAGGAAGCACTCTACTCAGTCACTCTAGACAAACATACACAGAACTCAGACACCAGACTCCACGTCCTCTGACATGGAAACCCTCTTGTGGGGGACACAAACAATTTTTTTATTAAATAATAATAAATATTAAATAATGCATATCACATACAAGTCAATACAATACAGAAAACCATACAGACTTGACACTACAGAAATCATATGGAAACGACACTATATCCATCCATCCATCCATCTTCTACCGCTTATCCGGGTCGGGTCGCGGGGGCAGCAGCCTAAGCAGGGAGACCCAGACATCCCTCTCCCCGGCCACTTCGTCCAGCTCTTCCGGGGGAATCCCGAGGCGTTCCCAGGCCAGCTGAGAGACATAGTCTCTCCAGTGTGTCCTGGGTCTTCCCCGGGGCCTCCTCCCGGTGGGACGTGCCCGGAACACCTCACCAGGGAGGCGTCCAGGAGGCATCCTAACCAGATGCCCGAGCCACCTCATCTGGCTCCTCTCGACGCGGAGGAGCAGCGGCTCTACTCTGAGCCCCTCCCGGATGACCGAGCTCCTCACCCTATCTCTAAGGGAGAGCCCAGACACCCTGCGGAGGAAACTCATTTCGGCCCGTTGTATTCGCGATCTCATTCTTTCGGTCACTACCCACAACTCGTGACCATAGGTGAGGGTAGGAACATAGATCGACCAGTAAATCGAGAGCTTTGCCTTTAGGCTCAGCTCCCTCTTTACCACGACAGACCGATGCAGCGTCCGCATCACTGCCGACGCCGCACCAATCTGCCTGTCGATCTCCCGCTCCATCCTTCCCTCACTCGTGAACAAGACCCCGAGATATTTGAACTCCTCCACTTGGGTCACGGCCCGATGAAGCCAACAGGACCACATCATCTGCAAAGAGCAGTGACCCAATCCTCAGGCCAGCAAACCGGACCCCCTCAGCAAACCGGACCCCGCGCCTAGATATTCTGTCCATAAAGGTTATGAACAGAACCGGTGACAAAGGGCAGCCCTCACCGGGAACAAGTCTGACTTACTGCCAGCAATGCGGATCAAGCTCTGGCACCGGTCGTACAGGGACCGAATGGCCCGTATCAAGGGGCCCGGTACGCCATACTCCTGGAGCACCCCCCACAGGACTCCCCGAGGGACACGGTCGAAAGCCTTCTCCAAGTCCACAAATCATGTGTAGACTGGTTGGGCAAACTTCCATGCACCCTCCAGGACCCCGTGGAGGGTGTAGAGCTGGTCCACAGTTCTGCGACCAGGACGAAAACCACATTGCTCCTCCTGAATCCGAGGTTCAACCATCCGACGGACCCTCCTCTCCAGAACCCCTGAATAGACCTTACCAGGAGGCTGAGGAGTGTGATCCCCTGTAGTTGGAACACACCCTCCGGTCCCCCTTCTTGAAGAAGGGGACCACCACCCCGGTCTGCCAGTCCAGAGGCACTGCCCCCGATTTCCACGCGATGCTGCAGAGTCGTGTCAACCAAGACAGCCCCACAACATCCAGAGCCTTGAGGGACTCCGGGCAGATCTCATCCACCCCCGAGGCTCTGCGACCACGGAGCTTTTTAACCACCGCGGCGACCTCAGCCCCAGAGATAGGAGAGCCCACCCCCGAGTCCCCAGACCCTACTTCCTCACACGGAGGTCTTCGAAGTATTCCCTCCACCGACCCACAACGTCCCGAGTCGAGGTCAGCAGCCACAAAGTCGATCATCGAACTGCGGCCCAGGGTGTCCTGGTGCCAAGTGCACATATGGACACCCTTATGCCTGAACATGGTGTTCGTTATGGACAATCCGTGACAGGCACAGAAGTCCAACAACAAAGCACCATTCTGGTTCAGATCGGGGGGGCCGATCAATCACGCCCCTCCAGGTCTCACTATCGTTGCCCACGTGAGCATTGAAGTCCCCCAGCAAAACGAGGGAGTCCCCAGAAGGAGTGCTCTCAAACACCCCCTCCAAGGACTCCAAAAAGTCTGGGTATTCTGAGCTGCTGTTTGGAGCATAAGCACAAACAACAGTCAGGACCCATCCCCCCACCCGAAGGCGGAGGGAGGCTACCCTCTCGTCTACCGGGGTGAACCCCAACGTACAGGCACCGACCCGGGGGGCAATAAATATTCCCACCCCTGCTCGGCGCCTCCCACCAGGGGCAACTCCAGAGTGGAAGAGAGTCCAACCCCTCTCAAGGAGACTGGCTCCGGAGCCCATGCCGTGCGTCGAGGCGAGGCCGACTATATCTAGCCGGAACCTCTCGACCTCCCACACCAGCTCAGGCTCCTTCCCCGCCAGAGAGGTGACATTCCACGTCCCTAGAGCTAGCTTCTGCAGTCGAGGATCGGACCGCCAAGGCCCCTGCCTTCGGCCGCCGCCCATCTCACACTGCACCCGACCCCCTTGGCCCCTCCCACAGGTGGTGAGCCCATGGGAAGGGGGTCCTACGTCACCTCGTCGGGCTGTGCCCGGCCGAGCCCCATAGGTGTAGGCCCGGCCACCAGGCGCTCGCCCTCGAGCCCCACCCCCAGGCCTGGCTCCAGGGGGGCCCGGTGACCTGCGTCCAGGCGAGGGAAACATAGTTCCATTTTGTTTGTCATCATAGGGGGTCTTGTGAGCCACGCTTTGTCTGGTCCCTCACCAAGGACCTGTTTGCCTTGGGTGACCCTACATGAAGCCCCCGACAACTTAGCTCCTGGGATCATTGGGACACGCAAACCCCTCCACCACGGTAAGGTGGCGGCTCAAGGAGGACACTATATGTCAACACAAAACACAAGTAAATCCAAACTAAGATAACACTACACTACAGGAATACATACAAAACCAACACAACAGTCTAAAATAAGTCAAGACAAAAACCATACAAATTCTCGTAAACTCTCCAAAATATGTTTGTGAAGAGAAAAAAATACAACACTTTAATACATTTGTAATGCAAGTCAAAGTTAATCCAAGGCTGATTACCCCGTCCTTTCGCAAACAGCATTAGTACAGGAGCCAGGGGCTGGAGAAGCAACCCGGAACATCTGAGTGGAGACACACAAGAGTTCGAAGTGCACCCATGGGAGAGCGGGATTCACCACAGCCGTAGAAACTCTGGTGCTGGGAGCTTAAGAGTTCATACTGGAAACATAGCCACATTTATCCCTTTGGTTTTTATTTTTTATTCATTTTTTTATATTTTTGTTTTCTCAATTTAGTGGCCAATTATTATTCGTCACTTGTCTCTATGTGGAATGCAATATTAGAATAGTCCTTGGACCAGTGTGCAGTCAGACACAATTAATCACAACAGGCCAAGTAAGTCTTGACAGATGAGTCTGTCACTACAGAAGGACTGCAAATTACCTGAGTAGTGTTGAAATACATGGGAGTCTTCAACTGAATTAACCCCCCTTGATGTGTCTCACCCTATGTTGAAGACAATGACCATTTGGCACCATTTGTGATAACTCCATCTACCCCCCCAGTTCAGTTCCCCTCTCGTCTCCCCCAGGTGCAATTTCCCCCCTCTTTGATGTCTCATCTCATTTAATTTTGGTTTGTTTATTTTAGTTAATTGTTTTTGCCTGAAAGCTTCGTGGTGAGTAGGGTTAAGACTTTGAGTTTGTTTTATTTAACCTGCTCTCCCGCTGTTTCTCTCTCCCAGGTAGAGAGACGGAGAAATAAAGATCCCGTCTGGAAACCCCACTCCTCTGCCACTTCTTACCATCAGCTGCTCTGCTCACATCTGGGGATTTGTCATGTGGTGAGTGGCATTATTATAATTTTTTCTCTTTATTTGTACCGAAATGTAAAAGCTGCATTTTGTATGAAAGGTGCTATACAATCAAGTTTATTATTATTATTATTATTATTGTTATTATTATTATTATTATTATTAATAATAATAATAATAATAATAATAATACTGAATGAATTGGCGTTCTGTATGCATTTGCCTATTTTAAATCTTTAATGAGGTTTAATGATCTATTCCGATAGGATTTATCACTGCAAGATGGCAAGGGTGTGCACTCTTTTTCCTTGCAAAGCATCTTTACAGGTTTGTAAACAGTCTACAGTTATGATGGTATGATTATTATCTCCAGACCCAAAGTCAGAATGGATGATGCAACTCACTCAATCAAAATCCTTCCCACAGCTTAAACTTGTGAAATGTTTCCTGAACAAAACTTAAATTTAAAGCTCAAGGGGCTTTGCAGACTCACACAGAAGAGGCCCACAGGTCCTCACCCTCCACCCCTATTTCTGCTCGGAAATACACAGCTATAATTGATATGAAATTAGAAAGCCATTGTTGAACAAAACTCCAGCCTGATGGAGCTCGACCAATTTTGTAAAGAAGAATGGAACAAAACTTGATTCAAAGTGTACTGCTCTCTACAGGAAAGCACAATGATTGGTTCAAATCATAATTTATCACTAAGCCACAATAATGCACACCAGGCAGTATTTTCTGGTAGAACTGCTGGCCGGCTGGGATGGGGGGGGGGCTCATGCCAATAGTTGCAGCTGCTGAAAGTTGCAGCAAAGTCTACACTGAGAGTGTGCAGGGTCCGTGTGACATGTAATTCATCGGGTTGCTTTATTTTTGGTTTTCTATACAGAACTGCAACATTTTTAAAATTATGATTATAAATGGGCTATATTCACCACCAAACTGGCAATCGATCATTTATAACCGATTGAGAGTTGCAGCCCTAGTGTAAAGGAGGAAGCAAGTGCGTTTCAAAAATATAATTCGATTTTTTTGTTATCGGTCTGAACCATCACACCACAGTCAGCCAGAAGCCAGATTTGTCCCCGAACCACAGTAACCCCAGCCAGCATGGCGGTAATCCATTTCTTCTCAATAGACCATTTCTCTGTCACTTTGAATAAATTTGGAGATGAAGACACGCACACACACACACACACACACATGCACTCACACTCAAACACACACAGGAACACACACACACACACACACACAAAGCTTTATACTGCTTCCCTTAAAAGCAATCAGTTTAACGCAATTTAAACATGGCTCTTTCCCATGGTTTATTGCTGCCACACCGCTGTAATCATTGCTATGATATTTTTATTTATTACAGTTTGTCATGTGGATCCTGGGCATTTTGAATCATCGCATTTGGATATGAATAGCTTCATAGGAGTGAAATTGATGCTATGGGTTTCATCTGACCAAACATTTTTACAAATGTGTATCTATCTCACACAGGGCCGCTTGGGGCCAGATGGTGCTGTAAGGCATGGCTACCCAAGCCTTTTTATCACACAGCTAAATAAAATCACCACCCTGGGGCTGAGGACCATTCACCTCAATAAAGCGCTTAACTGTTTAACCTTTTTATCCAGCACCCACTACAGGCTGCAACACAGTGTCTATTTAACACACTGGTACATGCAAGCGTGCCTAAACAAGGCATTCCATATTAGGGATCTATATAACACCTTATATTTAATGATTGGAATAACATTGTGTTTGTTTTTTGTTTTTCCCAGTCTGGTGAAAAGACTTGATCAATACACAATTGTCATAAATAGTCCGTTTACTCAAGATCTACAATCTGAACAAGTTGGCACATTCTTATTCACAAGCGGCCATAATTATCTGGATAATTAGTTTCAGGTTTCCAAAACTGCAACTGGTGCTGATTTCCAAACATCTTTTTAGACAATGATACAGATAACAAAAAAGTCACGCTGACGATCACTTACAGACAGTTTGCTCGTTACTTAACTTACTAGCCAGCATTGTTGAATGTAATTTTTTGTGTGTTTAACTTATGCATCATTAAAACCAAGCAACTTTCAACCATCGTGACTCATGAGTGCGCTGTTGGCCTATAGATGCCGCTCTAGTAATTTATTGTAATGAGCGTGTGCGAGGTGATGTATCAAGAACGAGACAGAGTCCAGTAGTAATGCAAAAATGACCATGCGGGTAGCCACTTTATTAACCCTCTGAGGTCCGTGCTAAGCTTTTAGATGTTTTTTTATTTTGGCATGGTCTGATATTTATCTCAATTTCATCAATTTAACACACACTTACTCCAAAGTGTTTGATATTTTTATTTGAAGGACAATCACAGCTACATTTGTATGCCATCAATAGTTTGGTCAGTATCATATGCAGCTTGTAAATAGATCTACAAACACACAAGTTAAAAATAGTAAATTTTTCTGCTGTCACAAAAGTTGTGAAAGCACACACTAAACTATAGTGACGAATTGTTTTGCCAATGTGCGTTTGTTCATCAAGATCTTGGTTATGTAAGGGTGTGAAAACAGTTTAGCACATCTGAGATCTAAATAGCTAAAAACCTGTTTTTATCAGAACTGGTCACATTTATTTCAGGCTGTGGGAGGGCTAAATGCTAAATACCTGAATATTCATTATTCATTGTCCACACCTCTAAGATCTGTCAGATGGGCCATCTCTCTCTCTCAAAGGCCATCAGTGTTATATTCTGAGTTCCTGTTCTGTTGTTTTTGGTCTTTGTTTATTTTTCATTCAGTCCTTATTCATTATTCTTTATCCAGTATTGCATTCTGCTCAAATGAACGGAATGAACGTTCTGCTCCCTGTCTGTCCTTGTTCCGTTTATTTCGAGATCCACGTGGAGTACTCCTTGTCTTGTCATGCACTTCGGGAGTTTATACTTTTCGGGTTTTTCCCGCCTTCGCTTATTATCTCGTTTTCTTCCTTCTTACTTTCTAGATTGCACTTTGTGTATATATAAGGTAGATGTGTATAGTACTAACCAACTAATCTACTAACGTTAGGGATTTAGATTAAGTTACTAACACGCGGAATATGTTTGGCGTCACAAGACGCGGAATTCATATATTTTCACGAGTATTTGAAAACAAGCGAAATAAATAACATTTTAGGCTGTTTGAAAAGTATTCTTCCATAGATCTTGTGTGCATATTGCAATTTGTTACGTTGCAACACGCGGAATATGTAGTCACAAGACGCGGAATTCATATATTGAATATATATACGAGTATTTGATAACATGGCAAATCAAATATAGTTACTTACTCTTCGTCAGTTATTGTCTTCGTCGCTTTTCATCAATACTCTCAAACACTGCAGCGCAGAAAATCTTTCCATCTTGAATAAAATTGTACGTCTGTATAAAATCTTGCTTCAAATTGTCGGGACAGTTTATGTGTTTACGCGGCGTTTTCACACATGGCCCCACGCCCCTCCCCACACCTCCCGAAACTCGCACCTAGTTACCATGTCAATATAAGGGGACGTTACTAAAAGGTAAAAAACAGAGTAAAAAGCAAGGTTTACTTTTGGTCTAATTAACCTAATTTAAAAAATCCCATTTGATTTGCCAGTGCTCAAATCGGAAAGTCGCGATTCTAAGGTTTCTGTCAATGTTTTTGTCGCGTGTGTATGATAAAATATCGCGAAGTTAGAAATAGTAATATACTTTTATTGCTGCTGGGAGCGGCGCCGCTCCCGTCGACCTCAGGGGGTTAAAAGAAGCGATAATTATCCATGCTCCATACACCGCACAGCTATGGATAATATCGGTGGCAAACCTCCGTGTTCCATACACCGCACAACTACGGAGGATGCCCAAAAAGAACCCTTTGCTGATCAAACGCTTCCTTAAAAGGACACGATTGACCATTACCAAAACGCCTTCCGTAGATGTTGTAATTATCAGGAAAAGGGGAAAAACAATATTTGGGTAACAATAGGTTCATACATTTTACAAAGACAGGGGAACAACATAACACACTAGACTATACAAAAGACAGGACTGGAAATACATATCATCTTAAATCAAAAAAAAAAAAAAAAAAAAAAAAAGGAGTTTGTGCTTGGAGGTTGGTTGCCAAGAGCGCACCTCCTCTGAGGGGTGAGCTATATAATGAGTTATTTCCAGTGGCTCACCCCCCATTTCCTCCTTGCTCCTCTCGTCCTTCAAAAAGTCCACCAAAACGTCATCCTGAAGGAGGTTTTGAAGCCTCCTCCGGAGAGTGAACAGGTCCTCTGTTTGTTCTTGGAAGACCTTGATGTTCCTTGCCTCCCACAGGACCTGCTTAACGGTGTTAATGATCCTCCACTGGTGCTGCAGCTCCGGGGTCCTAAATCCCTCACGGGGGCCATACAGGACCCTTTCAGCCGTCAGGGAGGATCTCGGCAGGAGCCTGTTCTGGGAGACAGAGGACACTCCCAGAACAGATGGTGTACATGTTCCGAGTCAGTGCATCCATGGGGGCAGTTCTCTGTCAGGGCTAAGTGCCGTCTAAACATGAATGGCCTGGTGGGGAGACAGCCATGAGCAGACATCCATGTTATGTCCTTTTGTCTGTTATTTAATGTTTTATGATTTGTATTTTTCCATGCAATTTCAGGGTTTAGGGCTGGGTTGCCTCTCGGGAGCGTCATGGTCTCTCCCGATCTCAAAAAGGACATGATATTTTTGTATGTCCATGAGGGCAACCCAGCCCCAACCAATCCCGTCCTGAAGGCAAAATCCCTCAGGGCCCTGTATACATATGGGGGGTCCCAGCTGTATGGCACATTGTGGTCCAGCCCACATAGACCCACAGATCTGAGGAAGGGAGTGGCATAGTATTTAACAAATTTACGAGAGGCCGACTCTCCCCACAGGGTATTCTGGACCAGTGCGGCCAGACCCTGTGCCAATATAACTGTTGTTATATCTGGGACCCTGTCCCCTTTCTCCTCCTCCTTCATCAGGGTTGTCCTCCCCAGCCTCTCCATTTTGCTCCCCCAGACAAAGCGAAAGGCCATTCTAGCAACAAGTTTGCTAGTGGCTCTGTCCGGGGGAAACATTCGGCCAATATAGAGAAGGCTGGGAAGGACTATTGCCTTCAGGACTAGGATCTTACCCGCCATTGTCAGGGGCCGTGTGCTCCTACTCCCGATTTTTTTCTGGACGTGGCGGAGGGCCTCCTCCCAGTTCCGGTTCCCTCCCCCGTTGTTCTGGAAGGTGACCCCCAGAAGCTTTATGCCCTCTGTGCGTACAGGGAAAGAACAGGTTAGCGACTCACTCCATGACGGCGACAGGTAGAGTTCGCTCTTGCCCCAGTTGACCTGTGGCCACACAGAAATCGTACACCACCTTTGTAGCGGTGGTGATGGAATGACTATCTGTGCCAAAGATGGTGATGTCATCCATGTACGCCATCACCCTGAGCCGCTCCCCACTGCCACCCGGCAGTAAGTATCCCCTGACGTTTTTGTTTCGCTGGATGGCCTGTAGAAACGGCTCAAGGTAGATGACATACAGGAGGGGCGCTAGGGGGCACCCCTGCCTGACGCCGGACCTGATGTCAAATGGGGCAGAGAGGTGCTTGTTGACAACCACTCTGCCTGAGATGTCCCCCAAACACATCCTGGTCCAGTGCCGGAGGGGGTTTGGAATGTTAAACCTCTCCAGCACCCTCTCCAGGCACACATGGCTAACCCTGTCAAAGGCCTTCTCTTGATATAGAATGAGAAGGCCTAAAGGGGACCTGCGCTCCCCAGAGTGGATAATGATATCTCTCACGAGGAGCAGATTGTCATTTATGGACCTCCCAGGAACACTGCATGTTTGGTTGCGGCCGATCACCGCTGGTAACAGGTCTTGGAACCTCATCATCAGTGACTTGGCCTGAGAGGAGGTTGATCGGCCGCCAGTTCCGGAGGTCCTTCAAGTCCCCCTTCTTTGTGACAAGGGCCACTGAACTCTGTCGCCCAGCCGCCCCTCCCTGAAAGCCGCTCTGAAAACATCCGCCACGTCGTCCTTCAGAAGATCCCAGAAGGCCTGATAAAACTCAGCTGGGATTCCGTCAAGACCAGGAGCTTTATGTAAGTTAAGGGAGCGCACGGCCCAGGTGAGCTCCTCGGCGCTCAGCTCCCCCTACATGCTCTGTCCCTCCAGGCGTCTGTCCAGGCCATCCAGGAAGGTGTCCATGAGAGCCCCATCCATGGGCTTATTGGCATACAGACCCCGGTAGAACTCCCTGGCCACCTCAAGATTCAAGATCCAAGATTTACTTTATTGTCCCACAAAGTGGAAAATGTGGCACCTCCTGGACCTCTGCCTCTTCAGACACCACCACCCCTGCGTTGTTATACAGGGAGAGAATGTCGGATTTCCTTGACCGTGCCTTGCGGAAGAAGTGGCGAGTGCATCTCGTCCTCCTCGAGACCCTGGAGTTTGGAGCGGAAGATGTACTTCCTCCGCTCCTCCCAACAGAGGGCGGAGAGATGCTGTTTGGTCTGGGCCACTTCCATACTAACCTCCTGGCCTCGGGCATGGACATGGTCACCCTGTTGTGGTCTGAGAAGTGCACTGCTCCGATGGTATAGGAGCACACTCTCAGGCCTGGAGAGAGCAAAAACATATCTATTCTGGAGAAGGAGGCACCAGAGGAACTCACCCATGTGTATTGAGGGGGAGAGGTGCCCCCGGCGTCATGGAGGGAGAAATCTTCTATGATGGACCACAGCTTCCTGCTGGATTGATCCCTCCTTGGTCCGCTGCGGTCTTCATCCCGAAGGGCACAATTGAAATCTCCCCCCACGACCACCGGCATACGCGGGGTGATTAAAAATCTGAGTTTTGTAAATAACAGTCTTCTTCATACTTGGTTTACTGTACACTCTTCCCTTGAAACGCAAGGGGCTGCATCATTTACACTAGGCGTACTGGCCGCGGTGATTTCAACATGAACTCACCTCAACCAGCAAGCTAACACAAATACACAGTTTTAAAACACACACATAAAGGATTAACAAAACAATTTAGCATTTAACCCGGGGGAGACGCTCAACAGAACACTAACATTCCCCCACAATGCCCCGCACACACATGTTAATGAGGAGCGACCCTCTCAGGATCGCTACATTATTATATTTTCTGACATACCGTAGCTTGCTAGCTAACAAGTCAACGCCAATTAGCTATTGTAACATAGGCTATCACTACCTGTTAGCTATTTTCCAAAGAGGCACATATCTTTGTATCTGATACAAAGGAAAACTAGAGGTAGTCAGCTGTTTTATATCTCGTGAATTATTTTTGTAAAGTGCCAGCATTACTGCAAACCAGATACCCACCTAGAAGCAAATTGAGGGAATAAAAAGATTGCTGTACTCAATGATGTACAAGGCGTTCGATAGCAACCGCAACAAAACAGCAGAAATTTTTGATTGCTGAACACACCCATGGTTTCACAGAGCTAAATGTTCCATAATTGCTGCCACAAATGGGCAGCTGTCCTCCTTTTTATCATGAGACTTATGTTCATGTTATGTTCTTATGTTCTTATGGAGACTTATAGAAACTACACTGGTAGTGGTAGTAAAGGGTTGAAATTGTTCAACTAAATCAATATTTGATTATTTCAGTCTTTGATGATATTTTTTCACAAGAAGGACCTTGAAAGCGATGTTTAACATATAGTAATCACCAGAGATGTGGACTCGAGTCATTGTGACTTGGACTCGAGTCAAAGCAGCGTGTGACCTGGTACAGTACAGACCCGACCTGACACCCCACCAACACCAGGCAGTGCAGGAACTCGTTGACTATAGCCAGGAGGTGTTCTCCCAACTTCCAGGGCACATGCAGCTGATCCACCATCACATCCGGACAGCGCTGGGGACAAAGGTGAACATTCGCCCCTACTGCATTCCTGAGGCCTGCCGTGAAGCCATCCGGTCCGAAGTCAGACAGATGCTGGACCTCAGAGTGATTGAGCCTTCACGCAGTGCCTGGTCGAGCCCGGTGGTGTTGGTACCCAAGCCAGATGGTACGGTACGTTTTTGTAACGACTTTAGGAAGCTAAACTTATTATCTGAGTTTGACAGTTACCCCATGCCCCGGGCCGACAAACTGATTGACCGCCTCGGTAATGCGAGATTCGTAACGACCCTGGACCTGACAAAGGGATACTGGCAAGTACCCCTTGCCCCTGGCAGAGAAAAGACCACATTTTCAACTCCCGACGGCAGCTTTCAGTAGAAGGTTCTACGCTTTGGGCTGCATGGGGCTCCGGCGACGTTCCAGAAGCTCATGGATCACGTGCTCCGATCGTTCCTCACCCAAGAGGCCACTCAACTCCTAGTCCAGGCCCTGGTGATCTCTCGTCTGGACTACTGCAATTCCTTGCTGGCAGGCCTTCTGGCCTGTACCATCAAGCCACTGCAACTAGTCCAGAACGTTGCCGCTCGTCAACCAGCCGAAGTTCACCCACGTCACCCCTCTACTCTCCTCTCTGCACTGGCTCCCCATCACAGCACGCATCAGATTCAAATCACTGGTGCTTGCTTTTCAAGCGGCCAGAGGTACTGCTCCCCCTTACCTCCAGTCACTCATCACTCCCTACACCCCTCCCAGACCCCTCCGCTCCGCCTCCTCTGGTAAACTGACTGTCCCTTCCTTCCGGGCACCTGGCAGCCGCTCCTCGCGGTCTCGCCTCTTCTCTGTCCTGATCCCTCGCTGGTGGAACGACCTTCCGAAATTGGTCAGGACCGCAGAATCACTTGCGATCTTCCGCAAGAGACTCAAAACCCACCTCTCCACTACCACTGAACTCTGTCCATCTAGCTAAATTGTCTTCACCACTGTTTAGTTGTTCAACAATATACCCCCCAAAAAAACTAAAAAACTAAACAATTACACTAACCTTTTCCTTCCCAGTGTTACAGGTATGGTATGCAGTTGCCTACAACGATGTCTATCACTGTATTACTGCACTGATCTCCTGTGCGAACTATGATTGTTCCTACCATGTATTAATGCACATCTTGTAAGTCGCTCTGGATAAGAGCGTCTGCTAAATGCTTAAAATTAAAAAATTTAAATGTAAGGGACTGTTCTAGTGTGTGGATAAGCCCCACAGTCTGTATCCTATTAAGGCACTGCTCTAGTGTGTGGATGAGCCCCACAGTCTGCATGCTGTTAAGGCACTGTTCTAGTGTGTGGATGAGCCCCATGGTCTGCATGCTGTTAAGGCACTGCTCTAATGTGTGGATGAGTCCCATGGCCTGCATCCTGTTAAGGCACTGTTCTCGTGTGTGGATGAACTCCAAGGTCTGCATCCTGTTAAGGCACTGTTCTAGTGTGTGGATGAACCCCACGGTCTGCATCCTGCTATGGCACTGTACTAGTATGTGGAGGGGCCCCACAGTCTGCATCATCTTGTTCATATTTTGCTCAAGTGTGTGAATAAGTTCATGGGCAATGAAAGAGTAGCCAAAAGAACACTTTAACCATTCCATTCAAATAACAGATACTGTAGACCTCTACACTTAAGTAAGCCCTCCATGTATAACTATGCTCTCAAACTGTGAATTGATATTAGTCATAAAAACAAATGTGTTCATGCTAAGTACATATTTAGCTTTCCTAATGAAATGTTTATAAGGGATAATTGAATTATTACTGATTTCTAAAAACTTCATATTTTATGTAAATGCTCTTGCGACCATCTGACCAGATATCATTCTCCAGAGTCAAAATCCATGATTCATGTGGATTCATAATACAGCTATGGTAATTTATTTAGATCACATTAATTTTATTTTTTAAACTTCCTATTTGAAAGGGAATAAAGCATTTATATTGGATTAATGTATTCAGCTCCTACAAAGCCAGTTTCATAAAAAATGATAGCAACTTGATCAAGCAGGCCTTTGGGGATTTTGCCCAGCATTATATCAATATTTCTCATCCAAACGAATAAAGCAGATGTTCGATGGACAAACTGAAGGACTGCCCTCCGGGCTTCTCTGTTCTCCATGATCTACTTTATCTTTATGCCCCTTTACCCGCTGGGAGCAACAAAGCGCGTGTTCTCTTCACTCCTCCATCACCTGCACATGCCCTCTCCTCCATCTCCTGCATGTGCACACTCTCCTCCATCACCTGCACATGGACTCTCTTCCATCTCCTGCATGTGCACACTCTCCTCCATGTCCTGCACATGCACACTGTCCTCCATCTCCTGCACGTGCACACTCTCCTGCATATCCTGCATGTGCACACTCTCCTCCATCTCCTGCACGTGCACACCTAAACTCTAAACTCACATCTATCATTACATGTCTGCAGCTCTGGGCTGAGGGGTGTTCATGCCCAGCTGGGCTCATGCATTGGGACTCCTGGTCCTGGACAATCAACATGAACAATCATATTTTAGCGATGTGATTCAGAGTCCTGCATGTCTGGCTTTCTCAAACTGCCTGAGTTGGGCACTACCCAGAAGCCCCAGTGCACATGTGCTGTATTTTTACTTTGGGGTGTTATTGTATGGGGTGGTGGGGGAAGCTAAAGGATTTTCCTTCTTAATTCGGTTACTCTTTCTCTTTCTCCTCTTGCATTTTCCAGTGAGGCGTTGTTCCCTTTCCCTACATGTCGCCTTTTTTTGTCATTTTTAATTTGGGGCATTATTTTCAATATTACTTCTTCAAAGCCTTCTCAAAGGGCGAATACAAAATTTGGTGCAAGATCACATCACAGACAGAAATTAAGAGAAAAAACAGACTCAGAACTACATACAGTACTTCTGAGGGATAGCGGATCATTCCCAGTTTCCCAATTGAATTGTCTACGGCTGCTCAAATGTAACACCACTGGCCTCGATGCCCATACTGAATAAGAGAGAATCTATTCAAACGGGAGAACTTTGCCGTTTACATTTTTTTTAGATGAAAAGCATAACCCCTGGCCTGGAGAAACAGGAGCCTACAGAAATGTTGGTTATTGTTAAGGCTGTCAGCAGCAGTGGAAACAGGAGGGGATTAAGCCTCCATCGGGAGTTTCTCACTGTCTTCCTGGGGCGATTTCCTGCAGAGTGAGATGATCCTCAAACTTTCCACAGACAGGGAAAAATGACCAGGTAGAGGTGAAAATATGTTTTTCTAGTTACGTATGTGATGGTTTTTCAGTCTAAGTGTCTCCCCCTCCCCTAATGGTTGTCTGGTGCTGGTTTTAATATTATTCATAGATTTTTGGACATTAAGCCCATGGGAAAAAAGGCAATAATGGAGGTGTAGAGTGGCAGTAGCAGTCACGTAGCATGTCTATGAGATGGAGGAAGAGTGGTATTTGCTTTAAAATGTCATTGGATGATGGATGTGACCCTTGAGTTGTGTCATCATAAAGTGTGCTGATATCAGCATGTGGGTTTGCATGCCTTGTAGGATCAGTGTCACTTCTGTCCAAGTTCAATTTCTCCCTGCAGAATATTCTCTGGCTTTGTGCTGCATTCTTCTCTTTCCTCTGCACTCTCATGTTTCAGTTGATTAAGGAGTGGGTATCCCTGGGAATCAGGGTCCAAAACCCATTTTACATTTTACCTTTACATTTTAGCATTTAGCAGATGCTCTTATCCAGAGCGACTTACAAGATGTGCATTAATATATGGTAAGATCAATCATAGTCTGCGCAAGAGATCAGTGTCGTAATACAGTAATAGACAATTGTTGGCAGCTGCATACCGTACCTGTAACACAGGGAAGGAAAAGTTAGTGGGGTTTTTTTGGACAGTCATCAACATAGATACATATTACAAAATGCAGTATTAAACATGAAAGCAGTGGTGATTCAGTGGTGAAGTCAGTGGTAGTGGAGTCTGAGGTGGGTTTTGAGTCTCTTGCGTAAGATGGCCAGTGATTCCACCCTCTAAGGGGTCAGGGCAGAAAAGAGATGAGACCGCGAGGAGTGGCTGCCGGCCGCCCAAAGGGAAGGGACAGTCAATCTACCAGAGGAGGCGGAGCAGAGGGGTCTAGCTGGGGTATAGGGTGTGATGAGTGACTGGAGGGAGGAGAGAGCAGTTCCTCTAGCATCTTGATAAGCCAGCACCAGTGATTTAAATTTGATGCAATAGGGTGCCAGTGCAGAGAGGTGAGTAGAGGGGTGACATGTATGAACTTGGGTTGGTTGAACACCACACATGCGGCCATTTTGTACCAGTTGCAGTGGCTTGATGGCACAGGCCGGTAGGCCTACCAGGAAGGAATTGCAATTGTCCAGGTGTGAGATCACCAGGGCCTGGACCAGGAGTTGTGTGGCCTCTTAGGTGAGGAACAGTTGGATCCTCCAGATGTTATGGAGGCAGAATCAGCAGGTGATTGCTGCAATATGGCCTGAGAAGCACAGCTGGTCATCCAGGGTCACTCTCAGGCTCCTGGCAGACATTGGACCAGAGACACTATGGAGCCTTCCATGATGATTGAAGCATCAATCATCGGGGAGCCCTTTGCTGGGAGGAAGAGCAGCTCTGTCTTCCCCAGGTTCAGCTTCAGGTGGTGGGTGGACATCCAGGCAGAGATGTCTGCCAGACATGCAGAGATACACACTGGGACCTGGGTCTCAGAAGGAGAGAAGGAGAGAAAGAGTTGGGTGTCATCAGCATAACAGTGATATGAAAAACTATGAGCAGAGATGACCGAACCAAGTGATTTGGTGTACAGGGAGAATAGGAGAGCGGTGCGGGACTCTGGTAGAGAAGGTGTGGGGAGAGGAGAGCAATCCTGCCAGGCCACCTGGTAGGACCAGTCAGCCAGGTAGGACTTGAACCATGTCAGTGCAGATCCAAAGATTCCCATCTTGGCGAGAGATGAGAGCAGGATCTGGTGGTCCATGGTGTCGAATACAGCTGACAGGTCAAGGAGGAGGAGGACGGAGCTGAGCGATTAAAATGTTTCCACTTGTAGAGCCTCGGTGATGAGCAACGGTCTGGTAACCCACTAAGCAGACCCTCAAAATACCTCCATAGATGTGGGGAGCGGGAGTGAGCATCAGGATTCTGTACATGAGGGTTCTCTGTGAGGAGCTAGATCCCACCGCTACAGTAATGGAAGGACTTCTGTGGCGCCCTGGTCAACCGGGGCAAGAGCAAGCTTTTCCTGTCACCGTCATGGGCCACTAATTGGTTCTTTCTCTGTTTGCGCAGAGACCATCCAGCTCGTCTGGGTCACCTTCCAAGCCGACGGGAGGGGGAACTGGAGCTGGGAGTAGGCCCTCCGCCATGTCCCAAGAAAATTGGGACCTGGGGGGCCTTGGGTGGCATAATAGTCAAAGCATTTGCCCGGAATCCAAGTTGCCCACTGCAGCCGCGGTTCAAAACGTGGCTGCACCAGTCTGGCTCTGGCTGAGGACCCCATAAGGGGCGGCGATTGGCTGACTGCCCCAAGGGGAGGGGGGAGAGTGAGCCAGCACGGGCTTGCCGTGAAGCGCAAAAGGTGTCCCTGTACGGGAAAAACAGACTTGCCTCCGAGGAGGAGCGGCGGGCTCATAAGGGAGGGTAAATTTCAAAGAAATAGAGGGTATAATTTGTTACCAAATTGTAAGAAAACTCTGAAACAAAAGGAGGACAACCATAATGGAGAAAGGGGGTCTGGCCACAAGGTCTGGCCACACTGGTTCATAACACGCAGAAGGGGGGAGTACTACACCACCCCCTTCCTCAGGTCTATGGGCCTGTGTGGGTTGGACTAGACTGTGCCTTACAGCTGGGACCTCCCATCCGTCTATAGAGCCCTGAGGGATTTATCCAGGGCCGGGCTGTCCCCCTGGACATATACAAATATCATATCCTTTTTAAGATTGGCAGAGACCATGATGCTCCCAAGAGGCGGCCCAGCCCTGGACTCACAAATCATTTTGAAAAATGTCACACATAAAACACTCAACAATAAACAGAAGGACATAGCATGGATGTCTGCTCACAGTTGTCCCCCCACCAGGTTGTTCATACTCAGATGGCACATAGCCCTTACGGAGAACTGCCCCCACGGATGCACTGACTTGGAACACGAACACCATCTATTCCTGGAATGCTCCATAGCCAGATGGGTCTGGGGCCTTGTTGTTTCCTCTGTCTCCCCTAGCAGGGCCTTGCTGAGTTCCTCCCTGAGGATGGGAGCCCCAGAGCTCCAGCGCCAGTGGAGGATCATTAACCCCCTGAGGTCGACTGGATTGCCGCTGATCCGAGCAGCAATAAAAGTATATTACTATTTCTAATGTCACGAGATTTTATCATACACACATGGCAAAAACATGGACAGAAACCTTAGAATCGCGACTTTCCGATTTGAGCACTGGCAAATAATATGAGATTTGTTAAATTAGGTTAATTAGACTAAAAGTAAACCTTGCCTTTTACTCTCTATTTTACCTGGAAGTACCGTCCCCCTTCTATTGACATGGTAACTAGGTTCTAGTTTCAGGGAGGGGCATGGGGCCATGTGTGAAATCGCCATGTAAACAACACATAAAATGTCCCAACATTATATAGCATCTTGTCTGTGTTTACTGTTGCGATCTGCCAGCAACAGACTGTGTATGCTGATATTTATTTTATTTCCCATGTTTTCAAATACTCGTGAAAATATATGAATTCCGCATCTTGTGACGCTATATGGAAACAATCAGAATCATTGCAAACTGCTGCGAATAATTAACGGGAGGATATTTAACCAGCTGGCATTCTCTGTTTTGGCACTAGGACATTATCTAGCTTAGCTTGATAGTACCGATTGTGATTAATGTTTCTTGCCTCTTGAGAACTTGTTTGTTCGTGTGCTTATTGTTGTTTAGATTCCCAGTGTTTCGTTTATTCCGAGTTTTTGGATACGTTTTGGATTTACCGTTTTACTTGTTTTGTTTGTTCCTGATTGTTGGTTATTTTCGTTTGTTTTGGGGGGATCACCATGTTTTAATTTTGATTTTTTTGTATATAGTTTGTGTGATGTTTTCAATAAATCTTCCAAAATGAAAAACACTTTTTTTTCTGTCTTCTGCATGGCTCACTGACTATTGCTTACTCTGATGGCTTTTGTCTTTGTCTGATGGCCTTTGAGAGAGAGATGGCCCTGACAGATCTGACAGATCTTAGAGGTGTGGACAACCCTCAGGTGTGGATCATGAATATTCAGGAAATTAGCATATAGCCCTCCCACAGCCTGAAATAAATTTGACCAGTTCTGATAAAAACAGGATTTTAGCTATTTAGATCTCAGATGTGCTAAACAATTTTGACATCCTTACATAAACAAGACCTTGATGAACAAACTCATATTGGCAAAACAATTAGTCACTATAGTTTAGTGTGTGCTTTCACAACTTTTGTGACAGCAGAAAAAATTACTCTTTATAAACTGTGTTTGTAGATCTATTTACAAGCTGCATATGATACTGACCAAACTATTGATGGCATATAAATGTAGCTGTGATTGTCCTTCAAATAAAAATATCAAACACTTTGGAGTAAGTGTGTGTTAAGTTGATGAAATTGAGATAAATATCAGATGACACCTAAATCACAAAGCTTCTCTGAGCTAAGCACGGACCTCAGGGGGTGAACACCGTCAAGCAGGTCCTGTGGGAGACGAGGAACAGCAAAGTCTGCCTCAAACAAATGGTGGACCTGGTCACTCTCTGGAGAAGAATTCAAAACCTCCTCCAGAATGGCATTTTGGCAGGACAACAGAGGGGTGAGAGAGAAATGGGAGAAGGCATGTCAAAGGAGATGTGTTCTGAACCACAATGAACCTGAGCACAAAACCCTTTCCCTTTTTTAATTAATTTCTCTCTAAACTGCTGTCAGGAACGGTGTCGGAAAACCAGGTGCGGACCCAGAAATGCAATAATATATTTTATTGCATAAACAACAGGCGATGGTCAAACAGGGGTAATCAGAGCAATGCAGGGATCCAAAGAATGGTCGGGGACAGGCAGAGTTCGTTCCGGGCTTCAGGGGTATCAGGGGCAGGCAAGGCGTAGTCAGTGGGCAGGCGAAGGTCGAAAACGTGAAAGCAGTCCAGGGAACACAGGGAGGAGCGGGAACGAGACTGAGAACAAGACGAACACTGGAGCACAAGCACGAACACGAACACAAACACGATGAAACAAAACGCGGGAAACAGAGAAAATGCTGGAGAGTAGTGTAAGCATACGCAAAGCACAAGACAATCTGGCAACGAACATGGGAAAACACACAGCTTAAATACATTTAGACATAACGAGAAACAATCAGGAATAAACATGAATGCAGCTGACTGCAATCAGACACATGAGGAATGAAGTGGAAACGATAATACAATAACGAGACAATCAGGAAATGAACAGCTAACTACATCAGACATAACGAGAAACAATTAGGAATTAACAGGAATGCAGCTAACTGCAATCAGACACATGAGGAACAGGTGAAAACGATAATACAATGACAAGACTGGGAACAGGTAGGTGAAAGTGAAAACACGGACCAGACAACCAGGAAAACATGGAATAAATGAAAACACCTAATTACGGGGAACACGAACACGAGACGTGACAACTGCTGTAACCTGTCTAAACTGCGTTGAATGTTTGAATGTTTTGCATTACCCCTACCTTTGTGGAACATAGTCTGGTGTATGTAAATGTTACCTTTTGTTTAAAAGTGGAAAAAAAATGTTTTTAAAAGAAAGCAAAATATAGTCACTTTAAACAGTAATACTATGGTGTCACACGCCTGGGGAAGGCATGGCCAATAAATCGGGCGCGAGACAGATTCACCCAAGGCTTGGATACTTAAACAAAATCATTTATTTACAGAAAACGAAAGTTAACAAAGACCACAGTCACACCGGATTCAAATGTTTCAATGTTCTGTTGCCGGAAGGCTCTTGGTCCAAGTAATGAGATCCGGTCCCTCTCCAAGGTTAAGTTGTGTGGGCTGGATTTGGTCGGGGAGCGAGGCTGCGCCGTCGTGGGGCCAGGAGTCCCAGTCGGCACCAGCAAGGCGGTTGGAGGAGACGTTGGTATCTGTAAGAGAGAGAGAGAGAGAGCAAGAGAGAGACAACCGTAATGTCGTAATGTCGTAATGTCGGTTGTTTTCCTGCCACCGCTTCTCTCTCAGGTTGTGTTTGACTCTCCCTTTATGCAGTGCCTTCTGCTTACGAAATGGGAGACAGCTGGCTGATTGATAGAGTGGCTGCAGCTGTCTCCCTCGTTCAGCACCGGACAGCTGCCCCACTGCGGAATGTTGGTTCATTTTCCCTCCCCTTCTGGGGAGCTGTCCGTGGTACCGGAGGTCCGCCGGCTCCCGTGCCACATACCCTCCCCCTCAGCTGTGAGCCAGGGAAAGCAGCGGCATCAGCCCAGAGCGCGTGGAGCCGGGACAACGCATCAGTGTTTCCCTGGGCGGCCCCTGGATGGTGCTGAACTGTAAAACAGAAGGGTTGTAGTGCCAGGAACCACCTCGTCACGTGGGCATTATTGTCTTTCGCCATTGCCATCCACTGTAGCGGGGCGTGATCGGTCACCAGAACAAAGCGGCACCCTAGAAGGTAGTACGCCAGAGAAGTGACATTTTATTGCTAGGCACTCCTTCTCTACCGTAGCATACCTTTGTTCCCGCGGTACTAACTTCCCGCTGATTAACAGGATTGGGTGCTCCTCTCCCCGGATAGGTTGTGACAGCACGGCACCCAGTCCTGTCTCAGAGGCATCCGTCTGCAGCAGGAAGGGTCTTCAGCACTGGCTGGGAACAGAACGCCGCTTTGAGGCCCCTGAAAGCAGCCTCGGTCTCGGCAGTCCACACCAGAGGATCAGGGGTGCTCTTGCGAGTGAGTTCTGTGAGTGGGTGAGCTACAGAGGAAAAGTGCGGTATAAACCTTCTGTAATACCCCGCCAAGCCCAGGAATGCTCTCACCTGCTCTCACCGGGACGGGGCCAGTGTTTCACCGCCTCTACCTTCTTGTGCTGGGGCTGCAGGAGGCCCTGGCCTATGGTGTAGCTCAGGTAGTTGGCTTCGCTCAGGCCCACGTGACACTTGGAGAGGTTGGCCGTGAGGCCCGCTTGCCGGAGAGCCTGAATGACCCAGCGTACCCGCTCCAGATATTCATCCCAGGAACAGCCATGGATCACCACGTCATCGAGATATGCCGCAGCATACTCTTGGTGGGGTCTCAGCAATTTTTTTCTAAATTTTTTTCCATTTTAAGCATTTAGCACTTATCCAGAGCAACTTACAAGATGTGCATTAATACATAGTAGGAACAATCACAGTTAGCGCACGAGATCAGTGCAGGAATACAGCAATAAACATCATTGCAGGCATCTGCGTACCATACCTGTAACACTGTGAAGGAAAAGGTTAGTGTAATTGTTTAGTTTTTTTGTTTTTTGGGGGGGTATAGTGTTGAACAACTAAACAGTGGTGAAGACAATTTAGCTAGATGGACAGAGTTCAGTGGTAGTGGAGAGGTGGGTTTTGAGTCTCTTGCGGAAGATTGCAAGTGATTCTGCGGTACTGACCAATTTCGTAAGGTCGTTCCACCAGCGAGGGATCAGGACAGAGAAGAGGCGAGACCGCGAGGAGCGGCTGCCAGGCGCCCGGAGGGAAGGGACAGTCAGTTTACCAGAGGAGGCGGAGCGGAGGGGTCTGGGAGGGTGTAGGGAGTGATGAGTGACTGGAGGTAAGGGGAGCAGTACCTCTCTGCTTGAAAAGCAAGCACCAGTGATTTGAATCTGATGCGTGCTGTGATGGGGAGCCAGTGCAGAGAGGAGAGTAGAGGGGTGACGTGGGTGAACTTCGGCTGGTTGACGAGCGGCAGCGTTCTGGACTAGTTGCAGTGGCTTGATGGTACAGGCCAGAAGGCCTGCCAGCAAGGAATTGCAGTAGTCCAGACGAGAGATCACCAGGGCCTGGACTAGGAGTTGAGTGGCCTCTTAGGTGAGGAACGATCGGAGCACGTGATCCATGAGCTTCTGGAACGTCGCCGGAGCCCCATGCAGCCTAAAGGGTAGAACCTTCTACTGAAAGCTGCCGTCGGGAGTTGAAAATGTGGTCTTTTCTCTGCCAGGGGTGAGGGGTACTTGCCAGTATCCCTTTGTCAGGTCCAGGGTCGTTACGAATCTCGCATTCCCGAGGCGGTCAATCAGTTTGTCGGCCCGGGGCATGGGGTAACTGTCAAACTCAGATAATAAGTTTAGCTTCCTAAAGTCGTTACAAAAACGTACCGTACCATCTGGCTTGGGTACCAACACCACCGGGCTCGACCAGGCACTGCGTGAAGGCTCAATCACTCTGAGGTCCAGCATCTGTCTGACTTCGGACCGGATGGCTTCACGGCAGGCCTCAGGAATGCAGTAGGGGCGAATGTTCACCTTTGTCCCCAGCGCTGTCCGGATGTGATGGTGGATCAGCTGCATGTGCCCTGGAAGTTGGGAGAACACCTCCTGGCTATAGTCAACGAGTTCCTGCACTGCCTGGTGTTGGTGGGGTGTCAGGTCGGGTCTGTACTGTACCAGGTCACATGCTGCTTCGACTCGAGTCCAAGTCACAATGACTCGAGTCCACATCTCTGGTGATTACTATATGTTAAACATCGCTTTCAAGGTCCTTCTTGTGAAAAAACATCATCAAAGACTGAAATAATCAAATATTGATTTAGTTGAACAATTTCAACCCTTTACTACCACTACCAGTGTAGTTTCTATAAGTCTCCATAAGAACATAAGAACATAACATGAACATAAGTCTCATGATAAAAAGGAGGACAGCTGCCCATGTGTGGCAGCAATTATGAAACATTTAGCTCTGTGAAACCATGGGTGTGTTCAGCAATCAAACATTTCTGCAGTTTTGTTGCGGTTGCTATCGAACGCCTTGTACATCATTGAGTACAGCTATCTTTTTATTCCCTCAATTTGCTTCTAGGTGGGTATCTGGTTTGCAGTAATGCTGGCACTTTACTAAAATAATTCACGAGATATAAAACAGCTGACTACCTCTAGTTTTCCTTTGTATCAGATACAAAGATATGTGCCTCTTTGGAAAATAGCTAACAGGTAGTGATAGCCTATGTTACAATAGCTAATTGGCGTTGACTTGTTAGCTAGCAAGCTACGGTATGTCAGAAAATATAATAATGTAGCGATCCTGAGAGGGTCGCTCCTCATTAACATGTGTGTGCGGGGCATTGTGGGGGAATGTTAGTGTTCTGTTGAGCGTCTCCCCCGGGTTAAATGCTAAATTGTTTTGTTAATCCTTTATGTGTGTGTTTTAAAACTGTGTATTTGTGTTAGCTTGCTGGTTGAGGTGAGTTCATGTTGAAACCACCGCGGCCAGTACGCCTAGTGTAAATGATGCAGCCCCTTGCGTTTCAAGGGAAGAGTGTACAGTAAACCAAGTATGAAGAAGACTGTTATTTACAAAACTCAGATTTTTAATCACCCCGCGTATGCCGGTACACAATACAGTGATAGACATCGTTGTAGGCAGCTGCATACCATACCTGTAACACTGGGAAGGAAAAGGTTAGTACTTTTTTAATTTTTATTTTTTTATGAGGAGTAGGCAGGGATACAAATACAAGAAGTATTGAGCAAGTAGGCAGTGGTGATGACATTAGGGTAGATGGACAGAATTCAGTGGTAGTGGAGTCTGAAAAGGTGGGTTTTCAGTCTCTTGCGGAAGATGGCAAATGATTCTGCGCAGAGAGGAGAGGAGAGTAGAGGTGTGACGTAGGTGAACTTTGGTTGATTGTGGCAGCATTCTGGGCTAGTTGCAGTTGCTTGATGGCACAGGCCGGTAGGCCCGCCAGCAAGGAATTTCAGTAGTCCAGATATGAGATCACCAGGGCCTGGACCAGGAGTTGTATGGCCTCTTGGGTGAGGAAAGGTCCTCCGTTATGAAGGGAGAATCGGCAGGTCCAGTTGGTTACCAGCCCTGTGGGTGGATTCAGCCATGGTGAACTTGAAGGACTGAAGCAGGGGCAGAAATGTGGAGGACTGAGGGGTGTCCAGCAGCAGGTTGAAGTCACAGAGGAGTAAGACGGGAGTGCCATCCTCAGGGCAGGAGCTGAGTAGGGCATCCATTTCATCTAAGAAACTCACCAGTGGACCTGGTGAGCAATAGACAACAATGATGTGTAGTTTTCATGGAACAGTGATGGCATGAAATTCAACGTCCCTCCGTATATAAGAGTGGGCTTGCACGATGTTGCGCGAGAGAGATAAATGTGCGAAGCTACCCTGCATGGAATTAGCCTATGAAAGATCCATGCCTGAAGCAATGCGACCCTTGACCCCCATGGTCTAAGCCGCATTATGATGAGACTCGTTTGATGGGGAGAGAGGTGGGATAAGGGAATTCAGTGCTTACCAGCAATTCACGAACCCAAGGTGTCTTCACACTCAGGGAAGATTAAAGACGACGGGATGTCAGGAGTGGCAGGGCGACGGACTCGTCTTCCATATACAGGAGAGATAGCAGCGGTGTGAGTGAGAGGGGGGGGATCCAACAAGGGCCTGGATCCCACAAGGGCCTGGAACACAAAGTCATAAGAACACAAAAACAAGCCACTCCACCCATCTCAGCTTGTCCTTTGCCTATAATCTAGAAAGTATCCAGCACTGCATCAATCCTGAACATGGACTAGAACACCCTAAGGGGGGCGATTCTCCTAAAGCGCCCCCAGAGCCTGACCTGATGCTTGACAGATGACAGAGATGTTTTGGCTGGCCTCATGTCTTTATCCCATGGTAATGGGAGGCACAGTGGTGTTGTGTGGCTGGATGTGTTTTAAAGTAAAAAGATCATTTGAATTTTAGCTAATTTTAGTTTAGCAACCTGATACTCTACACCACCACGCTACAATACAGTAAATATGAACAGAATGCAAAGAGTCATTTATATCATGACACGTCATTTATACCAAATCTGCATGCATAAAAACCAACCCCAAAAACTCAGTGGTTGATTTGTGAACCAGTTGAATCAAATGATCGACATGATCGTGGTGCAATAAGCAAGAGGAATCCAACACTTTTGTGCCCTGTGGATGGGGGCATTGTCATCCTGGAAAAGACTAAGGATTTGAATGCTTCACCATAGGATAAAGGTGATCACTCAGAATGGCTTTGTATTTATTGGCCCTTTCCCTCTAAGGCAGCGGTAGTCATAGCGCAGCTCGTGAGCTTGCGATAATTGTGCACACTACCAAATACAGCACGATATGAAATACCGGTAATTTCCAATAGGTCAAACTCCACAAATAGAAACTGCAGTACTTCAGCCGTGGCAGCTGAATGTGAAAAGGAGGAGGATAACGTTAGAGATGGAGAGGAAGCCAGTGGACACACAAACGAGCCTGAGGGGAAAAAAGAGAAAGGTATGAGCCATACAAGACGAACACCAAAAGTTTCAGGAAAAATGGACAACTGAATTTTTCTTTGTTTCTAATGACTCAAACCCACTGTGTTTATTATGCCAGAAGACATGCTATGGTTTAAAATGTTATAATTTAGAACGCCATTTTAAAAGCATGCACGCTAACATCAACGACAAATTCCCACCTGGCAGTAACCTCAGAAAGAATAAGACCGAGTAATGCAATCTTATGGATTGATCGACCTCTTCTGCTGAAAAGTACAAGTATTGCATGAAGCAGCAGCAGGCACACTTTTGTTCATCAAACTATTAAGCACATTTGCTCTTCAAAAGGGGACAATATGACCATTTATTTTAAAGTTATGTGCTGTATTTTTAGTTTATTTTTGTAAGCACAAACACCTGTGAATCAATATTTTCCACAATGAACATTGTGAAGAGAAAACACAGGAATATACTGACTGCACATCTGGACAATTTCAAAGTTATGTGTTGTATTTGGAGCTTATTTTTCATTAAAAAGTATTATGCGAGCAGACAACACATCATGTCATGTTATTGCAGCTCTCTCAATGATTGAGTCCTGCTAATGTGGCTCCCTGGCAAAAATGAGTGACTACCACTGCACTAAGGGGTTGAGTGGTTCTAATCCATGTCAGGAAAATACACCCCATGCCATGGCCGTCTCAGTCACCAGATCTCAACCCAATTGAACATTTATGGGAGATTCTGGAGCGGCACCTGAGATAGTGTTTTCCACCACCATCAACAGAACACCAAATGGTGGAATTTGTTGCATCTCTCCAATAGAGTTCCAGACACTTGTATCTATGCCAAGGCACATTGAAGTTGTTCTGGTGGTTCGTGGTGGCCCAACACCCTATTAATACAGTTTATGTTGGTTATGTTTCCTTCAGTTTGGCAGTTACCTATAGCTGTCAGGTTGACCTCGATCCAGCTTCCAGAAGCATCATACTGTATTTCCTCCAAAGTGACACAGGAAAAAAGCATCCCAAACGCAGGCAGAAAGGAAAGGCTACAGAATGCATTCCCTCATGGCCGCATACAGTGTACAGCACAGAGTGAACAGCTGAAGGAGAAACCCAGATAGAGAGATTCATTACTCATTCTGTTCATTTAATGGTATCCGGTTCCAGCTTGCACCCAAAACTAATTTTTCCATTGCGGCGCAACAGATCTCTGGCGTGAGAGCTCGGTACGATGCACGCGGAGGGGAAACCGAGCATGTGCTAAGGCAGGAGCGGGCGGGAGAGAGAGACGCATTCATTTAAACTGTCAATCTGAGCCCCAGCGGACTGCAGGCGGAATGAGAACCTGCCATTATATTAGGCAGCCACGTGGGCGGATAAGGAAGACAGACAGCAAAGGGCAGGACATTAGCATGGCTCTGTTTAACGAGCTCCACTCCAGAGCCTTGCATATGCTGTACTCAGATCATTGAGACACAGGTTGTACCCCCGGCCACCTAGTGGTTCAATTGGTATGGGTCAAATAATTACAACCCGTCACGTCCATAATGGACAAAATCATATCTACCAAACCCACTGCAATTTCGCACTCAACAGCCTTCACTACTCAGCTACAACTATCGTTGGCATTTTGAGCCTAATCAGCTCCTCCTCCAGCTCAGGGTAATTAAAAACATATCCACCCCCCACCCTGTACCACATCATAAAATTCCCCCTCTAATTTCTGCAGACCCCACATATCATATATCTTTCCATCCAAAGATCAGATGCTCTTTCCTGCTTCCAGGACCGTGAGTTGAATCACTTCAGAGCATTCAATAAAAACAATATATAATGATCATTCAGTGTACTTACACTGCATCCACTTCTGGAATATCCAATACATGCAGCTCCATAATGTTGTGGTCAGTAGAAATTTTATTGTAATGAGGCTAAGAAACCACAACAACCACAAGGCTTTTTCTTCTGCATTTCGCTTATAAAATGAAGGACATGTCAAGGTACAAATCGTTTTGCTATACACAAAAGCCAGGGGAGGGTATGTGTTTTGTTATCTGAGCAGTGATAGGTTCACCTGCACGTCAATCAAGTTTGTTGATCTTTGGCCATCTTTGACGCGTATCAGTTAAATAATTTCCTCAATCTAAGCTTAGAGGTGTGGATGCACATGTAGCCTGTTTCAGAAACTCCATTTGACAGTCAGTTGTACGGATAGATGACTCCCAGAGGATTTAGGGAGGGGTGCAATTAGCCCTCTCTGTTGTAAATCACAGCTCCATACATTCTTGTGGCTGGAGAAACGGGGGAAGGGTCACACCTCCCCATGCAGATGACCTCCTGCTGAGAGGTCAAACAGAGGACAAATTGGAAAAAACCCTTGTAGAATTGTATTGCATTTAGATATCTGAATGAAGTTTGTTACACAGGTGGTATACACATTGGGGATGAACTGTGTGCAATAATCCACCTCCTGGCTAATGTGCAATTTGCCTAAATAAAAATGACTGTGCATACAGTATAAAGTGATGTACCTTTTTAACCCCCTGAGGTCGACGGGAGCGGCGCCGCTCCCAGCAGCAATAAAAGTATATTACTATTTCTAACTTCGCGATATTTTATCATACACACGCGACAAAAACATTGACAGAAACCTTAGAATCGCGACTTTCCGATTTGAGCACTGGCAAATCAAATGGGATTTTTTAAATTAGGTTAATTAGACCAAAAGTAAACCTTGCCTTTTACTCTCTTTTTTACCTGGTAGTAACGTCCCCCTTCTATTGACATGGTAACTAGGGGCGAGTTTCGGCGAGGGTGTGTGGGGAGGGCGTGGGGCCATGTGTGAAACGCCGGCGTAAACACATAAACTGTCCCAACAATTTGAAGCAAGATTTTATACAGACATACAATTTTATTCAAGATGGAAAGATTTTCTGCGCTGCAGTGTTTGAGAGTATTGATGAAAGCGACGAAGACAATAACTGACGAAGAGTAAGTAACTATATTTGATTTGCCATGTTATCAAATACTCGTATATATATTCAATATATGAATTCCGCGTCTTGTGACTACATATTCCGCGTGTTGCAACGTAACAAATTGCAATATGCACACAAGATCTATGGAAGAATACTTTTCAAACAGCCTAAAATGTTATTTATTTCGCTTGTTTTCAAATACTCGTGAAAATATATGAATTCAGCGTCTTGTGACGCCAAACATATTCAGCGTGTTAGTAACTTAATCTAAATCCCTAACGTTAGTAGATTAGTTGGTTAGTACTATACACATCTACCTAATATATACAAAGTGCAATCTAGAAAGTAAGAAGGAAGAAAACGAGATAATAAGCGAAGGCGGAAAACCCCGAAAAGTATAAACTCCCGAAGTGCATGACAAGACAAGGAGTGGATCTCGAAATAAACGGAACAAGGACAGACAGGGAGCAGAACGTGACAGAACAGGGAAAATGCAATACTGGATAAAGAATAATGAATAAGGACTGAATGAAAAATAAACAAAGACCAAAAAACAACAGAACAGGAACTCAGAATATAACACTGATGGCCCAGTGAGATGGCCCATCTGACAGATCTTAGAGGTGTGGACAATGAATAATGAATATTCAGGTATTTAGCATTTAGCCCTCCCACAGCCTGAAATAAATGTGACCAGTTCTGATAAAAACAGGTTCTCAGATGTGCTAAACTGTTTTCACACCCTTACATAACCAAGACCTTGATGAACAAACGCACATTGGCAAAACAATTCGTCACTATAGTTTAGTGTGTGCTTTCACAACTTTTGTGACAGCAGAAAAATTAACTATTTTTAACTTGTGTGTTTGTAGATCTATTTACAAGCTGCATATGATACTGACCAAACTGTTGATGGCATACAAATGTAGCTGTGATTGTAAGTGTGTGTTAAATTGATGAAATTGAGATAAATATCAGACCATGCCAAAATCAAAAAACATCTAAAAGCTTAGCACGGACCTCAGAGGGTTAAAAATGTTTGCTCACATATTTCATAGGTTTTGAAACTGGAATCCTGATGGTGCACACATCTCCTTCAAATCTGCATCCTGTTAAGGCACTGTTCTAGTGTGTGGATGATCCCTGTGACCTGCATGCAGTGTGCATTTTACTGCGTAGGTGAATCGTCTTGTTGCGTGCTAGGAACTGTTAGATTTCCTGTTTAGTTGCTGCGTTCTCTACCTTTTCACTGGGTGTCGTGTTAGTTAATGCTGCTTAGTCATCATAATTATTAACCTGTTTGTGGAGGGCGTCGGTCTCGGCAACGTGGAAGTGGCAGGGTTGCCTTTGTTTTTCCATGCTGTGGAGGTCTTTGGAGCAGTGAGACTTTCCGGGGGCAGGTTTGGCACTCTCACAGGGTGTGAGAGTGTGAACTGTTGCCCAGAAGGTTGCTCCAAAGGCCATAATTGATTTAATTATTATTTAAATGGTGTTAATTGGTGTTGATCACTTACCTGGTTGTGTGTAAGAATGTGAGTGGATGTGAATTGTCAATTGTTTAGTGATTGTGATTGGATGTGTGAGTGATAGACAGGTGATTGCCTCACAAGTCCCACCTGAGCCAGGCAGAAAGTAAGCCTATTTAAGAGCAGGTGGGGCGAGTGGGGGATCAGTTAGTCTTTGTCTTGTCGTTCATGTGTGTGTATTGAGAGTTGTTAGTCTTGTCATTTACGTGTGTGTTTGCGTGCGTGCGTGCGTGCGTGCGTGCGTGCGTGTGCGCGTGTGCGTGTGTGCACGTGCGTATTGTATGACGTAGTGTTGTCTTCGTGTGAGGTCCCTGCAAGGGGGTTTCCATGTCAGAGGACGTGGAGTCTGTGGAGTCTGTTGAGTTCTGTATGCGTTTGTCTACAGTGACTGAGTAGGGTGCTTCCTGTGTTTCTGGGGAAGAGAGGGAGAAGGCACACTGAAATAGTATCCGCCTCTCTCTCTCCATGTGTTTGTGTTAAGAGACCTTGCACTGGGGCAGTGGAGTGTTTCTGGACAATGCCCTGAGAACTCTCACTGAAAGAGTGGAGAGTGTCTTGGGGCTGGTTGCCAGAACTCTCACTGTGATGAATGGCGTGGTCTCTGTGTGTTTGTGTTAACAGAGAACTCGAATTGAAAAGTTTGAGTGTCTCTGTGTGCATGGGTTTGGGAAGCACTTGAAAGTCTGTCTGGCGACGACACCCGACAGGGTTTACTCACTGGGCTCTCTCGGCTGATCTCTAGCGAGGCCCACGCTCCCCAGCAAACTAAGCACAGTGGGAGTAATTGGCTACCAAATTGGGAGAAAAATGGAGTAAAATTGGAAAAATAAATGTAAAAACAAAATACATTTTGTTGGAGGTTTTTCTTTCTGATTTTGTCTTTCTTTTTTTGTCTTAAAGAACCCATATGTGTCGCTGTACTGTGATTATTAATATATGATTTAAATTCTGTGCCCCTGTCGTTGTTAAAAAGCTCATTTTTATGTACCTGAATGTCTGTCTTTGTTTTTTGGAATAGCAAAATATTGTGTTTTGATAGCACTCACCACTACATTGAATTATGTAGGTTTAACTTATTTAAGCTTTCAGATGTTGAAGAAAATCATGTTGGTGTTATTTAATTGTGTTAGTCTGACAATGATAGGCTCATAACATTTACTTAATATCCCCTAATTTGAATTACTTGAAAAGATGCCAATTTTTAAAAGTAGATCCAGTATAACATTTTTTAGAGTGTACAACAGCTTGTTTTAGAAGTGTATTTTTGTATTTTTATTTTGTTTATTTTTACAAACCATTTTTTCGCACTCCTCCAGCAAAGGGTCTGATTGTGCTGCCATTAAAGGCAAAAAACAGGTTTTATTTAACAGCTTCATTTGTGCTTCGTCCATTTGTGCAGCACAGAGCCAGACGTGGCTTTTGTGTCCGTCTGCCTGATTGATTTCGGTGTGCTTGCTGCTATCAGGACCCTGTCTTTTCAAGTGCCCTGGTAATTTATCTTTAATAATGCCAACTCCATTATTCATTTGTCATCTTTTCATATTTTTTAGTGCCATTATTATTAGTTTGTATTTTGTATACTCATCATGTGAGAAGTCACACGTATATGTGACGATCATTCAGAAACACAGGGCACACTGTGATTAAGGTTTTATCTGGAACCAAAAACACCCTATTAAGCACAATCACTTCATGCAGAAAGTGTCAGGAACAGTGTCGGAAAACCAGGCGCGGACCCAGAAATGCAATAATATATTTTATTGCATAAACAACAGGCGATGGTCAAACAGGGGCAATCAGGGCAATACAGGCATCCAAAGAGTGGTCGGGGACAGGCAAAGTTCGTTCCAGGCTTCAGGTGTGTCAGAGGCAGGCAAGACGTGGTCAATGGGCAGGCGGAGGTCAATAACGGGAAATCAGTCCAGGGAACACAGAGAGGGGCAGGGCAGGAACCACGAGGAGCACGAACAGGAGGATCAGGAACAAGACTGGGACAGGACTGAACACGGAAGCACGAACACAGGTAAACAAAGAGACCACTGGAAAGTTGTGTAGGCATAGGCAAAGCACAAGACAATCTGGCAACGAACATGGGAAAACACACAGCTTAAATACATTTCGACATAACAAGAAACAATCAGGAATAAACATGAATGCAGCTGACTGCAATCAGACACATGAGGAATTAAGTGAAAACGATAATACAATAACGAGACAATCAGGAAATGAACATGGGAAACGAACAGCTAACTACATCAGACATAACGAGAAACAATCAGGAATTAACAGGAATGCAGCTAACTGCAATCAGACACATGAGGAACAGGTGAAAACGATAATACAATGACAAGACTGGGAACAGGTAAGTGAAAGTGAAAACACGGACCAGACAACTAGGAAAACATGGAATAAATGAAAACACCTAATTACGGGGAACACGAACACGAGACGTGACAGAAAGTGCATGGACTGACAGCTTTGGAGATCGATACATCAGTACAGAGAGATGAAAGCCATCTCGGTTTCACGGCCAGAGAAATTCAAATAGCTGAATTCCCATTAGCTATTTATTTGAAGATAAACTGCTCACCCAGGTTAAGAAGTGTGTAGTAATTTTGAACTGATCTATACCCATCAAAACGCTATAGGCCTAATACGGTGTCATACGTGGGAGAATTATCCAGAAATTGGTGCCTGAGTGGAATGAGAAAGCAGATTGCCAGACAGGTTGTATCAAACACAAGGCCTGAGTGGAATGAGAAAGCAGATTGCCAGACAGTTGTATCAAACGCAAGAGTTATTGGGGTACTAAGCAAGAATATTGTCAAACTGTGACTAGCCTGTAGGAAAATTGTTTATCTGTTAAATTGTGTTCCTGTGATGTTATTCTGTTAAGGTCCATGTTTCCATCACTGGCAGCCATTAAGCAAAAAATATGAGAGGAAGAGAACTTAAGTGTTAAACTGCACAAAATAATAAAAAATCTGGTTTAGAATCATTTTTAACATCACAAAGGGTGGGGAAAAGTTTTTTGGGGGATGGTGTTTAGTCTTTTGTTAAGTGTTCTGTGACATTGGATTTGCAAATAAATTAGATTAGATTTGATTTGAAATTTGGCTTGTGTTTAAAATGTAAAAAAGGTTTTTGAATCGAGTAAAAACTCCCAGAGTGCTGGGGATACAGACAGCAAACGCGGTGCTAGAAACTACGCCTTTCCTCCAAAGACTGCTTTCAGGCTGCTCTCCTCTCTTTTTAGAATCATCGTTAAAATAAAGTTTCTCCACCCCTCTCTCTCTATTTCTAGGCTGCCTTTCTTTCTCATTCACCTGTGGCAGGTTTTGAAATGAGATCCTCCAGCTTCCGTGAGCCAAACGTGCCTCTGTGTTCTTGTTCTCCCCCACTATTGCTCTCCTGACACGCAGAATTCATGCCACCTCTTAAAGGAGACACCCCGCACCATGATCCAATTTATCATGTCAAGTCGAAAACTTGGAAGAAAATTGTGTGACATTTGAGTGTTTTTCTCCAGTGCTTGAACATAACAGCGGCTGATCTGCCCGGTTCTCCTGAAAGACAGGTCTCTGAATGTCTGTACCTGTAGCTTTTTGCGATCGCTGTTGCAAGCCAAAGCTTAGCACTTTTAAGTTGCCATCATTAGACAGGTAAGGAACCTCGGCAGAGTTTGCAGGAAGCTGTTGGAGTGAAATTCACAGTGGTATGTAGCCATTGCCTGACTGTGTAGGAGTGTGTGGGAGTGTTTGCTCTCTAGATGAGCTCTCTTACTTTGAATGTCTTTTGAGTTGAAGAATTCTACCATACACACACTGTCTGAATGATAGTTTTTTTTCAAGGTGTTTCCCGAAAATTAAATGTTACAAAATTAATCAGGGAGACAGCACTGTGAAAACTAGTTCAATGTATATTCAGATAAACTTCAGCCTATGACTTAAGACACAGGATCAATAGCAATAGCAATAGCACTCCTGTTGACTGATTAGGTGACTTTGGGCCCTGTATGGGATGTGCATACTTCACAGTATGTGTGTGTACTTCACAGTCACTCGTAGACCGAGCTCATAGTACCCTTTGTAATATTGAGTATTCATACAGGTAGTATGCTAGGGAACTCTTTGTGATAGTATACAACACTTTTTAAGCAAGAGTTCCCACTCCCACTGGAAACCTGTCCGCAAGAACTATGAAAATAAGCTTGGGAAACACGATTCTCCTCCCCAAACCTCACAAGCAAGATATTTACTCACAGCCTAAAGAGGGCTTATTTGTTTAAACAGTTGTTTTATAATGGCGATGAAAACATTCTACTGAAAAGCTAAACTTAACAATCACTGAAAATAATTTAGTATGTGTTACGTTCTGAGTGTCTGTTCGGTTTGTTTTTGTACTTTGTTTATTTATCTTTCTTCGTGTCATGTTTCATTCACGTTCTGTTCCCCGTCTGTTATTGTTCCTGTTCCTGATCCACTCCTTGTCTTGTCATTCACTTCGGGAGTTTACATTTCGGGATTTCAATCTTCGCTTATTTTCTCGTTTTCTTCCTTCCTACTTTCTTTATCGCACTTTGTATATATTAGTTAGATGTGTACAGTACTAACTAACTAATCTACTAACGTTAGGGATTTAGATTAGGTTACTAACACTACTAATCACTAATTATCTCACGCTTCTGACTTTCGTTCATTCTCTCTCATTATCCTATCCCTGATTAGCTTTTCACTTTCCCTTTCATACGCACGCAACGTTTCTCTTTGCGTACCTCCCCTTTTAGTTATGCACGTGTCTGCCTGATCTCCCAGGTCGTTTATTGTATATTTGTTTGTATGTTTCCCAGTCCGTGTCTTTCGTTTCCCCTCGTAATTAGATTACGATTCCCATTGTTTTCACCTGTGTTTCCTAACTCTCTCTCCTCCCAGTCACACCTGTTTCCCATTGTGTTTCCTGTCTCTGCCTGTATATATGTTCAGTGTTTTCATTCTTCCGTGTCAGTACGTTGATTCTTATTCCCTGAGCCTACTTTTCCGAAGCCAGTGTTTATAGATTTTTCCGAGACTACCCTTCTGATTACGACCCCGAGTTTGCCTAGCGATTTTGTTTGTTTGCCTTTCTGCCTTCCTGATTACCGACCTTTTGACTGCCTGATTATCGACTTCTCTCTGCCTCGCGCCTCTCTACCTCCGATCCTCTGATTCCTGGTTGTGATCCCTGCCTTCTAATAAACGACTCTTCTGCCTAATCCCTGATCTGCGTCTGGGTCCTTATCACGGTCGTCACAGTATGACATTACCCACGTTATATTATTAATATTTATTTAGAACTTCCACAGACATTGAAAGAGCCAGCAGCAACAATGGTAAAGCAAAGCTTGAATAAATGCTGTTCAGCTGGTAAAGGGTCTTTAATACATAAGCAACCTGTCTCAACGCATAGGCAGTAAGTTCCCAGATGGGCTACAGCCTGATTACAATTTGTGGACACTACGCCCCATTTCTAGCAAAGTCTGTGTGCCATCTTCCTAATACAGCATCTTTGGTCAGAATTGATCTTGAACTTTAACCCTGAATTCAGTCAGCATTTGCCCTGACTTTTGGCCCTGAAAGCAGTCAGCATTTGCCCTGAACGTTAGCAACTCACAACTCAATGCTTTAGTTGTGTTGTGGGCATTTTTCCCTTCACAAAGATTAGTGATTGCCAAAATGAATAGAAAAAAATGTGTTTGTATTGGAAATAAAATTAATGCTTGCTTTTATTTCTAATTCAAAGTTAAGGACAAATGTTGATATAATTCAGGCCTTCTGTACTGTGTGCACAACATACTGGCATTATACACTGCTCCAGGGCTAGTTTATCCAGGAAAGTTAGAAATGAGTGGAGTGGAGTGTTTCTAATAACATACTTTTGCAGTAGCTTCCGATGTATTTTATTATGGGTTAGGACCCTGCATAACCACAGGGATGTTGTTTATTTAGAGTGTTCCAGGGCTGTAGATTTAAATTGCGTGGTTGGGTTAAGACACAGTTGGAGTGACATTTATTATTTTTTAAATGAAGTCCTGGAAGTTATAGCCTTCTGAGGCTAGTTTTATAATCATTATTTGGGCTCAGAGAAAGTTATTACAAAAAGAGTTACTGAAGTAAACAGAGAAGGTAATTTTTTGAAAGCAAGCAAGCTTCTGAATATCTGTTCTACACTAAACTGATTATGAACATTTTACAACTAAATCCTTCCAACATTATGTATTTATTTTATATTTTACTTTTTAAAAACGTTTTGTCTTTAGGCGGCACGGTGGTGCAGTGGGTAGCGCTGTCGCCTCACAGCAAGAAGGTCTCGGGCTCGAATCCAGGCCGGGGGCCTTTCTGTGCGGAGTTTGCATGTTCTCCCCGTGTCCGCGTGGGTTTCCTCCGGGTACTCCGGTTTCTTCCCACAGTCCAAAGACATGCACGTTAGGCTAATTAGAGAGTCTAAATTGCCCGTAGGTATGAGTGTGTGAGTGAATGGTGTGTGTGCCCTGCGATGGATTGGCGACCTGTCCAGGGTGTATTCCTGCCTCTCGCCCGGAACGCATGCTGGGATAGGCTCCAGCCCCCCGCGACCCTGACCAGGAATAAGCGGCTTAGATAATGGATGGATGGATGGATGGATGGGTTTTGTCTTTATTTTTTTTTATAAGTGGCGCTCAGTTTGTCCCTGAATGTCCCCGTTTGTCCCGTTTGTCTCTAATGACATTCCTGTTTTATATCATCATGTCTTTTCAACCACAAAATGAAACTGATTCCATTCGCTTGTAGCCCAGGAAACCTCATTATGTGGCAGCCTGTCTCTGCCTGAATTGAAAATTCATAACTCTTGTAAGTTGCTTTGGATAAAAGTGTCTGCTAAATAACAAAATTGTGGGGCCTCCCGGGTGGTGTAGCAGTAGAATGTCCAACACTTCCCATTGTGGTTCTGTGTGGCTCAGTAGGTAGAGCACGGCGTTAGCAACGCTTAGGTTGTGGGTTCAATCCCCACTGGGGCCACATATACTGAAAAATGTATGCATTCACTACTGTAAGTCGCTTTGGATAAAAGCGTCTGCTAAATGGCATATATTACTATTACTATATATTACTATTACTATTGTGACCGGGGTTCAATTCCACCAGGTCACGCCAGTTTCGGCTCTGGCCAGGAGTGCCACTAGGGGGCGGCAATTGGCTGTACACCCCATGGTGGGGGGGAGGGAAGTCAATACGAGCTCGCTGTGTATAGGAGTGGCCCTGTGTGTATATCGGTTACGGTTACGGCTTAGCGGGTTCTAGCTCAGAAGAGGCAGTGTTCCATGCATGTCACTGCCAGTTTCAGGACTATGGCAGCAAGCTCTCAAATACGAGGGAGGGGCTAATTGACATGAAAAAGAGGGTATAATTGGCTAATAAATTGGGACAAAATGGGGAAAAACAGCAGAAAGAGAAAATATAAAAAATAACAAAATGGTTCAATGGAAATGTCTTCCCTTCGGTTGCCTCTGATTCATGAATCCTTGCTTCATGGAGGACCCAGGGGTCACAGTGGAACACAGAAAGAGATAAGAGTGGCCCGTTTCCTCATAGCCTGTCTGCCTTTCTTCCACCACTCCACCCTTCCATGCCCACAGGCTTGTGGGAATGATGGAGAGAAACTGTCAATAGAGAGCAAAATCGTTTGATTGAATCAAACCCGGGAATGACTGACAGCTCAGTGTAGCTCCACCCAATACTGGGTTCATGAAGCATCTGTCTGCTATTGCTACTGGAATTGACAAATGATATGAAGTTGCTCCCTGTTCTAACTGTAAAAACCGAATAGACTGCATCATTGTCTCAATTGTTGTCGACGGATGCTGTCAGTTGTCCTCTCGGTTGTCTGTTTTTGATCTAGATCAGAGGTCTTTAACCTTTTCTCTTTTTATGTTTTTGCTTATTTTAAGTCTGCTCAAACCACCAAATTATAGTAATAATGGCACTGAAAGGCAGGTTACTATGGTTAAGCTGTACTGTACTTAAAAATATATATAATTTATTTATTTTCATCAGAAAATATGTCCCTGCCAGGGACCCACTGCAGTACCTCTACAAACCCCCAGGGGACCACAAACCATCTGAAGACTACTGACTCTAGATGAAGATCATCATCAGCACATGTTCTGCCTAAAAGAAGTGCCCTCCGAACTGAACAGACGCTAACCCGGCCTTGACTATTTTCCCCTTTTTTTCCTGTTTTTCTCCCAATTTATTGTCCAATTTCAGCCTCTATTTATTTTTATTCGTCCTCCCCCATGAACTTGCCAAGTATTTTGTCCACAGGGAAGTCCTCCACGCTCCTCGGCGAGCTCATGCTGGCTCACCCTCTCCCCTCACTCTGGGGCAGACAGCCAAATTCCACCCCCGATCAGGGCTCCTGGCCAGGGCTGGTCTGGCACAGTTGGGTTTCGAACCGCAACCACAATAGGCAGCTCACACTCACAAAGCACCAGTCAAGGCGAGTGTGTTAGATCGCTATGCTATCCGAGGCCCCTAGCTTTTACTGATGATTAGTGCGTAGTGTGTAATCAGAAACAGCAGGTTGTTCTTTTGTTTTCTTTGATCTGTTCTCATATGATGACCAGCTGCCAGATAGGCTGAGGTTGGTCCTCTCTCCTGTTCAGATGAGAGCCTTTACACTCCAGTAATATGCCAAGAACCCTCTCACCCAAGTGAGTGATAGATACCTCCAAAATACGTCAGCATGACTGGTTTATGATCTGGGTACATGCAGTATATTGATGGTTTCTAGCACAGCTTAATATGGCATTGGGCCACCACGAGCCTTCAGAACAGCTTCAATGTGCCTTGGCATAGATTCTAAAAGTGTCTGGAACTCTCTTGGAGGGATGCAACATCATTCTTCCACAATAAATTCCATCATTGAGTGTTTTGTTGATAGTGGTGGAAAACGCTGTCTCAGGCGCCATTCCAGAATCTCCCATAAGTGTTCAATTGGGTTGAGATCTGGTGACTAAGATGGTCATGGCATATGGTTTACATCCTTGTCATGCTCATCAAACCATTCAGGGATCACTTGTGTCCTGTTTATGGGGGCATTGCCATCCTAGAAGAAACCACTCCCATCAGGATAGAAATGCTTCACCCTGGCCCGGCGCTAGCGGGTATGCAATGTTTGCAATTGCACAGGGGCCCTGGCTTGACAGGGGCCCATTGAAATGGTCAGGGAAATGCATTGTAGTGATGTGCAGTTCGCAAATGATCCTTTCGAATTGAACTACTCTTTTTACAGATTCGGGAGTAATGATTCGTTTTCTCAATTGAGTCGTTCATTTTACTCGTTCGATTGACCGAGCGGCCCCGCCTACATTGCACTCAGCTTCCAACCAACATGTTTTTAAACATGATAATGTAGTGGTGGACACCATGGAATCAAGAGATTTCCCTTTTTACATTTCAGTACTATTTATTAAAATAAAGCGTGTAGTACAGGGGAAGTAAAACACAGGCATCGGAATCACACGGGGGTCATTGTCAATGCATACACAGCCAGTGACGGTGATGTCGGGACTTTCACTCAAAACACTCTTGGTTTTCATACTTGAACATTTATGAACATAACTAGCCAAACACTCTTAAGTTTAGCTGACCACAAGGGCCCCTGGGACATGTGATGACCTTGTGGCCCGTGGCCTACAAATATGTATTAGCTCAATCAAGTTCATTTTGTCTTCTTATTTCAAATAAATGTTTTACTTTCGTTTGTTCAGACAATGAGATAAAAAGTTGTAGTTACCTGACAGTTTCGACTGACATCTGCAGTCTCCCTCAGAAGCGTTTGTCATAACAAAAAATCGCCAGGTCAAAAAATTGGAAAAACTTATCGAAAAAAATAACAAACAAACGTACCCGGAAATAAACGAGAAGTGGGTGCGAAACTTATCACAGCGCACACTCACGCAGATAGAAAAGAAAGTTTTAACCCGAGGTTTAAATTTCGCGATCACACCTAGAAAAATACCGCATGAAGAATACATCCTAGCAACGGAATTAGCATGCCAGAAAATACAGGACCAGGGGCAAAAAGCAGAGCTACGCAACGCAGTCGCAGGCATACTCAAATCAGCAAAACTACCGCAAAGCAACACCACAAGAGAAGAGATAAAAGCAATAGACTCACTCAAAAAAGACAAAACAATCACCATTCTACCGGCTGACAAAGGGAGGACAACAGTCGTCATGGACACAGAGACATATGAAACACAGATGAAAACTATATTAGGAGACAGTAACACATATGAAATTCTAAAGAAAAACCCCACAGAGGAAAAGAAAATAATTCTAAAATCCCTTCTAAAACCCCTATTAGAAACCAAAAAAATAACACAGGACTCATACAACCACCTTGTACCCACAGCAAGTGTTACCCCCCGGATCTATGGAACACCAAAAATACACAAGAAGGACTCCCCACTACGCCCCATAGTGGACAGCACCGGATCAGTCACCTACAACCTATCTAAAGCACTAGTCGAAATCATCAAACCCATCATTGGACTCACAGAGCATCACTGCAAAAACTCTAAACAACTGGCACAACAACTCAACAACATGACAATAGAAAGAGATGAGATCCTCATTTCACATGACGTTGTCTCACTATTCACAAAAACCCCAGTCGATATTACTCTCCACATTGTACAAGAACACCTCAGGAATGATAGGACACTCAAAAAACGCACAAATCTCAGTCGATGACATATCTGGACTTTTACAATTTGTCGCCAAATCCACATATTTCCAATTCAAAAACACAATATACAGACAAAAAGAAGGTTTCGCAATGGGAGATCCACTATCCGCCATAATGAGCAGCCTTTTCATGGAAGACCTGGAAATCAGAGCCATCACCACAGCACCCACACACTGCAGACCCACCCTCTGGAAAAGATACGTTGATGACATCCTGGAAAAAATAAAACATGGACACACACAAGAACTCACAGACCACCTAAACAACATGGACAGCACTGGAAACATCAAGTTCACCCACGAGGAGGAAACTAACAAGACCATAGCATTTCTGGACATGAAAATTCACCACAAAGACGACGGCAGCATAAAAATCTCAGTATATAGAAAACCCACACACACAGACCAATATCTACTCTGGACATCCGAACACCCCACAATACACAAACTGTCAGTAGTCAGAACTTTATATCAACGGACTAGCATCATCACAGATGAAGAGGACAGACGAGAGGAGGAGAGGCACATCCAACAAGCACTTACACTCTGCCAATACCCTAAATGGGCCATAAACAAAGGGAAACAGCAAGCCCAAAACAAAGAAAATAAACAAAAGGAACGGGAAAAAAAAACACACAGAAAACCGAGGAAAACAACAAAGGCATAGTAACAATACCATACATCCGGGGGATAACAGAACCAATACAAAGGATCATGAAAAAACACAGAATAGCCACAGCAGTAAAACCTCACACAAAACTACGACAACTTTTAGTTCACCCCAAGGACAAGATAGAACAGGACAAAAAATGCAACGTAATCTACGAAATACCATGTAGGTCATGCAAAAAAACATACATTGGAGAGACAGGAAGGACATTCAACATTAGAAAGAAAGAACATCAAAAGGAATGTGAGAAGGAAACAACAGGACGACTCACAAGAACACAAAAAGAAAAAGCGGAACAAGAAAACCTAAAATCAGCAATATCAGACCACTGCAAAAGAAACAATCACATCATGGACTGGGACCATGCAAAAATCATTGAGTCAGAAAACAATAAACACAAACGCTGGATCAAGGAGGCAGTTGAAATCAGGAGGCGGGCCAACGGCACCATCAACAGGGACGAGGGAGCATACATGCTCTCACACACCTGGGACTCTCTCCTCCAGAGGACAACGGACGGCGGGGGGCGTGGCTGGCCTGACGGATCTATCAAGATCTGTCAGGCTGGCCATGCCTGCTAAACATCAGCTGACGACGCATCCAAGCTGTCAGGTGACGCTTCTGAGGAAGACTGCAGATGTCAGTCGAAAATGTCAGGTAACTACAACTTTTTATCTCATTGTCTGAACAAAAGAAAGTAAAACATTTACTACAAATATGTAGCCACCTAGCATGCTACACACAAACTAAATGGAGAGCAGACAGCATAGCATAAAGCCTGATTGGCCAATTACATTTTCCAAGATGGCGGCAGACAGCATGTTCCTCTTTTTGGTTGTTGAATGAGATGTACGTTTTCTAAGTGTTTTAAATATTTTACATGTTTCAGATTTTAGCGGACAGCCTATAGGAACATTTATTTTATGTGCGGTCTTAAATGTGGAATCAAAACCACAAAGCAACTTTCAAAATTTTATTGGGCACTGTATTGGACATTGATTCTACATCCATCTTGCACATGGACCTTGGCTACCTGAATCCTACATTCAGCCTGGAAATGGCGTGGGAGCTGCTGATTCAAAAGCGCCAACCCTGCACACAGCAGCCTATGCATTGGAACATCAAGAACAACAAGTACCAGGAGGATATTAACGCGAGCGGTGCTCTCTCTGGGCAGATTAGCGGTTGCCAGTCTGGAGAATCTTGCTAGCTTTATACCATCCTGGATTAATTGGTCAAAGGGTGAGTGAATTATCTCCACTTCACGTTGTAGAATTTGCCAACACTCCAACAAGACCTTTATGCAAATACCATCGGGAAATCGACCTACACCAGCAAGTTAAACTGTACCAGGAACAATCACAATCGAACTTGGTAGCATACTTACAAAACTTGAAAATTCTACATGATTATTTTTATGTGTCAAATGATCCATCTCAACTTATAGACAGAGCTAAGAGCCATTTCAAGTCTGTGCGTAATGGGCAACTGAGATCTATTGTTGTGCTTTTTTTGTTGATTTCAAGAAATGTGAGTCCAAACCCTGGACCTCCTGATTCCTTGCATTTGTTGCCAACCCCTTTGGATTTCAAGAATAGAGCAGGCCTTGGGTTCTTGCATGTAAATGCCAGAAGTTTAATTCCTAAATTGGATATTATTCAAATCTGGGCAAGCACAACAAATGCTCAGGTTATGGTTATCTCAGAAACTCAAAAAGTCTGTCACGAATAACTTGATCACAATTGATTGGTACATGGTTTTTAGAGCTGATTAAATAGGCAAAGGAGGGGGAGTTGTAATCTACATGAATTCTAAATATAAAAGCTTTGTAATCTTGTCCATCACTAAAGCTAGATACTTTGAATTGCTTGTCGTTGAAGTGAAAGTGTCAATGAACTCCTGCTTCACTGTAGTTGGCTGTTACAGACCGCCTTCCGCCTTGAGTGATGCTCTTATTTTGCTCTCTGATGTCTTGCACAAGCTAAATGTCTCTGAATTAATTATCATGGGGATTTGAACTGGGACTGGTTCACACCAGTTTGACACTTTTAAAGAATTGTGTGACTCCTTGAATCTTACGCAAATGGTAAATGCTCCAACAAGACTAAATCCCAGAACTCTTGATAAATCTACATTATAGGACTTGATTTTAACAAATACTCCCCATAAGTATTATATTGGGATTTTCTGTAATGATGCCAGTGATCATTGTGTAATTGCTTGTGTGAGGAATAAAACTGTGTTTTAATTGCAAACCACATTGATACCTGATGTTGACCTTGCCTTGGATTATTTTTAAGAGATTTTTATGTCCATTTATGTCCAAAGGGTCAAACAGGAGCAATCAGGGCAATACAGGCATCCAAAGAGTGGTCGGGGACAGGCAAAGTTTGTTCCAGGCTTCAGGTGTGTCAGAGGCAGGCAAGACGTGGTCAATGGGCAGGCGGAAGTCGATAACAGGAAATCAGTCTGGGGAACACAGAGAGGAGCAGGGCAGGAACCACGAGGAGCACGAACAGGTGGATCGGGAATGAGACTGAGATAGGAATGAACACACGGAAGCACAAACACACGGAAGCACGAACACACGGAAGCACGAACGCACGAACACACGGAAGCACGAACACACGGAAGCACGAACACACAGAAGCACGAACGTATTGAGCAAGTAGGCAATAGTGATGACAATTGGGTAGATTGGGTAGTACAGAATTCAGTGGTAGTGGAGTCTGAAAAGGTGGGTTTTCAGTCTCTTGCGGAATATCGCTAGTGATTCCGCGGTCCTGACCATTTGCGGAAGGTCTTCCACCACCAAAGGGTCAGGACAGAGAAGAGGCGAGACTACGAGGAGCAGCTGCCGGGTGCCTGGAGGGATGGGACAGTCAGTTTGCCAGAGGAGGCGGAGCAGAGGTGTCTGGCTGGGGTCTAAGGTGTGATGAGTGACTGGAGGAATGGGGGAGCAGTACCTCTGGCCACTTGAAAAGCAAGCACCAATGATTTGAATCTGATGCATGCTGCGATGGGGAGCCAGTGCAGAGAGGAGAGTAGAGGGGTGACGTGGGTGAACTGGTGTTCAACCAGACGAGCGGCAGCATTCTGGACTAGTTGCAGTGGCTTGATGGCACAGGCCAGAAGGCCTGCCAGCAAGGAATTGCAGTAGTCCAGACGTGAGATCGCCAGGGCCTGGACCAGGAGTTGAGTGGCCTCTTGGGTGAGGAATGGTCAGATCCTCGGGATGTTGTGCAGGGAGAATCGGCAGGTCCGAGTGATCGCTGCAATATGGCTCGAGAAGCACAACTGATTGTCCAGGGTTACTCCAAGACTCCTGGCAGACTGGGACGGAGACACTGTGGAGCCTTCCACGGTGATTGATGCATCAATGATCGGGGAGCCCTTCGCTGGGAGGAAGAGCAGTTCTGTCTTCCCCAGGTTCAGCTTCAGAGAATAGGATGGGGTCTAGCACCGAGCCCTGTGGGACTCCAGTAGAGAGGGTGTGGGGAGAGGAGAGGGACCCTCTCCAGGCCACCTGGTAGGACCGGTCAGCCAGGTAGGACTCAAACCATGTCAACGCAGATCCAGAGATTCCCATCTCGACGAGAGATGAGAGCAGGATCTGGTGGTACACGGTGTCGAATGCCGCCGACAGGTCGAGGAGGAGGAGGACGGAGCTAAGGGATTGGGACTTAGCCCCATGAAGAGCCTCAGTGACCGCAAGGAGAGCAGTCTCTGTGGAGTGGCCTGCTCTGAACCCAGATTGGTTAGGATCAAGCAGGTTGTTCTGTAAGAGATGAGCAGACAGTTGGTTATAGACAGCCTGCTCTAATGTTTTGAAAAGGGATGGGAGGAGAGAGACAGGTCGGTAGTTTGAAATGACAGCAGGATTCAGAGAGGGTTTTTTGAGGAGGGGGACAACATGAGCGCATTTGAGGGAAGAGGGGACAGAGCCAGATGAAAGAGAGGAGTTAATGACATTGGAGACAAAGGGGAGGATGTCCATAGCAATGGACTGGAAGAGGGGGGAAGGAATGGGATCAAGAGGGCAGGTGGTGGGACGGTGGGAGAGAACAAGTTGAAGGATATCAGGGAGGGGCGAGAAGGAGGACAGAGGGGTGAGAGGTTTAGGTAGCAAGATGGGTGAGGGAGAGGTTGGGGGGAAGGAGTTGCGAATGTCATCGACCTTTTCGTGAAAGAAGGATGCAAAGTCATCCGCGGTAAGAGAGGAGGGCGGTGGGGGAGGAGGGGTGAGGAGAGAGGAAAACGTAGAGTAGAGTTTACGAGGGTTAGAAACAGAAGATTGAATCTTGGAAAGGAAAAATGCAAAGGAGAGGTTGGAGGAGAATGAAGCCAGGAGTGTGTGGAAATCAGTCAGAGCCACAGGGGATTTGGATTTTCTCCATTTCCTTTCTGCCGCTCGCAGTTTCAGTCGATCAGCCCGAATGGAGTCGGTTCCCCCCGAGGGGGAATCCCCTTTCGGGGAACATACAACAAACACAGACAATCAGCGGCTTTCCACACCACTTTTATACATCCACATTTAATACGCATCAACACTTAACGGGACAGGGTAGAACTCGCCTTGTCCCTACGCACACTCAACACACATCTCAATAGTACACCGCGCCTCTTCAGTCCGGTTCCACTATAACCTCACCAGGTACACATATTCAGTGACTTTTCAAGTGCTTCCCAAACCCATGCACACAGAGACACTCAACATTTTCAGTCTCTCTTGACCCAAACACAGAGAGACCCTTGCCACTCATCACAGTGAGTTCTCTGGCAACTGGCCCCGAGACATTCTCCACTCTTTCAGTGAGAGTGAGAGTGACATACCGGATGTTGCATTTAAGAAGCGTTAAATGTATTTCATTTTTGGGCTTGGAGTCCGGAGGCAGGATCGCACCTGGCCTTTAGGACGAGGTTGTTGACCCCCTATTGGACATCAATGACAAAGGGAGAGAAGACAATATTTCAAAACATAAAATGAAAGTGGAGATGAGGAGGTGGTGGGATGTCGAAAACAGCTGCCACACAGTTGAAGAGGTACGTAGGTTACAGCTGTTGGGAAAACCACCATAGCAGGTTGAGGGAAAAGCATCAGAGATTGTCTGAATTTTTTTCTCAATTCCTTAATAAAAGGGGTATATTAACAGCAAATTATTCAAAGAACAGCACAGCAAGAAGTATTTTCTCAGCATTTAATGGTCACTTCTTCAATATGATGAAGGAAAGTTTGCGTCCCACTGAAAATGAACAGCTTCAAAATTTAGAGTTGCCAACTTCAGTTTTCACTTTCACAGTGTATTACGACTCCTCTGATTGTAATCCATCTGAGCCAGCTGCACCCTTACGGAAGAAACCACAAGAACAACGGGACATTCCACATTCGGGAAAGAAAATAAAAACTGTGAAACTTGGCTTTCTCATGGGAAGGGGCTGTTTTTACATGTTAATGTGACTGTGCGTCATCACGCTCCCATCATCTTAAATCTTGCGTGAGTATAAATCCTAAATGCACAGTTAGTGGAGATATTATAACATATTTCATACAGTATATCTCTTAATATTTCACTTTTGTTGACATTAGAGATGAAAATGGTGGGTTCTGAGAAAATACATCTTCTTCTGTTTTTCTTTTTCCTTTTTTTGTATTTTGCGAAAATGCTGCCTCATCTGAATTAATATATAATATATGCAATTTAGCAGACGTTTTTATCCAAAGCAACTTACAGTAGTGAATGCATACATTTGTTTCAGTATATGTGGTCCCAGTTGTAATAGAACCCACAACCTATGCGTTGCCAACACCATGCTCTACCTACTAAGCCACCACAGAAAGAACTGAAGACAGAACCATTTAACAATTTCCACTCAGATTTTGCAACAAGTTTACCTTGGAAGGCCATCAACAGTTGCTTTTACTTGTATATGAAACAGCCACCAAGACAGGTGTTTTTGATTGAAATGTGGTATCAGGAAAAGTGGTATCATGTGATTTCATCCAATGTAGCCTGAATCATTAGCACATGAATTTGTTAGATTTTTTTGCATGAAATCCAAGATGCAAGGTATGTTTTTTCTATGAAATGTAAATCAAAAGAAATAGAGGGTATAATTGGCCACTTAGGTTAGAGAAAAATGGGGGGAAAATCTGAAACATATATATATTTTTTAAGTTTCCTTTTGCCTCAATGAAAGTTTAAACCAGGTATTGTGCATTTTCCCAAACAACCAATCTATTGAACTAAAGCGCTCAGGTTTAGTGCTTTTTACAAAGTGTTTTTATGTGCACTGTGCACCTTCCTTTAGGCAAGTGCTACAAAGTTGTGAACCCACATTCTAAATGTGCATGAATTCATGGAAATGGAAGCACAGGTGTTATTGTTTGGTGAAGGTACATCAGCTTTTAATGTCTTTTTTTCATACTGCTACTTATACTGTGTGAATGCCTCTCATTTCTCTTTCTTTTTTTTTTTTTACTTGAGAAATATATAATCGAGTTCTCTGCAGCGTCGCATTATGCAAAATCTACTTCTCTACTTGAGAATAAAACAAGATATCAAATAATGTGAAGGTATCATTTTAAAGGGAAACACTCTCAGATTTCTGTAATTTGATTAGTTTTTCTCATACCTCTCCAGTTACACTGCTCATGTGTGCTTTTGTGACACCTTGCTCGTCTATATTTCCTGACACTACTGCAGATGTTTCAGAAGTCTTGTTTGTTTCAGTCATCTGTTGGATAGCCCATACATTCACACGGGAGCAAGCAGAACTTCCTGCTCTGAGCTACGTAAGCAGTGCTTTGAGAGAAATCACAGTTCTGGCTACCAGGAGCAGCTTTGAGACCACTGAAAACAATCAAACAAATTTTTTTTGAGGTGAGTAAAAACAGAGAAGGGCATTTTGTGTCTGAACTCATTTTAGGAGAAAGGTCCTTCTGTATTCCATTAATGAAAGAACCAGTTTTTCTCATGAGAAAGAAAAAAAACACAAGACTGAGAAACAGATTTCCCCACTTGGTGCACTCGAAGCAACGCTAACGGAGAGAAAGAAGAAAGGAAACAAACAAACATTTTCTCAAAAAAGGCTTGGGTGGAAAATTGGGCAACACCTTAGCAAGATACCTTAAATGGGCATCCAAAAATCCTACACAAGTGGTATATTAGGTCAAAGGCAATTATAAAAATACACAGCTGCACAGATGTGCAGATTTACCAAGCGTGTTTCAGTTACTGGGCAGAATTCAGCTTGCATTCACAAGCCCCCACCCGCAGTCTCAGGTCCAAGCCGCCCCCCAACTCCAGATTCACAGGACCAGATTCCGTACAGTGGTTGACCATTCTTTCAGCACTGTTGCCCCTTGGCTCTGGAACACACTGCCCAACCAAACACTCTCCTCATTCAAAATGACTCAAAACCCACCTGTACCAGACCTCCCGCATGGTCTAGTGCAGGGGTGTCCAAACTTTTTCCACTGAGGGCCAAATACAGAAAAATATACGAAAGGCTGGGCCACTATTAGAGCGCTCTGTCGACCAGGGGGGGTGCTACGCGAAAAAAGCTGAGACCAGTTCGTTTATTTCGCGGAGTGTTCAATGAATACGGGTAGCTCCACTAGTGGTGAAACTAAGAATTACAACTCAGTCAAGTGCAAGTTTCATGCGCGGGCCATATTCCATTATATTGGAATGCGGCCGCGGGCCAATTAAAAATGGACCGCGGGCCGCAGTTCGCCCGCGGGCCATAGTTTGGACACCCCTGGTCTAGTGGTTACAAAGTTTGATGCTGGCTACTGCAACCAGGGTTTGATTCCACCGACCGCGCCAGTATCGGCTCTGGCCGGGAGTGCCACTAGGAGGTGGCAATTGGCTGTCTGCCCCAGGGAGGGGGGAGTGAAGCCGATATGAGTTCACTGTGTATAGGAATGGCTCTGGAGTACCCGAGTCATTGCCGGTTACTGCCGGTCAAAGGGCTACGTAAAAAACACACAAGTGAAGAGTGGAGCTTCCTCATTCACGGTCTGAGTTAGTTCCGTTAACCCGGGCGTCATCATTAGCAGGTGGAGAAAATCATGTGGCGTGTCTGATGCAAATGCTACCCATCGTTCCGTGACTCAGCGCATCAGTCACTTTGCTCTGGGCATACTAACAAACAGCTCAGCCAGCCAGCTGATATGGCAATGCCATCCTCGGGACAGCAGAATGGTTTAGCTGCTCTATACGGTAAATAAGCCCCTCGTATTCCCAAAGTACCCCTGCAGTGAATCATGTTTTTCTTCTCTGGGTCTGACAGAAGGCACTCGCCGGTCATGGATGTTTTCTTTTTGACTGACTCGGTACCAGAATGACAGCCCATGAAAGGGAGATATTAACGCTTTTCTTGTGTTTCTGCCTTCGGAAGAAAAAAAATTGGAGAAAGCAATTCATGGCATCGTCGAATTATATGTCAGACTTCAATTCCTGATCATATGGCGAAGCCTGCTTATTTATACTTTTCTCCAAGTTGAGCATTGAGAGTCTGTGCTCGGATTGCAAGAATAATTATTGAGGTAGACAACATGAAATAACATATCTTAATAATGATGACTTGACAAAAATGGACTTTTCCAACTCAAACGATACGTCAGTGAATCATATTATTCGCTGACGTTTTTATACTCCCAGCTGTTTTACTTTCATGATGTTTTTGGTTACAGTGAGGAAAAAGTAATCACACGAAAGACTAGAGCTAGACAATATCTGTGAAGCATGTCTAGAACAAAAGAACAAGAACAATGAGAAAAGTCTACTCTAAATAAAGGTAACAAGAAAAGGTAAATAATGTGTTTGCCTTTATCTGCCCAGCTTAGACGTCTCAATGGCCTTGTTTCAATCAACATTTGTTGATTAACATTGACATTGACATTAACCTTAACATTGACTTAATGTAAATCACTGGCCAAGTAAGAGCAAGGAAAAAATCAATAGCTCTGGATTAGTTCCCATCATAAGCCAATATGCAGGACACAAATTGACAGAAAATCCGATGAGAATTGTGGTCATTAACTAATTATTACAGGTTAGTAGCATTGCTCTTAGCACTGTAAACCAAGGTATGAATATGAATAATATGCCACCCTGAACGTATCATTTTTATTATTCATCATTGTGAATATAACTAGTTAAAATAATAACTGTTAAAATAAAACCAGGAAATAGATATGAAAAGCAAGAGTAAAGAAATATGCCTTGAGCTGTTTATTAAAATTGTGGAAACCAAAAAAGACAATTTTGGTTCATCCAGTCTACTCATCACTGCTAGATAAACTGATTTAAGGCATCAGGGTGTTTTGGCTCATGTATAACTGCATGTATAAAGAGAAAATAAGTGGGCCAACAATGGATGCTTTAGGAACACCACATGCTATATCATGTTTCTTTGAAACATAGTCATCTAGACTGGCGAAAGTATTTCTACCATTTATGTAAGTTTCAAACCAATTTAGGGCTCTGTCAGTGAGACCTACGTGGTGTTTAAGATGATTGATTAAAATACCATGATCGTGTCAAAGGCAGCACTTAGATTCAAAATAATAAGAACTGACATACTGCTGGTGTCAGCATTTAATCTTAAATCATTCAAGGCCTTCAATAGAGTGATCTGCGTACTGTGTTTTGATCTAAGACCAGGTTGCTATTCATGGATGCTATTATTCAAGTATTCATTAAGCTGTTTAAAGACAACCTTTTCTAAAAAAGGTAACCGTGGAAGATGTCGGTCTAGGCAGGGGAATTAGGGTGATTGATGGCCACGCCTACTGGCAGGGTAGCTAGAGCACACAGCTGTGTAGAGTTAGCTGGAACATGGAAACTAAAAGCTGGTGAGAGAGAACCCTGAGACTGCACGTGAAAGCGAAACTGAAAAGTCGCGATTGTCTGTGTGCAGTGTTGTGTTTGTTATAGTGTCTTACCAAAAGGTACGTGTTATTTTAGTTTGTTATGTTGATTTATTGTTTTTAGCGGAACCCATGAGAGAGACGGCCAAAGATTATTTTTGTTTATTTATTTATGTTCTCTCTCACTCTTTCTCTCCATGTGAGGAGGAAAGAAAATAAATCTGGTCCGCAGAGTGATCATTTCACTCCCTGTGTCCTGCTGTTTTGTTCTAAACCTGGTTCTGTCACATGGCGTGTGACAGGGACATTTGAAATAGGTCTGTAATTGCTCAGTTTAACTACAGTACAGCAGTTTTCAAAGTCTCTGTGATCCCTGTATCTATGGAGCAGTTCACTATATGTAACACATCAGTCACTAGGCTATCAAGAACTTAATTAAAGAAGCCAGTTGTAATAGAGTCAAGGGTCGCAGGTAGAGGATTTTAATTTAGTTACTCCTACTGTGGAAATGTTAATATAAAATAACTGCTTGGCCTCAACACAAACAGTTTAGCGAGAATAACAATCAGGCCTCTTAAGTTCTGGAGAGGTTTGCCAACACTAGAATGGTCCCGCCGGATTTCTTTTCATCGCCTTCCTGTAACAAGACAAAATCTAAATAAAATCTAATAAGAAGAGAAAAGGACAATATTTGTACACAGTGTAAAAGATAAATAGTAGTCATATCAAACTAAAATGCAGAACAGTGAGTGTCCCTGCACAATTGGTGCCAGTGATGGACAAGTTGGGTGATAAGGGCAACAGTTTCTATGGCGAAGAAGCTTAAAATACAATGATGTCATTACGACACTTCTTAATAGCTATTGAGAGAGGGCGAGATGATCGATCAAAAAAGATTGCCTGCAATGTGTAATATCACAATAGTTCTCTTGTGATGTCTAAAGTGAACTGTACCTTTTGAAGCCAGGTTGATCTGCAGAAACAAGTGAAATTGCAAAAATACAATACATTTTGTATATTTACCCTGCAGAAAATATAACTATGAAACATTTTACGCATTTGAGCAAAAGGATCATCCTCAACTAAATTCATCACCTTAAACCAATATACAGATATACAATCTCTTTTGTTAATCTTTAACAAGGGTATGAATAAAAATGGAGCCTACTGTATATTCTCTGTTAGAGCTGTGATGTTATGTTTCACCTTATGAAAGAGCTGAACATAGAGAGCAGTGAAACAGAGAGCCATGGCCTACGGTCATATACAGAGTACGATCAGCAATCAACAAACCAATAAATCATAAAGATTTATTGAGAAATGAAAAAAGTGATGTAATGTAGTTGTAATTTAGGGACACAAAGTTAATCTAAATGACAAACACAATTACGAATACATACATGGGTGCCAAAATGAGATTGAAGCCAAAAAGGACAGCTCATTTGTTCTGAGGAAGGGGGTGGGGTGGTGAGTGGAGGGGGGTAATTAGGCTCGCTCGACACAGCTGAGCAGCGCTCCTCACTTATACTTTACGCCTCCGCATAAATGATATGACGCAAATTTAGACAAAAAGAAATGCACAACACAACCCCCATACATGCATACGTTTCTCCTAGCATGGGGAAGACCTTGCTCACAAATGAATGGAATGAGCAGAGTATTGACATGCAGCTGTATTGAGACTACGGATTCACCAGATACTGAGCTCCGTATTCTTTACATTGAAAGTTCCATTTTCCTACCGTAGATGCTAAAACATTCTAATCCGGTGTAACAATGAATATTCATGAAGGGGGCGTGATCTTGAACAATACTGTGGAAATGTATGTTCTGTCCTTGGGCAGACCTTTTTAAATGAATATTCATAAACTAATATTGCACCAGAAATTCCTTTTACCAAGCCGAACCACCTGTAATTATCCAGCGGAGAAGATGCAAGAGTCGACCATCAGGTTTGTCTAGAGAATCTGTGGTTTGTGGAGGAGGGGGGAGAGAGTCTTTCGAGGGGGTGAATGCTCAATTAAGGCTTGATTAATGTTCGGTAGATAACTCAATTATAAAGTTGTCATTAAAATTCAACATGAAAGGGAAGCTTAGTAAAGACATCATACATTACATTATTTATGTGCTCTGCAGACACCCTTAAAGCAGTGACATTTGTACATGCAATCCATTTATCCTGCTGGATAGGTTTTACTGAACTCATTCAGGTTAAGTACCTTGCTCAAGAGAACAATGGCAGTACCCCCACATGGTGATTTGAACCTGCAATCTCTGAAGGCCTATACATGCTCGCGCGACTGCGACGCAACATCCTCTGTAACACATTGCAGAGGTTGCGTTGATGTTGCAGAGGGTGTTGCAGAGGATGTCGCACAAAACCTAGCACAAAAATCTAACTCGCAACATGTCGTGTAGATGTTGCACAGCATTGATCGGTTGGTTAGCGAATGGAGGCGGAGTTGTCATGGTCATAGTTCATTGAGCTAGTACATCATTTTTTTACATTTTACATTTTAAGCATTTAGCAGATGCTTTTATCCAGAGTGACATCCAGATTAGGGGAGAAAGATAAAAGCAGCTATTTTTACATTTCTGTGAAAAGACAGAAAAAGACCATCCTTCATTTCCCTTAATACATTAACATTATTTTCAAGAGTCGTCTGCTGGTTCCTTTGTTTCACATGAATTTACTCTATTATTTTAATGCTATAAAGGTGAGTTGCTCGCACACAAGCTGCTCTCATAATAGGCGTACTTCCTTTTTTTTCAAAGGTTTTAAAGTCTATTGTACTGACAGTACATTCAACTCGGAGATTCTGCAAACAACGAAGGATCGACTGTGGTCTTCACGTCCTTCTAAATGATATATTTAAGGTTGCAAATATCTAGATGTTTTGTGTTGTGCTTTAAATTACATATAAATGTAACATGTCACTACAACACCTTAATGCTCAGAATATTAAACTAACAAAACAAAGAAAGAACAGGGTGCATATACATTTGTTTAAGCATATAGCAGACGCTCTTATCCAGAGCAATTTACTAGATGTGCATTAATACAGGATAAGAACAATCATAGTTCGCACAAGAGATCAGTGAAGTAATATAGCGATAGACATCGTTGTTGGCAGCTGCATACTATACCTGTATATATCTATGTCAACATTAGCTTAGGAAAACTATCAATATCTCTCTAGCTAGCTAGCTAGCAACCTAGTATCACGGGCAAATAAATCTTGCTAACAGTAGCTAACGATATCGATAGCTAGCATAATTTGTTCAACACGGTATAAAATGAACCAGCTTCAGGTAAGATTGGCTGAAGAAGTTCAAAGGTACAGAAGGTTCCCTGCTTCCATTAAACTTTTACCGACCTTGTTCAATACATTTACGCCTACTAGTGTACAGAAGTGTAAGGACACCATGTCGCATAGATTGCGCAGAAAGTATAAATTTCCGAGTGCTCTGTGACATGTTGCAGAGGATGTCGCGTCGCAGTCTCGTTGCTTACGCAGAAGCATGTAGAGGCCTTGAGTCCTCTGTTCCCTGACCATTATATCACAAGGCCACCCTGTTCGTTCATTTATTTATTCATTTTTTTCTAATTATTTTATCTTTCTTTCACCAGTTATCAACAACACTTTCTCTTTTTCAACAATAACCTGACCGAAAGACATGTGAGTAAGAGTATGGAATGTGCTGCTCAATGAGGGGAAAGTGAATCATGGCTGTCCTCAGGGTGCGAAATAAAGTGCCAAAAGGCTTGGCTGAATAACTCAAACACAAGAAAACACAAAGTCAGCGCTGGAGTCAAATGAATCCCATTTAGTTGGGCAAAATGGCCGCCGTGCATTACCCAAGTGATCGGTGGTGGTTGAGGCAGAGATCATGAGATTAATACAGGCAGTCCCCGGGTTACAAACGAGATCTGTTCTTAAGTCTGTCTTTAAGTCGAATTTGTATGTAAGTCGGAACAGGTACATACAGTTCTTATTAATCGTCACTTCGTCAAATGTTTGTTTTAGTATAGTATTTATTTTACCTTTCTGTGCATATAAAACACTTAAGAAAAACTTCCAAATACAATAAAACATCTTAAACATACCATTCAGTACATAATAATACTGTAATAATAATAATAACAATACTGTAATATTAATAATAATACAGTAATAAAAAAGTAACTATGAGGGCTACATACAGTACTGTACTGTAAAAAACACATTAAAGAAACAGTTCTTAACCCCCTGAGGTCGACGGGAGCGGCGCCGCTCCCAGCAGCAATACAAGTATATTACTATTTCTAACGTCGCAAGATTTTATCATACACACGCTGCAAAAACATTGACAGAAACCTTAGAATCGTGACTTTCAGATTTGAGCACTGGCAAATAATATTAGATTTTTTAAATTCGGTTAATTAGACCAAAAGTAAACCTTGCCTTTTACTCTGTTTTTTACCTGTTAGTACCGTCCCCCTTCTATTGACATGGTAACTAGGTGCTATTCTCGGGAGGGGCGGAGCCATGTGTGAAATCGCAGCGTAAACAATGTCCCGAAATTATATCGCATCTTTGTCTGTGTTTACGGTTGCGATCTGCCAGCAACAGACGGTGTATGCTGATATTTATTTTATTTCCAAATATATGAATTCCGCTTCTTGTGACGCTATACGGAATCATTGCTAACTACTGCGAATAATTAACAGGAGGATATTTAACCAGCTGGCATTATGTTTCGGCGCTTGGACATTATCTAGCTTAGCTTGATAGTACCTATTGTGATGAATGTTTCTTGCCTCTCGAGAACTTGTTTGTTCGTGTGCTTGTTGTTTAGATTCCCAGCGTTTAGTTTATACCACGTTTTTGGATACGTGGATTTACCTGTTTACTTTGATTTGTTTGTTCCTGTTCGTTGGTTTTGTTTTGTTTGTCTTTCCGTGTCTTCGCAGACACGGATTTTGCTTTCGTTTTCCGACAGACGTTTAACGATAAATATCTTAAACCCAGAAAACGGGCTACTTTTGATCATGTGCCTGTGTCCACTGCCAAACACTCTGGATGTTGGCAAATTGGCTTCTGTTGGTTGCAATAAATGTGTACTCTGCAAGATGTCGGGGAAACAGCGGTTTGTGACGTTCCCTTGTGTCTACAGTTGACCAGAAACTGTTTTGAGAAGTGGCACCAAAGACTGTGAAAGAACAGATTGTCTCACCATGTTTTAATTTGGAATGTTTTGTATATAGTTTGTTTTCAATGAATCTTCCCAAATGAAAAAAACTTTCTGCATGGCTCACTGACTATTGCTTACTCTGATGGCTTTTCTCTTTGTCTGACGGCCTTTGAGAGAGATGGCCCATCTGACAGATTTTACAGGTGTGGACAAGCCTCAGGTGTGGATCATGAATATTCTTGAAATTAGCATATAGCCCTCCCACAGCCTGAAATAAATGTGACCAGTTCTGATAAAAACAGGTTTTTAGCTATTTAGATCTCAGATGTGCTAAACTATTTTCACACCCTTACATAAACAAGACCTTGATGAACAAACGCATATTGGCAAAACAATTCGTCACTATAGTTTAGTGTGTGCTTTCACAACTTTTGTGACGGCAGAAAAATTTACTCTTTATAACTTGTGTGTTTGTAGATCTATTTACAAGCTGCATATGATACTGACCAAACTATTGATGGCATATAAATGTAGCTGTGATTGTCCTTCAAATAAAAATATCAAACACTTTGGAGTAAGTGTGTGTTAAGATGATGAAATTGAGATAAATATCAGACCATGCCAAAACCAAAAACCTCCTCTAAGCTTAGCACGGACCTCAGAGGGTTAATACAGTTTAGATAGAAAAAAAGAAAAAGGATCATGATTAAAGGTTAACACTAATTTGTGAGGTAACATTAGGATAACATTAATAACTGGATGATGCAGAAGATGATGGACTTGGAGATGGACTTTAGCAGCACTTACATCTGCACTCGCTGCTTCACCTTGAACTTTAATATTATGTAAATTTGCTCTCAATTTAAAGCGATTGAACCAACCCCTACTCGCAACAAATTATTCATCTCAATCAATCAATCAATCTTTAATCAATCTTTATTTTTGTATAGCGCCATTTACAAACAGGTTGTCACACAGTGCTTCACAATTGGCATTTTCCTGAGGGAATAAAAAAACCAGAAAACCATTGGGACCAGTGTGGGAGACTGGAAAATGATTCCCTGACCCCTTAAAAGGCAGTCGAGATGAACTCCTGGAAAATTGTGGGTTACAGAGAAAAACAAAACAAATAGTCCTTGAGGCTCATGAGGCTTAACAGACCACCGGAAGGGCATTCTAAGTGTAGGGGTGGGGTGGACCTCATCCCTCCAGATACCAGGGCAGGGCGGAGGATGGAACCAGCAACTAGGGTCTGGGCCAGCGGCATCCGGCTAACACATGGCAGGGGTGGGGGGTTGACTCTGGGGCAGGTGAGCTCCGGGCAGGTGCCACGAAGCCGGGGAGAATTCACTTGCTGAACGAGCAGCCTTTAAGTCATTTAAAAGGCTTCGGGACTTTTCTTGCACTAAAGAAAGACTAATAGGCATATTACGCTGATTTTGGTCTTCTATCCAAATTATCAATAGCCTTTCCATCTCAATAATTAAACCACTGTGTTGCTTGGTAATAATCGTGGCATTCATCGGGGCATGGCCTTTCACATGCTCCATTATTCTCCCTTTGTCTTTTAAAATTGTTCCAATCGTTGACCGGCTGTAGCCTAATGCTTTCCCAATGGCTGATGGCGTTTCACCTCTCTCTGATCTCTTATTATTTCAACTTTACTTTTCATGGTCATTGTTTTCCTTTTCTTTGATGCATCACCAGCACTTGCATCGGATTTACGCTTTGGAGGCATCGTTGTAAGGGTAAGAGAAAGAGAAAAACGGGACCGTGATCTGACTTAAAATAACGGACGGTGATCTCTGTTCCTTGAGCCGACAAACCGCTGAAACCGCGCAATGTTTTCATGAGCATCACAAAGTAGTGTGTGCGTTCGTTATTACAAACCATTGTACTGGGGGATTCAATTATTAGAGGTGTAGACAGTATAGTCTGTGCGCGGGAAAAGGAATCTCGCATGGCATGTTGCCTGCCTGGTGCTCAGGTTGGAGATCTCCTGGAACACGCGGACAAGCTCATGGCCAGAGCAGGGGTGGATCCAGTGGTCATGGTCCATGTTGGAACCAATGACATAGGTAAGGGTAGGCTTGAGGTTCTGCAGGACAAATTTATAGAATTAGGAGCAAAGTTAAGGGGCAGAACCTCCACGGTGGTCTTCTCTGGAATTCTGCCAGTACCACGTGCTAGCAAAGGCAAGCAGAATTTTATATGGAGATTTAACACGTGGCTACAAACCTGGTGCAGGAAAGAGGGGTACAGGTTTATGGGGCACTGGGACTCCTTTTGGAACAGGGGTGACCTGTACAAGTGGGACGGGTTACACTTGAACCGGAGGGGTACAGATGCATTGGGCCAGCATATGCTTAGGGTAGCGGAGGAATATTTAAACTAGGGACTGGGGGGGCAGGGAGGGAAATTAGTACTAGTATTATGGATAGGGAGGTACAGACTGCCCAGATTGAAGATACCAGGGCGGAGTATACACAGAAATGTTCAGACTCCAGCTCCCCTGACCTGATTAGTGTGAGAATTAGTGCTAGACTGCCACCTACTGTCCGAAGAGAAAAATCTGCTCCAGGTCGCAGACCTACTGGGGTTTGTCTAAGCAATTTATTAGATGTGCCTTTAGTACAGTGTTGCTCAGTTACTGCTGCTGACACAGAGACACCCCTTTTCGAATCTGCTTCAGTCTTTAAAGCTCGAAATGGACTTGGTCTGCTCCACCTTAACATTAGAAGTCTGGTCCCTAAAATGGATTATGTCAACATTCTGGTTCAACAGACTATGCCAGACATTTTAATAATTTCTGAATCGTGGTTGAAAAAATCGGTCTTAGACTCTGATTTAGGTCTTGATGGTTTTCATATTTTTAGAGCTGACAGAAAGGGAAAGGGTGGTGGTGTAGTCATTTATGTCAGAACATGTTTCCCAGTTTCCGTTTTGGCCTCTCTTACTGTGCCTAAAGAATATGAATGTTTGTCTCTGTCAGTGAACCTTGGTATTAATAGCCAGGTGACTGTGATAGGAGCATATAGACCCCCTTCAGCCCTACCCTGTGCTATCGGTAATCTCATAGATATATTTTCCTCCTATTCTAGCACTGAATTGCTGATCATGGGTGACCTTAATCTCGACTGGGATAAACCGTCCTCAGATAGTTTTAAAGATATGTGCTGTAATTTAAATATATCTCAATTAATAACTAAGCCAACACGCCCTAATGCAAAGTGTAGCTCTAGATCTTCTTTGATTGACCTCATACTCACCAACATGCCTCATAGATATTCACTCAGTGGAGTCCTTCCTCAAGGTATCAGTGATCACTGTCCTATTGCTTGCATCAGGAACATGAAAGTGCAAAGGGCTAAGCCACGTATCATCACCAAAAGAAATTTTAAACACTTTGTAGCAGATGATTTTCTGTGTGATTTAAATGGATGTAATATGAGTAGGGTGTCTCTTATCAATAACCCTGACCAGGCTCTTACTTATTTTATCAATAATTTTAACATTTTGGCTGATAAGCATGCCCCTTTTAAGAGAATACGGATAAAAAACAGGCAGACAGTTTGGTTTTCACACGAGCTCTCAAATATTCTCACTGAAAGGAATTCAGCCTGGGCGAAAGCCAGAAAAACGGGGGTGCCCTCAGACTGGTTTTTATTTAGACATCTAAGAAATAGATTTACAACTATGGTCAGGAAAGCCAAGTCGGATTTCTATCTTAACTCGCTACACATGAGTGCTGGAAATCCTGGCAAATTCTGGAAAGCAATTAAGTCCATGAAGAAAATCTCTGACCCGGTACTTCCGCAGCAGTTACTCTCTGTTTCAGGTCCCTTAAATGAGAAAGTGGAAATCTGTAATGCTTTTAATGATCACTTTATTAGTGCAGGACATATCTTTGATAGATTAAATCCCCTAGACATCGCGGGTTGGGTAGATCAGCATAAACCTGTTGGGATCCGCTCATCTAGCCCTGAGCCCTCAACTACTCACCCCTGTTTCTCTCTGAAACCACTCATGGAGAGGGAAGTCGGTGTAGCTCTCAGGGAGATGGACTCTAAAAAGTCTACGGGGGCTGACTGTCTTGACCCTAGGCTTTTAAGTTTAGGTACTTCTGTAATTACAGGACCCTGACTCACATTTTTAACCTTTCACTTAGCTTAGGAATTGTCCCAAAGATTTGGAAATCGGCTCACGTGCTTCCTCTTCATAAGGGGGGCGACGTCAAAGACATTAACAATTACCGCCCAATCTCAAAGCTCTCCTGTTTAGCCAAGATCCTGGAGTCCCTAGTTAATGGTCAAATCCAGTTTTACCTAGCTACCAATGGTATTTCAAATCCAGTTCAGTCTGGTTTTAGATCTGGTCATAGCACCATTTCAGCCTCAGCTTTGGTTATAAATGATATTGTATGTGCACGTGACAAAGGGTTGAGCTGTGCAGCACTCTTTGTTGACCTGTCCAAAGCTTTCGACACAGTTGACCATGCACTTTTAATTTATAGACTAGGCCTGGCTGGCTTTGATCAGAAAGCATGTCAGTGGTTTACAAGCTACCTTACTAATAGATCACAATGCATTGTAGCTGACTCCATTAAATCCCCTTCCTTGGAGGTCACTAGAGGTGTTCCACAGGGTTCAATCCTTGGTCCTCTACTCTTTACTTTATACATCAACAACATTGCCTCATTTACAAATGACTGTAAGGTACATTTTTATGCTGACGATACAGTAATTTATTCATCTGCTCCTTCATTGGGTGGTGCATTATCCATTTTACAGTCAGCTTTTAACTCATTTCAGTGCTCACTTCTAGAGCTGAAAGTTGTTTTAAATGCATCGAAAACAAAAGTCATGCATTTTTCAAATCACCGCTCCATGAAGGAATCTACTGATAAGATGTACACTTTAGATGGGTCTATAATTGAAAGAGTATCCTTTTATAAATACCTTGGAATTTTTATTGATGAGAAGCTGTCCTTCAAGACACATATAGATGGTCTTTGTAAAAAACTAAGGGTGAAACTTGGATTTCTCTACAGAAACAAAGCTTGTTTCTCTCGGGAAAATAGAATGTGCCTAATTCGGTCACATTCTTGTCAGTAATAGATTATGGTGATATTATTTATATGCATGCTTCCTCTACTACCCTCAAACAACTCGATACTGTTTACCACTCTGCACTTCGTTTCATCACAGGTGACCATTTTAGAGCGCATCATTGTGCACTTTATCGGGCAGTGGGATGGTCTTCCCTGGCCACCAGAAGAAAACAGCACCTTCTCATCTATGTTTTTAAGGGGATCTTACAAAAGCTTCCCTTCTACATGAATTCTCTTTTAACATTGCACTCAAGTTTTTATCAGTCAAGAACTCAGGATTGGATTACTCTTGAAGTCCCACGTGTCAGAACTGAGTTAGGTAAAACTGCTTTTAGCTATTATGGGCCTAGAGCTTTTAATGAGTTTCAGGAGACATTCAAACTGGACTCTGTGGTCTCCATAGGAACTTTTAAAAATATGCTTAGTGGTATGTGAGTGTTTCTAAATTTATCGTAACTATTGTAATTACTTCTATTGTAACACTAGTTCCTCTTATTATTGTTATTTTGTATGATGCTTTCATCTATTTTTATTGTCCTTGTCTTATTGTTTGTTTATGTGTAATTTATATAATTGTTTTGTCATCAGGGCACCATTGTAAATGAGGTAAAATAAAAAAGGTAAAGGTAAAATAAAAAAAATAAAAAATAAAATTGTATTTAACTCGATTTTTAAAATATAATAGGCCTTATGGTAGTCCGTTCGTAAGTACGAGTTGTCCGTAAGCCGGACGTTCATAACCTGGGGACTGCCTGTATTGCAATATTCATGCAACCCATTATTATTATTACTATTATTATTATTATTATTGTATTGCATACACTTAGAATGGGGCAATTGCAACCAACTTAGCTTAGCATTTTACCAACCAATTACAACCAACATTTGGTACATTTCCTTGCTGTGGTTTAGTTAAACCCCTGCTAGTACCGAACTTGTCCGACAACAACCTTGACGTTTGTTTCTTGCTCGTTAAAGTGTGGGTTCATCTCTCATTTGATACATTTCTGGCAAAGCGAGACGGAAATGTTTAAATTTTTTTATTTGTTCTGCTCTGCTCAGTTTGGTAGTTTCTTGGTCTGCAATAAAAGCGTTTGCATCAACATGGGTTGGGCAGTGCGGGGTGGGGGTGTCAATAAAAACCATTAAATGATGTGTAAGTTTTGTGTGTGATCATTTGTTTGCATTCTTATCCACCCAGACCACCTCTCAACTCAAACGCAGGGCATTACATGCTAGTTTGGTGTTATTAACGGCCACATTTGAACAGATAGGGCAGATATGTGACTAATCCCCCATCACACAAGACTGCTTTGTGGATGTTTTGTATTTCATCTCACTCTGAGGCAAATCGTTCAATATACAACTATTTAAAATACAACCCATATTCAACAAAGCAGTTCAAAGTATTTGAGCTTATGCACGTGAATGAAAGAGATACTGCTGCTACACCTGTGTAATTGTGTAAGATACAGGTTTTTAAAATAAAATATGTATGTATTGTAGCAGAACCCAGGGTGTTGAGTTTTGCAACCAGTTCTGTTTATTCTTTCAAAGGGGAAGGGAAAAGGGTAAAGTCCACAATCATTGTTCTTCGTCGTAATCCAATATCCAATATCCAAGTCCAGTTCAGTTCCGCAATCCAGTCCAGTAGTCGGTACACAAAGGGGGTCCTCAAACAATCCAAGTCAAACATGACACTCTCTCTCTCTCTCTCTCTCTCTCTCCACAACACTCTCCGCAATCACCACCCTACTCTTTTGCCGTGTGACAGGCATCAGCCCTTCAAATAGGCCTCCGAACGTCCTTCAGCTGTTCGTAAAACTGGATGGGCTGAACTGAACTAAACTAAACTGGATGGGGGAAAAGGGGTGGAGCCAGCATCTCACCATGTACCTCCCATCAATCACTCGCCCTCGGGCTGTGGCGGCTGCCATAATGTTATGTTAAATATTAAACATTCACTCCCCGGAGGAAGATTCAAAACCTCCTCCAGGATGGCGTTTTGGTGGACCTTTTGAAGGATGAGAGAGGGCCGAGGAGGAAATGGGGGGTGAGCCACTGGAAAGAACTTATTATATAGCTCACCCCCAGAGGAGGTGCAATCTGGGCAACCAACTCCCGAGCAGGAACTCAGTTGTTGTTTTTTCTTCAGGCTCTTAACATTTTTGAGTTTTACTTTCCCCTGATTTAAGTTTCTATGTACTTCCAGTCCTGTCCTTTTGATATATATATGGTTAATCTGTCCAATCTGTTATGTTGTACCCCTGTCTTTGCAAAATGTATGTCTGAACCCATTGTTACCCGAATACCTTTTTTTTAACCTTTCTTTAGTTGGAATGCCAACTTTTAAAAGAACATAATTGTTCATTTGAAAATCATTTTTAAAAAAACAATAAAAGAACATTCACTACAATCAAATTTAGCTACATAATTGGCCGGTGTATCATGGGGCAATGCCCAGAGCGATTGATGGATGATTGCACGGGATCGGGAGAAGGGACCTTACAATGAGGAATAATAATGAAGAAAAAATAATGAAGAGATTGCTGATGTCTGTATGTTAGTATCCTTGAGGAGGAAAATTAGAGACCTTTGCAATTATTCAAAGATAATATGCAGCTGGGGGGTAGCACAGGTTTTCCACGTGATCAAAATAAATCAAATGTTGGTTGCAATTAGGTTTAAGGCTGAAAAACATAACAGAAAAACTCATGTTTCTATTTTTTATGGACATAAAGTATGGTGCACTAAAGTAGCCTAAATCAATCTCCTGATTTGAAACTGACTGACAGCATGTGTTTTGGAGGAGAGTACGTGTTCATCTACGCTCTCCCAAATTGACAGCAGAGATTGCAGTTAGCGTGGCTTAGAATACGATCGGGTGTTCCAAACTGGGAGAAAGAATTCGTAAAAGCCTAAAAGGCACAAATAAATTTTTTTTCATTTCTTCTTTTCAGAGAGGTGCTTCAAGCAGTATTGGAAAATATGTCCAGCTTACATACCAAAAAAAAGTAGTGGTTTTGTTCTGTAGGCTGAGAGGTAGAACATTAGGCCTGATTATTCGTGATTCATTGGGGGTTTTAAAACTTCCTGATTGGAAGCATATGTCAGCCCTCATTTTGTTTTTCTCTTCACTGTGGAAATGTGTTACAAGAAGGCTGATTTTAATGAATTTCAGCAGTTCTGCTTGAGTCCATCTGAGGTTTCCTGGACTGTGAGGAGAAGACGAGGGTTGATAGGTACAAAAATGCAGAAATCATTTTTATAGGGTCAGGGGGAATTATTTAACTTTGTAACTTTGTTAACATTTAATTGCATTTATCTCCTCTAGGATATTTAAAGATGACCATGGTTTGCTTCCTGAACATTGATCTCTATTGTTATCATGCAATAGAGTTGAAGATTTGCCTTTTTGGCACACATTTTCGGAAAGTGAACCACAGGATTTATTTATTTATTTATTTATTTTCTGTTTATTTTTTATCAGGGACATAGTAAAAGCATTGATACAACGTAAAACAAAAAAAAGCCTCAGACGCATTGGTTTAAGTGTGTAGGTGTTCATTTCCAACAACTGTCCGCAACTGTCCGCAATAAACTGTCTGCCTATAACACAAAGTTGTGGGTAATATATTCACCTTGAAACCAGCACATGCAGGCTCACTGGAAGAGGGCAGCTGAGGGGGCCACAATCCAACTCCCCTCGTTGGCGAAGGAGTGTGTAGAGGCGGATTGAGACATGGTGAAAGTGAAATACTGCACTCTCCCTGAGCAAACTAACAAAAAGAGGCTAAGCCTCAATGGACAGTTGAACAAGCACATTTTGTGTAAAAAATGAAAGGTGTGTAAGGCAATTTGGATAAGATTGTCTGGTAAATGGCAAAAACATTTTGTTGGGACACACCAGATAAATTATCCCGGCTTAAATTAAAATATTGCGGTTTGAGTCCATGTTCCATGCAGAAACATCAGTTAAGTTGAACTCTTATTTAGCTAAACTAGAGGGCAGAGAGTTGTGAGGAATGGCTTGTTTTGCTTTTATTGATGGAACTGTAGTTGAACTTATTTAGCTAAACTAGAGGGCAGAGAGTTGCTGGGAGGAATGGCTTGTTTTGCAATATTTCCACAAACTCCTTTAAGTTTGCATTTCCACTGTATAATTAAAATTATGTACATCACCGCATTGTTACGAAAGGATGAAATCACTAGTGCCCACAAGGGGCTATTTTCTGTCGGATTCCGCAATGCTCTTAGCAGCAATTAAGCCCCCAGCACTGGTGTTTGGATGTGGTTTAACCTGACCCTGTTAGGGGAAAGAATTGGGGCTTGTGTGAGAATAAACAGGGTTCTCAAAACATTTTTGAACTGTGGTATAAACAGAGAGACAGGAATAAACAAGGTTATTGCCGGCCCCTCGAGTCTCTTTCTCTGGTCTGATGTGCTGATGTTCTCGGGGGGTGAGGGGGGGGCCAGTACAGTTGATGAAGTGCCCTGGACAGTTGATGAAGTGCCCTGGACCCCCCTTCTCCAAAGGGAAGGCCCAAAGCTAGACCATCGTCAGATCAGCACAGTTCTCACATGTTGGGTCTGCAGTTTGTCATGTTTCCCCAGTGTCAGACTCACACACTCACACACACACACACTCTCACACACGCACATGTACATGCACATGCACACGCACACACATAGAAACACTTGTGCACACACTACACAAATATAAACAAGTGCGCGCGCACACACATACACACACAGAAACACTTGCACACTTACAAACACAAACATACACAGAAACACTTACACACATACACACACACACACAGAAACACTTGCACACTTACAAACACAAACATACAGAGAAACAATTACACACACATATAGAAACACTTGCACACACACACTCACACAAATATAAACACACACACAGAAACACTTGCACATATACAAACATACACATACACTCACACACAGAAACACTTACACACACTCACATATACACACACACATACACACACACACGCACACAGAAACACTTGCACACATACATATATATGCCATTTAGCAGACGCTTTTATCCAAAGCGACTTACACTAGTGAATGCATACATTTTTCAGTATATATGGTCTCAATGGGAATCGAACCCACAACCTAAGCGTGGTCAACGCCATGCTCTATCGACTGAGTCACACTGAACCACACACAAACACTTACACACACACATACACTCACACACACACATAGAAACACTTGCAGACACACATACACACACACAGAAACACTTGCACACTTACAAACACACACAGAAACGCTTACACATACTCACACACACACACACATAAACACACACATACACACAGAAACACTTACACACACACACATAAACACAAACACACACACATATAAACACTCGCACACACAGAAACGCTTACACATACTCACACACACACATAAACACACACATACACACAGAAACACTTACACACACACACATAAACACAAACACACACATACATACACACACACACCAACCAGAGGGAACCATTTGTAGCAAGAGGAACAAACCCAGAGAGGTCACAAACAAGGACAGCTTCAAACAAATTCCCCAAAAAACAAGGTAATCCGTTAGATTGACAACTCTGAAGCCCTGGCGCTTGGATCCCCTTTTGAAAGCCGGGGGAAGTACTGGTCACTCAGATGTATGGGTCAGTCCACCCACACCTCCGGTCTGTGGGGTGGGTGGACGGTATCAGTGCCTGGCAGACAGGGGGAGGGCACAGGGGTCACAGAGGCATGATTGCTTTCCCCCTGACTCAGAAGGTCAGACAGTCTTAAAGCTTTTATATTTTGAGTGTCGCTTTGTGCTCCATGTGGTTCAGTCAGGTTCAGCTGAAAGGGAAACACTGCCAATAAATGCACCTTTGTACTCTATTTGTTTTTAATACATTATTTTAAAAAGGTGCTGCATGTTTATAAGATGCATATATGGGGGCTGTTCATTGGGTCATTCTTCTAAGACTGGGTTTTATTGTAGTGACTGGCCCCACCGTCACCATGTTGGTGCTTGACTGTGGCCCATAGCCCAGCAGGGTGGCGGTGGACCTAGAGTCACCTGGGGAGGGATTCAGTTGGTGGGATTTTTCCTCATCTCATCGAACATGAGCAACTCCTCTGGTTGATTGAGTATTTGCAGTCTGCCTATGCCAGCTGCGCATTATGTGTACTTGTCCGATGCAGTGACTGCGCAGCTCAGCTGGTGAAAATAATGCATTCCGGAGGAGACTGTGTGCAAGGCCTGCGCGCTCCCAAATTGATGGAGGATGTTGCAGTGATGAGACAGGCCTGCAGATACAAATGGACATTCAAAATAGTTTTTAGGTTTTTTTTTTATCTATATGTGGAGATATGTCCCCAGCTGATTTCCAGTCATACGTCCAGTACTGTTGAAGATCTTATGAAGATCTTATATGATCTGGAGGAGAACTCGACTCTGTTCTCTGACTCTTAGCTCCACGGATAAGGAGGCAGAGTTTTCTCTTTACTGTTTTAGGAAGAAAAAATATATTTTTTAAAGTAAATCAGTCCATACATCCTCCATAGTTCTTACAGGGACATTAGGGTAATCAAATAAATGAGTGCATTTATCAGTGTTTATTTATTATTCTGATGCTCAGGCAAAAATAAACCTATATACGTTATATATCCAGATATTCAACCTTTCAGACATAGTGAAAAAGTCACCATGTAATATTATTTAAACACGTTTCCTGAAACTATTACTTTTTTGCAAGAAAGGTATACCGTGGTTCTCTGTGGCTCAGTTGGTAGAGCATGGCGTTGGCAACTCTTAGGTTGTGAGTTCAATCCCCACTGGGGCCATGTATACAGAAAAAATGTATGCATTCACTACTGTAAGTTGCTTTGGATAAAAGCGTCTGCTAAATGGCATATATTATTATTATTAAATCGACAATTTGTGTGAAAACAAGCAAACAAGTTTTGATAATTGTGTTCATAATACCAGTTTTCTTTGAAAAAAGCTGAAAAGGGCTATATTTAATTCTTATTAGCACCCTGCACGTTGGAAATTTCAGACATTTTGTGTTGATATATGTTGCAATATATGACATGTGATATGATATGATATGATAATATTACATGACCCAAGCAGAGGGTCAAAGATCTTCCTTTGCGAGTTGGTGGGAATGTGATCACACACAGCCTCGGCCAGAATTAAGGGCCTGTCAGGAAAAAAACATGCTTGCCACTATCTAGAGCCACCAACATCCTGGGTATGGACACAAGCTGGGTCAAATCGCTCTCACGGGCTGTCAAAAGCCACGTCCCTCAATTTCCTGTGCCTGTAATCCGAAAGAACACACAAAAAAAATTACGGAAAAATAAATTGTCCCGTGTGGTTCGATTCCTTGCTTTGAAAGCGGGCAAGAAATTTTTAACTAATGTCGTCACATGGGACCAGGCTCAGAGGAACAGAAACATGAATTTTAGGATCTTTTTTTTGAAGGGTTTCATGCTCGCTTGAAGCAGAGGTTAAAACAGGGCAAGGCATGACATGAGAAAGCAGCACGTATAGGGGGAATTGTTAATGACATTCTAATTGCACGGGGGGCATGTAGCTGTGCAGGAAACAGCTGCATGGTCTCTCCTGGCCCTGTCAATACCCTTTGGCTTGGTAAAGATGAAGTGGGTGTTTGTTTCCCTGAAGAGGAAGTACAGTGTACCAACTCCTTTGCTCCATATACATTCTATGCCCTGGTTTTAAAATAAAGGAGGTTATGGTTTATAATGTAGGGTTTTTGTTGATGTAAGTCTGGGAAACAATGTTTGAAACAGTAGTTTGACATAGATAAACAGGATATGTGGCAGGACAGTGTAAGCATGCATTGGGTTTTTTAACTACATGTGTTGAAAATATATCACTATATACAAATACTGCTTCAACATTGAGATGTCCTGGATGCATTGCTTCATTTGTTAAACCATGTGTTTTCAAATCTACATTTTATTTTGTTGGAAATGAGAAGATAATTATTTTAGAGTAAATTGACTCAATTGAATCAGCTAATTTTTAAATGAAAATGCTGTTGTTGGCTGAGGACAGTATGATTGTATTTAGATGGCGTGATTGGTTATTGAGTGTTGGAGCACAATTTATAAAACATGTTTGATTTACTAGGATTTTGGGGAAAGCAACAACTGACGACCAGATAATGAAAGTCACAATGACCAATAAAAACTCTCATACTTAAGTTTGGCTTGGTATGACTGCTGGATAACTGTCTGAACAGTTCACTGCTGAAATAGATGTGGGACTGAAAGTCTTTCCTACTGCACAAAAACTGGCTGATGGGACTGTGACATTTCAGATTAAAACAGTTTTTAAAAAAATGTTAAGCAGAGAAATTCTCTAAATTAATTCTGAAAGTTTCTTATACTGCTGAGAAAATTCAGAAAGTACTTGGCAACAGATTTACACCCATTTACTGATGGAATCGCATTATAATATTTGTATACTACATGGTATAACCCCCTTTGTATTTTTCCTTTTGTTTAGGTATATTTGTACATGTGTGTGGTGTCATGTTGTTGTGTCTGTTTTTTGTTCAATAAAAAATATATTCGCAAAAAAAAAAGATTTACACCCATTATCCTATTATTAAGTGATACATTCTATATTCTAATAACAAGATTTAGAGTTGAGACTGTAACAAGTAGAGTTGAGACTGTCGCTCTGTGTTTGTGAATGGACAGCAGGTAGGTCAGAAGCAATCACTCACACAATTAGTGAAATGCATTTGCACACCACCACTTTTGCATTCCAATTGATGAAGACAAACAAGAATACCAGTACCTAATGTTCCTTTTGTACAGAGAGCCATAACAGTGAATCTGGGAAGGGTGACCTCACAAATAAAGTTCAAGTGGACATATCTGCTTTAATGTTAAGAGCAGGAAAGTGAGTATGCAGTGGTAGTATGCACAGGACGTCTTACCCTTATTCTAAACCACATTTTTGAAAGACAGAAAGGGATTTACTTAAATTTACAAGAATGGGCTTATCCCCTAGTGACGTTAAGCCATGGGGTAATATACTCTATGTACAGGCTTACAGGGCGAGCTGATGTCATAATTACGATTATTTTGAAAGGCCTGGGGTTTCTGATACCATCTTTAGGCCTGCATTAGTCTTGTCAAGTTGACAGCTTTGTGTAACAAACAAAAGTTGAAGATGATTCATTTTTTCTTTTTAAAGACCGAGCGTGGCCCCGGTGCCATGGAAAGCACTTCTCTTCTTCAACAGACGTGCGGTGTTCGCATTTTCACATTTCTCCGGTAAACAGAAGCAGAGATTTTTGGATTCAAAGTGGGGTGGGACTTACCATAAATCTACCAATAAAATGTGAAAAATGAAAAGGCACTCCTTCCATTCTTTTGATCCGTGACACGCATCATCATAGAACAAAAACAAGAACAGAAAGGTGCAGTGTGAAGGGACGGCCTTTAGCTTCAAATTGGTATGTGATCCGTGTTCCTAGGCCAATCGGGGGGCGAGATATGGCCCAGAGAGTTTAGGAAACTAGGTATTCAGCCATTTTGATCCCAAGGGAAAGATGAGATAAGATAAGACAGGATAAACAGTGATAGCACAGACAGGCCACAGAAACTCACAATGTAAGGCCACAGGGTAGGGGTACAAACAAACCACATGGATTTGCAGTGTCAATTGTCTCTTTGTTTAGTCCTGGACAGAGAGTGTTTTGCAGCCTGGCATAGTTAGGCTAGATTGCTAGGATATGTAGCACATGTATATCGTTTGTTTGAATACATATAAATAAAGAAAAAAGGAAGAAAAAAAATTGTTTCTCATTTGCTTGAACACATTTGTCCATTCAGAAGTTACATTCTCAAAACAGTTCACACACAGGCTTAAACTGAAAGTCGCTGGCCAAAATGACACATTTTGTTTGCAAAATGCTCTAACACTCACAAAACATTAAAAACATACAACAAAAACTAATATTTCCATCAAACACCACAACTTGTGGTCAAATTAATATATTCTTTCAATCAATCATTACACAATGGACAACAAAATACAAAATACAGCTATCAATATGAACCGGTTCAACCTTAATTTGTGCTACATGCCTGTGCCATTTATTGATACTTTACATAGTTATAGTATGTGCCCAAAAAGACAAGCAAGCATATCACAGCATGAATTGTATTCTTTTCTCCAAAGATGATTTTACTAGAGATGACAAACCCTGCTGCACTCTGCACTCTTTTGAGATTCCCTGTTGAAATACTGTTAAAAAAAAAAGACATTTTCTAAGAAAGTTTTCTTCATTCATTTTATTCTTGTGTGCAGGTCTTTCCGTGGCCATGAACTGTCGTTGACATGTAAGACCTACAGACTAGACAAATTCGGACATTCATTATGGTACAGCTTTTGTACTGCATTTTTTCTTCACCAAAGAACCAATAAAGAATTTCACCCAAACTCAGAAACACATTTTTTTATTGTACTGCATCAGATTTTTCCATGTCATTCTACCCTCTAGCGTTTCATACACGGTCCAGCCATATACTAGGTTTGGACCTAGTCTTGTTTCCACACTTTTCAAACTCAGAAATGCTGAATACTGTAAATAAAAATAAAACATAAAAGCAACTAAAGGAAGCTTATGGGTAGAAATATCCAAAAAACGAAATAAAGAGTTGAAATACTCAGAACTTCACATTTAGTCCATTCGTTCCTGACGATTAGGCCACGGGTTCTCATCAACATCGCATTGGATGTTTTCCCTTGCAATGCACAGAGGGAAAAACCTCCTTGCATGGCATATCCATCCCTGGCAGTCCTCTGCACCTATTGCCAGGCAACCAGCATTCATTGCCTCCAGGAGGGACATCTGGTCATATGGCCGGTGATCATATACCTTCCATCTCCAAGCAGAGAATTCCTTAATTGGGTTCAGAAAAGGACAGTATGCAGGGAGGAATTGCATCATCATGCGGGGCTGTGCTGCAAACCATTCAATCACAAGGCGAGAGCGATGGAAGGCAACATTGTCCCAAATGATGACATACAGAGTCATGCCAGGCCTCAACAGCCCTCTCTCTTCGGGTGGAACCAGTCTGTCATTCAGTGCATCAAGAAATGTGATGAGGCGTTCTGTATTGTATGGGCCAATAGTTGGTATGTGGCAAAGGACGCCATCATTGGAGATGGCAGCACACATGGTGATATTGCCGCCGCTCTAACCTGGCACTGTAACAGTGGCCCTCTGCCCAATGATGTTCCTCCCACGTCTCCTCACTTTAGAGAGGTTGAAGCCAGCTTCATCCACATACAGTAAATGAATATGTGATGTGTCCCTTCAGCTTCAAGCTCCATTATTCTCTAAGAAAAAAGCAAATCCATAAAGCAAATTATTCCAGTTACATGTAACTGTATGGTATGACAAGGCATTACAATAACAAATCCTTACCTGCACATACTGGAGTCTTGCCTCCTTCACGAGTTTCTTTGGAATGGAACTCCGTACAGCTGCTTCATTCCGACATGGTTTCGTGTAAGGACTTGATCAATAGCAGCCAAACTCACTGTTGATATTTCTAAATGCTCCCTGATCTGCAATTACTGCTGCCTGGATTTCACGCAGTCTGATCGCATTGTTTGCCAAGACCATATCTACAATGGCAGCCTCCTGTTCAGCACTAAAGATCTTTCCTCTGCCACCAGTGTGTGGTAGTCTGTGGATTCTATGAAGTAAATGCAAAAAGCATGTCAAAATTGACAATTGATGAAACTGCATTACTGTAGACAGTTTGTTCTGCCAACAGGGCAATACAGTAAAGCTGAAATACACAGTGGTATACAGTAACATTGTGACTTACCTATTCTCATTCTGAAAAGGTCTGACAATAGATGCCACAGTGCTCTGACTCAGAATAGGCTGGACCCTTTGTCCAGCCTCTCTAAAGTACAAGCCATGATTGATGACATGGTCAATGTTGCCTGAATTTCATTTGAAACTTGAGCTCTATTTCCTCCTCTTGCTGCGGCTCCTCCACCACATATGCAAACTCCTCTTCCTCGGGCCCCTCTGCCATGGCCTCTTACTCTCCCTATGTGCCTTTGACCTCTTCGATCCATGCTTACAAATAGCAACACAGAGGTGGCATCTTTTATAGATGGATAAGGGCTGATTGCTGATTGAAGAGTTGTGCAAAGGAGTTTCACACAGGTGCATTAGAGATTCATAATTATGCAAGTAATTTCTATCAGCTGTGAATAGATGTTTTCCTTTTGTTTAACACAGTTAATCCAATAGAGTTTTGGGTCTTTCTATAAGATCTGTGTTAACTGTTTTGAAAAAGGGTGTGAAAAATGTGTGAAACCAATGAAAAAGTGTGTTGTGCTAAGAAAGTGATGATGAAGATCCTGTGAGGGTGGATGGTGATAGGCGCCACTCGCAGAAACCCCAGGGGATCAAAAAGTCAAATTGAAACAGTCTGACCACTAGCTCTGGTAAACAGAGAAATTTGGGAAGACGATAACAAGGGAGGAACAGAAAATCTCACCCAACGGGGGGCTACTCCGAGTGTCTGAAAACGCAAAGGCTATGAGAGCCAAACGAACAAGTTTGTAACCTGAACCAGTCGAAACGACTGAACAAAAGCAACCTGAGTCAAAGCTCCGACTAGAGGGCAAGGTTATTTTTAATAGGTACAACTAAATAAGTTTGTATGTTAAGACACAAGTTTCCCAAAACAATAAAGGCTAGGAGAGCCAACAGAACAATCTGGTAACCCAAAACAGTTGAACTGGCTGAACAAAACAAAACCAAATGAAAAGCGCTTAATAGCGAGCAAGGTTTCTATTTGTAGGTGACAAGTAAATAATTTATTCTGACCAGACATAACCAAAAGTTCTGAGCGTCCGAAAACGTGAAAGGCTAGGAGAGCCAACAGAACAAGGTTAACATGGTAAGACCTGACCCACAAGTTCTGAAAGTCCGAAAACTCAAAACGGTTAAGGGGGACCGACAGAACAACAGGGCACAACTTGACCCACATCTGACGTCCGAAACTCAAAACGGTTAAGGGGGACCGACAGAACAACAGGGTTCTACTTGACCCACATCTGACATCCCAAAACTCAAAACGGTTTAAGGGGAACCGACAGAACAACAGGGCACAACTTGACCCACATCTGAACGTCCAACAAACTCGAAATGATTAAGGGGAACCGACAGAACAGGGTAAGACCTATACCAAAAGTTCTGAGCGTCCGAAAACGCGGAGGGGCTAGGAGAGCCGCCAGAACCATATTGTAACCCGAAAACAGTCGAAGCAACTGAACAATAGAAACCTAATGAAAAGCTCCTAACCACGAGCAAGGTTTCTAATGTAGGTCCAATTAAACAGTTATGAAAAGTTCTGAGCGTCCTAAAACGCGGAGGGGCTAGGAGAGCCGCCAGAACCATATTGTAACCCGAAAACAGTCTAAGCGACTGAACAAAAGAAACCTAACGAAAAGCTCCTAACCACGAGCAAGGTTTCTAATGTAGGTCCAATTAAACAGTTATGAAAAGTTCTGAGCGTCCTAAAACGCGGAGGGGCTAGGAGAGCCGCCAGAACCATATTGTAACCCGAAAACAGTCGAAGCAACTGAACAAAAGAAACTTAACGAAAAGCTCCTAACCACGAGCAAAGTTTCTAATGTAGGTACAATTAAATAGTTATGAGAAGACCTTAAACCAAAACTCTGACTGTCCAAAACGTGAAAGGCAGTTAGCCAAAAGAACCAGTTAGTAACCCGAAACAGTCAAACTGACTGAACAACAGAAACCCAACTAAAAGCTCTCATAACGAGCAAGGGTCCTAATGAAGGTAAACCAAATAAGTTATTTCGCTAGACAGAGTTTTCCCCAAAACGTAAACGGCTAGGAGAGCCAAAAGAACAAGATTGTAACCTGAAAGCAGTCGAACCGACTGACAAACGAAACCAAACAAAAACTCCCATTAGAGAGAATGGTTTCCATAAAAGGTACAACTAGATAAGTTCTTTCGTTTTAAAAGGGATTGAATGGAGATGGTCATTTCTAAAGGAAGTCTTTGTGTGCGTCTTGAAAAAGACACACTACCTACCGGCTAAAAATCGTAAAGATGGCTTACGATTTCGCCCCGATCAGAAACCCAGGTGCGGTTTAAATAGGGAGATAATTGAAAACTCGTTCCAGCTGTGCGCCTGCCGCAGGGAAGGCGCAACACCGCCATCTGGCGGTGAATCTGGGGAACAACCGTGACAGATCCCAGTTTCATTAAGTGTGTCTTAGCAATCGAGTAACTGTAATAATTTTTTCATAAATTTTTTCATTTTCTTGATATGTCTTGTTACACATTGTGTGTTGACACACAATTTAGCAGTCAATTACACCCTCTGTTTGTCAATCCCCCCCTCGTATTGCGAGTTTGCTGCTGTAGCCCTTTGACCGGCAGTGACCGACAATGACTCCGGTACTCCAGAGCCACTCCTATACGCAGCAAACTCATGTCGGCTTCCCTTCCCCCTCCCTGGGGTGGACAGCCAATTGACCCTTCGCTAAACCACGCCCCCCTTAGTTATTGTTGCTAAGTACGTCAAGCTTTCGGAGCCAGCATGGCGCTCCCACTGTCGCTAACTGCACTCCCTGGAGAAATATTGTCACATTTTTGGAAAATAGAAAAAGCGATTTCAGATAGAAGCAGACAGAAGGGTCTACAATATGCATTTGAAGGTTATATTCAAGATATCACACTGACTCAGCAACAAAATGACGTAAAAAAAATTAAGATAGAAGCGAAAGCCTACAGATCAGAGTAAAAGTGAACCACGGCGATTGAGACAGAGGACAATGACATTAAGGAGCAACACTGTTCCTGTAAAGCTGGGTAGGTCTCTATTCACTATTACAATCATTAAAAAGCAAAAGCAGTAGGCCTATATAACGTTACATTCAGTAGTAAGTTAGCTAGCATTAGCTAACTAACGTAACATTAGTCGCCTATAGTGTGCTGTAACGACATTACTCTGGTTAGCTCCACAGGTAGCTCCATACCCTGGACCTCTGTAAAGCAAAAAATATCAGCAGTGTGTCAGCCCAGTCCTCCACAAGATTTGGGTACTCGGGACTGGGCTTCCCATTGACAAAGTGCTGAAATAGTAATGAAAAAATTGTATTACATTTTTACATCAAGGTAACGTTACCCACTTGGTTTTCTAGAGCTTGACTGTAATATCTTAACGTTAGCAAGCTGTCTGGATCACGAATAACAAAGCTAACATTTAGTCTAACTTTACCAACGTTGCAACCCGGAGCTGTATATCCAGACCGTAGCCATGTTAGCTTAACTGGCTAACACTTTTCAGGATTTGATTTCGGTTTTATAAAGGAAAAAAACGTATATCTCCTTCAAACCTCTCTGGCTAACGAGTGTCACTGTTACACGTGCCCCAGGCACAACGTTTAACCATAATTTGCTAAAAATCCGCAAAACCAGCTCGAAAATGAAGAAAATTTCAAATTTTTGCGTGAAAGCCAATGGAAGGGAGCAAAACACTGTCGGATCCTCTGTCGGAGTATGTAAAACACGGCGCTGTGATTGGCCAGTTTGCGTTTTTGGGCGTGGTTTAGCGAAGGGTCAATTGCCGCCCCCTAGTGGTACTCCCGGCCAGAGCCGACCACCTGGGAGGCCGAAGATGATTCATTCTTGAGTGTGTATGTATTTTCAGTCAGGTTCCAGGTTCCTTGGTTTATTTTAATGATTCATCTCCTTAAGACTATCAGCTCCGTATTTTGTATCCTTCAACAACGACAAAACAAAAAACATCCTTGCAGGGGAGAATCATTTTTTACATTTCTGTCTGTATCTTGAAGCTCTTTTAAGCTAGTGCATTCAGAATTCAGAAACTAGTTCTTAAGGAAGCGCAGCTGAACTGAGAACATGATATACAGTACAAGCCTTACTGGCACTCTTTAAAAAACAGGTGAGAATGAATGGAAAACACACAGGAAGCATTATAGGCCTTCTGAATTTGAATTCTTTAATATATCTGCACTACATTTGATATACATATTAGGGATAAACTGTATGTAATCATTTACCCCTGGCTCATGTATAATTTGTCATAATGGAAAGTATGAAACAATTTATGTTGGGGTTTTTTTAAAGTACATTTTCATGTACTTCAAGTGTATACCATGAATATATTCTCACATATTTCATAGGATCTGGCCCTTGGTGGTACACTTCTTCAAACCCTGCCATCAACCATGTCTCTGCAGTGTTTTCTTGCAAAGTTATAAGGCTTTATTAGTAGACTAGAGTAGTGCAAAGCAGGCGGAAATAACTTTTTTTAGTGGTGAGTGGCATGGGATTGGCCTCAAACAGAACGTGAATCCCATTGCTCTCATATGTGACTCATTCACACACTCCAGGGGTTTTGACATAAATAAATGTACCAATGTAATCACACTGGCGAAATTTAAGTAGAAAAGTCTCATTGATCTTTTTTTTCCAGTAGATATGGCACTTGCCTCTTTTGTCATATTACTCTTTGACATAATTCTCCCCCTTTATGAACACCATCAGCAACATCAGTCCTACAGCTTAAGATGCTTGTGTTCTCTACATAATGAATGGCTATGTTCCTGAACAAAAGCTACTGATAAAATACATACATTACAATGTAATGTAGGCAGTAATTTGTTAGGTCTGATATTCCCCCCTCTTTCTTTGGGTTAGGAGCATGTTAAGAATACAAATACAAAAAAACCAAACATTTTCAGACAGAGAACAGTCCAGGCCAGGCCAGGCCCTGGTGATCTCACGTCTGGACTACTGCAATTCCTTGCTGGCAGGCCTTCCAGCCTGTGCCATCAAGCCACTGCAACTAGTCCAGAACGCTGCCGCTCGTCTGGTGTTCAACCAGCCGAAGTTCACCCACGTCACCCCTCTACTTTCCTCTCTGCACTGGCTCTCCATCGCAGCACGCATCAGATTCAAATCACTGGTGCTTGCTTTTCAAGCAGCCAGAGGTACTGCTCCCCCTTACCTCCAGTCACTCATCACTCCCTACACCCCTCCCAGATCCCTCCGCTCCGCCTCCTCTGGTAAACTGACTGTCCCTTCCCTTTGGACGCCTGGCAGCCGCTCCTCGCGGTCTCGCCTTTTCTCTGTCCTGATCCCTCGCTGGTGGAACGTCCTCCCGCAATCGGTCAGGACCGAGGAATCACTTGCGATCTTCCACAAGAGACTCAAAACCCACCTCTTCAGACTCCACTACCACTGAACTCTGTCCATCTAGCTAAATTGTCTTCACCACTGTTTACTTGTTCAACACTATACTCCTAAAAAAAAATTTCATTACACGAACCTTTTCCTTCCCGGTGTTACAGGTATGGTACGCAGATGTCTGCAATGATGTCTATTGCTGTATTACTGCACTGATCTTGTGCGCTAACTATGATTGTTCCTACCATGTATTAATGCACATCTTGTAAGTCGCTCTGGATAAGAGCGTCTGCAAAATGCTTAAAATTTTAAATGTAAATGTAATGTAACAGAGCGGCACGGTGGTGCAGTGGATAGCACTGTCGCCTCACAGCAAGAAGGTCTCGGGTTCGAATCCAGGCCGGGGGCCTTTCTGTGCGGAGTTTGCATGTTCTCCCCGTGTCCGCGTGGGTTTCCTCCAGGTACTCCGGTTTCCTCCCAAGACATGCACGTTAGGCTAATTTGAGAGTCTAAATTGCCCGTAGGTATGAGTGTGTGAGTGAATGTGTGTGTGTGCCCTGCGATGGATTGGCGACCTGTCCAGGGTGTATTCCTGCCTCTCGCCCGGAACGCATGCTGGGACAGGCTCCAGCCCCCCCGCGCGACCCTGACCAGGAATAAGCGGCTTAGATAATGGATGGATGGATGGATGTAATGTAACAAGGAGAAATTATTTTCATTCATATTTGTTCAGAGGTCTGATTTGTGTTTTCATCTCTGTACAGCTATTACAGCTCAATTCCTGGTGGAAAATTATGACACAGCAGTAATAGGGCTACTGATAAAAGTTCACACATACTTTTGCTGGAACTGTCTTTGGGTTTCTGCATCTCTTGCAGGCAGAGAGATTTTAAGATATGTACCTATACTCTCAGGTAATTCATGTGGACATTTGTAACAGCCTTGCGCTCAAGACCTGTTCATATCAGTAACATAACATTCATTTCCCCTCTAATCCCTCGAATGCCCTGGACACTAGCTCTGTCATGTCGGACAGGCTGTCCCCAGCCAGTGTAGCAGAAAGCAATTTAGAGCCGCCGTGCTCCGCTAAAAGTAAAGTAGCAGGTGGTTCAGGTTCTGATTCATTTCTTTGGTCAGGTTTCAGGTTCCGGGCCCTGTGTCTGGAATTACAGCTGCAGCTCTGAAAACTCTAATCAAAACTCGAGGGCCGGTTTTATAAATGGAACAAGGTGCCATTGTTGTGGTCTTTATTTTCCTTATTCCATCACCCAAAGCAGTGTCTACACCTGCACGGACACTGCAGTCCTTCGTTTTTCGGTCTGAAATCAGTGTGTCGTTTTTCTTCCTAATGGTTAAGGTTAGGACTCGGGTAGAGTTAGCTGGTCCTGTATCAATGCTTAGGGGAAACTAATGTGTGCAGGACAAGTTAACCCTTTTTGATAAAGGTTTCTGTTCAATTATATTCTACACCCACTAAACAACCCCCATTTGATTCCCACCTCAGACCACGTTTGGATTTAATTGATAAAAAGCTCAAATAATATGAACACAACAACAGCAAATGTCGAGGGTGTGGATTAAAAACTCTACTCCCTCATCCCAAAGCATCCTATTTTAAATGCAATGCTTTTATGTTGGTTTTTCCTTCATAATGCAGAGTCTTCAACCACAGGCTGAAGATGTTAATCTGTGCATTGTTTTTTTCAGATGGAAAAATAGTAATGAGTTAGATTAGATTAATTTAGATTAGATTAGATCATCTTTATTGCCCACTTGTGGAAATGTTCCTGTTGCTTCACCATTTATGAATAGGACATAAAATCATATTCAAACACACAGTAATATAATCTATATATAGTACACAGGATAGGTACAGGAAAATACAAGAGCTAATAGTTAGTGAATGTACTATACCTGCCTCAGTGTTCTTGATTGGTCACCTAATACAATCACCTTCATTAAATTATAAAATGAGGCTAGAGACAAAGCTCGTCAGAGACAGCAACACCAGGGTGGAGTGAGATTGATTCATTTAGCAAGGGAAAGGGAGACAGTCTGGGTGTGGCACACATGTTTATACCCCCAGAACCATAAGAATACAAACTGATTCAATCACCTTTATTCAGTATTCAGTGTATTCTAATGGCTTCACTGGGAGGGAGAGACATTTGGGATTTTCATGGGGAGAAGGTCATTCGGTTTTGCGGCGCACACGCTGATCGATGTGTATTTTGCTTATAAATAAATTACCAGCCTCTCCTTTGAGTGGCTCTGAAAGTTGACATTTGTACAAATGTATCAGGAGAAACATGATCTCGCCTGAGTCATATCCCTGTGTTCTTATTGTGTTTATTAAGCGGGGGGTCAGGCTCCTGATACAGACGTCCAGAAAATGTGACCCTGCTAGAGATTCCAGGTAAGGGTTCCGTTCCTCCCAATTCATATACAGTACTGGTCAAAAATTTTAGAACACCTCCATTTTCCAGTTTTTACTGACATTTAAGCAGTTCAAGTCCAGTGAATAACCTGAAATGGTACGAAGGTAAGCGGTAAACTGCCAGAGGTAAAAAAAATTTTTTACGTTACCAAAAACTGAAAAATAATGTCACTTTTTTGGCAGTGAATAGTTTCCTACACCATCAGAAGGCACTTGGAAACTCGAGGAAACACTGACAGTAAGAGGTCTGGCAGACCCAAAGCCACAACAAAATCAGAAGACAAGTTTCTGGGAGTCAACAGCTTGCGTGATAGGCGGCTCACAGGACAACAGCTTCAGGCACAGCTTAACACTGGTCGAAGTAAGGAAGTCTCAGTTTCAACTGTGAAGAGAAGACTTCGAGCTGCAGGTTTGACAGGTCGAGTGGCAGTAAGAAAGCCATTGCTAAGATGGCAAAATAAGAAAAAGAGGCTTGCCTGGGCCATGAAGCATCGCCAGTGGACTACTGAAGACTGGAAGATGGTCTTATGGACCAATGAATCAAAATTTGAAATCTTGAAATTTTGAAAGGTTTTTGTAGGCTGTTGAGTAGGTGAAAGGATGGTTCCTCAGTGGGTGACACCAACTGTCAAACATGGAGGATGAAGCATGATGGTCTGGGGCTCTTTTGCTGGATCCAGAGTCGGTGACTTGCACAGAGTGACTGTTAACCCACGTTAACCCATTACTTGTTTTACCTCTGACAGTTTACTGCTAAGCCTTTGTACCATTTCAGGTTATTCACTGGACTTGAACTGCAAAAATGTCTGTAAAAACTGGAAAATGGGAGGTGTTCTAAAACTTTTGACCGGTAGGGTATATTTTTGATGTTTTTTTGAAAACATAGATACATTGCAACAACACGCTGATGCCCTGCATCAAAACATTTGTAGCTTGCACTAATTTTCAATGTTCATCCCTAGTTGGGCTTTTAAAAGTGAATAAGCCTACACATACAGTAGATGTTGGGCATCATCACATGCCTGTTTTAAAATAAAGAGACTGCAGAAGAAACCAATTCCAACACAGACACGGGAAAAAAAGGATAAATGTGATATCACCTGTTTAACCTCCCTGGTTCTCAGTCACTGCAGCATCTACTAATTATAAAGAACCGAAACAATTGATTTCCACTTTTTCTGCCTATTTTGCTCAGTCTGTTGTTAATGTCTCATTTTTATCAAGATGGTCTGATATGAGTTTGTGATTGCTTTTTTGTGCTTTTTCTGTGATTCTATAATTTGTGTTTTTAAAATTAATTATATGATCATAATAGCACTGGTTAGCGTTAAATTATACATTTACATGTTACATTTTAAGCATTTAGCAGACACTCTTATCCAGAGCAACTTACAAGATGTGCATGAATACATGGTAGGAACAATCATAGTTCGCTCAAGAGATCAGTGTAGTAATACAGGAAAACATAGAGTAGAGTTTGAGGATTAGAAGCAGAATATTGAATCTTGGAAAGAAAAAATGCAGACTTAGCAGAGGAGAGGTTTGAGGAAAAGTCAGTCAGAGCCACAGGGGATTTGGATTTTTTCCATTTCCTTTCTGCTGCTCGCAGTTTGAATCGGTCATGTTATGATGTAGGTGCTGGCTTGGACCCAAATGCAGACTCTGGAACAGAACTTAAATTGCACTCCACACAGGAGGCGTTTAATGGCTGAGTGCAACAAAAGGGGGAACTGGAGAAACAGACAGGAAGCTGGCAAAACAGAACAGGCTGGATGGGCTACAAAAAACAAATAAACAAACAACAAAATACAACAGGCAAAAATCGAACTGGAAAGACAGATAAACAGAGTGAACCAAACTGGGGCAGTACAAGATACACGAGTACGGTTTGGCACTGGAGTGTGTGAGTGCTGAACTTAAATAGGAAAGGGTGAAATTACTACATTGATTCTGGCATGCGGAATGTGCAGGTGTGACCGATATTGCTGTACACCTGTCATCTAGTATAGGTCTGAGTGTTCTCCGTCATCAGCTTACTTAACGTGTTGTAGTATAAAACCGTATGGGTATGCAATAAGACTCCCTATATGTTCCCTGCCTAATAGACCGGGATTCAAGCTATCTGTAACCTGAAGAATTGTGCACACAAGACACCATCTAACTTACTTATAAGAAAAAGCTGAATATTTATTTTTATTACAACCAAATCTAACTAAAGGGAACGCAGCAGTCAAAGTCAAAGTCAAAGTCAGCTTTATTGTCAATCACAGTATATACACGACATACAGGGATTGAAATTGCGTTCTCTCTCATCCACAGTGCAGTTTAACATTAATACAAACAAACAGCACACACACAATACAAAACACACAATATAAAAATGAAATCTAAAAATAGTTATAAATATAAATATAAAATATGTAAATGGTGCAAATGAATGCTGTGCAAATATTGATTTAAGTACAGTTACAGTGCAATAGCAGTATTAGGTAAAGTGGCTGTTGCTAATAGTCTGTGCAGGGGGGGGGGGTGGAGGTCAGGTCAGGGGGGGGGCAGGGGGCAGAGGAGGAAGGTGGGGGAGAGTTGGAAGAGAGTTCAGCTTCCTGACAGCCTGGTGGATGAAACTGTCTCTCAGTCTGCTGGTCCTTGCCGGGAGGCTCCTCATTCTCCTCCCGGACGGCAGGAGACTGAAGAGGCGGTGTGAGGGGTGGGTGGAGTCACCTGCAGCGCAGAGTGCTTTGCGGACCAGGCGTGTGTTGTAAATGTCCTGGAGGGAGGGGAGGGAGGCTCCAATGGCCTTCTCAGCTGCTCTCACTATGTGCTGCAGGGACTTGCGACTGGCCTCAGTACACCCTCCGTACCACACCGTTATGCAGCTGGTCAGGATGCTCTCGATGGTGCCCCGGTAGAAGGAGCGCATGATGGGGGCTGGGGCTCTAGCTCTTTTCAGTTTGCGGAGGAAGTACAGGCGCTGCTGAGCTTTCTTGGCCAGTGATGCGGTGTTGATGTTCCAGGAGAGGTCTTCTGTGATGTGCACACCCAGGAACTTGGTGCTGCTCACTCTCTCCACCGCAACATCGTTGATGGTCAGTGGAGGGTGCTGGGTGTGAGCTCTCCTGAAGTCGACAACAGTCTCCTTTGTCTTCTCCACATTGAGAATGAGGTTGTTGTCACTGCACCATCTGGTCAGTTGGCTCACCTCGTCTCTGTAGTTAACCTCATCGTTGTTGTTGATGAGTCCCACCACAGTTGTGTCGTCCGCAAACTTGACGAAGAGGTTGGAGCTGTGTTTTGGTGTGCAGTCGTGGGTCAGTAGCGTGAAGAGCAGGGGGCTAAGCACACATCCCTGGGGGGCCCCAGTGTTCACTGTGATGGTGCTGGATGTGTTGCCGCCGACCCGAACTGCCTGTGGTCTCCCAGTCAGGAAGTCCAACAGCCAGTTGCACAGAGAGGTGTTCAGCCCCAGACAGTCCAGTTTCTGTATCAGCTGTTGGGGGATGATTGTGTTGAATGCTGAACTGAAGTCAATGAACAGCATCCTCACGTATGAGTCCTTGGATTCCAGGTGGGTGAGAGCTGAGTGGAAGGCGGTAGAGATTGCATCCTCAGTGGACCTGTTGGCCCGATATGCAAACTGGAAGGGGTCCAGGGAAGGAGGGAGGAGGGATTTGATGTGCTGCATGACTAACCGTTCGAAGCACTTCATGATGATGGGAGTCAGTGCCACGGGACGATAGTCATTGAAGCCAGATGGAGAAGCCTTCTTCGGTACCGGGATGATGGTGGTGCCTTTGAAGCATGTAGGGACAACAGCTTGGCTCAGGGAGGTGTTAAAGATATCTCAACTCAACTCAACTCAACTCAAACTTTATTTATAAAGCACCTTTAAACAACCAACAGTCGACCAAAGTGCTGTACAGTAATAAATAAACAGTAATAAATAAACAGTAATAAAAACAGTACATGTAATACAATACAATAAGAAAAAGAAGAAGGAAAAAATAATTCACATAAAAGTACCATAAAAGTGTCTAGCTCAACCGGAGTTGAAAGCCAGGGAGAAAAGGTAAGTCTTCAATACGGACTTAAAGACCTCTAAGGTTCGGGCAGATCTAATATGCAAGGGCAGGCTGTTCCAGAGCCTAGGGGCAGCCACCACAAAGGCTCGGTCACCTCTGGTTTTTAGCCTAGTCCTGGGGACATCCAGCAGCAGCCGATCTGCCGACCTCAGTGCTCTAGCTGGGGTGTGACAATGTAAAAGTTCAGCTAAGTACAGAGGTGCCAGCCCATTCAAAGCTTTAAAAACAAACAACAAAAGTTTAAAATCAATCCTGAAGAGGACGGGAAGCCAATGGAGTGAGGCCAAAACTGGTGTAATGTGGTCGCGCTTTCTTTTACGAGTAAGAAGATGAGCAGCTGCATTTTGTACCAGCTGCAGACGTCGAAGCGACGACTGGTCAATACCAACATACAAAGAATTACAATAATCCAGCCTCGTGGTAATAAAAGCATGAATTACCCTCTCTAGGTCTTTGGGGGAAAGATAGGCCTTTATCTTTGCTAGGAGTCGTAATTGGAAAAAGGTGGTTTTAACAACTGAACTAACCTGTTTGTCAAATTTGAATGCACTATCAAAGGTCACTCCAAGGTTCTTGACAGAAGAACGGATATTAGCAGTTAGTGGACCCAAAATGCCAGCAGGATAATCTCTAAGAGCATGCCCAAACATAATGATCTCAGTTTTATTATCGTTTAAATTGAGGAAATTTATGTCCATCCAGGTTTTGATATCTTTTAAGCAGTCCAGCAAGGGCTGCATTGTATCCTTACTTTTTGACTTTAGAGGGAGATAGATCTGTACATCATCCGCAAAGCAGTGAAAAGAAATATTGTGTTTTGCGAAGATTGATCCCAAGGGCAGCAAGTACAACAAAAACAGGATAGGGCCCAAGATGGAGCCTTGAGGGACCCCACAGGTAAGAGGGGCCGCGATTGAAGAGAATTACCCTAAGTGAACTGAGAAACTCCGATCAGACAGGTAAGATTGAAACCATTTGAGGGCAGTACCTGTGATGCCTACACATTGTTCTAAGCGTGACAGAAGGATTCTGTGATCCACAGTGTCAAAGGCAGCTGTCAGGTCTAGGAGCACAAGGACAGCAGAGTTACCTGAATCAACAGTTAAAATAAGATCATTAAAAACTCTCAAAAGAGCCGTTTCAGTACTATGGCGTGGTTTAAAGCCAGACTGAAACTTTTCATAGATGTCATGATTAGTTAAAAATGACTGCAACTGAACATGAACCACTTTCTCCAGAACCTTAGACAGAAACGGTAGTTTGGAGATAGGTCTGAAATTAGAAAGGACAGAAGGGTCTAGATTTTTCTTTTTGATAAGAGGCTGTACTACAGCATGTTTAAAGGCAGCTGGGACACAACCGGAGCTGAGACAAGTGTTTATCAAAACAAGAACACTTGACCTGACAGTATCAAAATCTTCTTTCAGAAAACGAGAAGGAATACTGTCTGAGGGGCAGTTTGTAGGCCGCAGACGATTTACTACATCTGAAAGTGATGAGAGCGATACAGGCTCAAACTGGTCAAAGACAGCAGAGCGCAAAGGAGGAACAATAAGGTCTGGGGCAGTGAAGGTGTGAGCAGCTAACCTAAGGGCAGAAATTTTCTCAATAAAGAATTTAAGAAAATTATCACAAAGAGTAAGCGATGGTACAATGGGAGAAATATCACTGGGATTTACAAGAGAATTAAAAATATTAAAAAGAACTTGGGGCTTGTGACTGTTATTGGAGACAAGGTTAGATAAATACTCCATTTTAGCAGCTTTAACGGCTCTCTGATAGTCTGACAAACAGACCCTTAAGATTCCTAAGGAGACGTGGAGTTTGTCCTTCTTCCACTTTCTCTCAGCACGCCGACATGCGCGTCTGAGAGCGCGGGTGGAATCATTTAACCACGGCTCGGAAAGTGCTTTAGTGCGTTTAAGTCTAAAAGGAGCAACAGAGTCCAAGATATTATTACATGTAGAGTCAAAAAATGTAATAAGCTCCTCAGCACTGAGAGCGCAATTCCCATCCAGTGTGCAAATCATACGTTCATTAAAAATAACTGAGAACTGCGATACAGTTGAAGAGTTAAACGTACGCAGGCGGCGTGCAGGAGCACACGTCTTAACCATCGAACAAGGTATAGAAGCAGTAAATAAAACAGGCAGATGGTCTGAAATACCTGTTGCACAAATTTCATTAACAAAAACAGATAAGCCATACGATAGCACAAGATCCAAGGTGTGGCCCTTTTCATGTGTCGGTCCAGTCACTGACTGAATGAGATTAAAAGAGTCAATGAGATTTAAAAATTCCTTGGCCAGAGGTTTTGATTCACAACACACATGGACATTAAAATCACCAGAAATTAAGAAATGGTCATATTTCACCGCAATCCCCGACAGAAAGTCAGCAAAATCATGTATAAAGTCCTTATTAAATTTCGGAGGAGGACGATATACTACCCGAAAAGCACAGGAGTGGACAGATTTAATTCAAAAAGCTGTAGCTCAAAACTGAGTAAGTGTCAAATTGAGTCTGTCGACACTGGAAGCTGGATTTAAAAACAGAAGCTAATCCCCCACCTTTGCCGGTGGTCCGAAGGGGAGTTAAAGAAAGTACAGTCAGGAGGAAGAAGTTCGGAGAACGGAGTACACTCACCAGCGTGAAGCCAGGTCTCCGTCAGAAACATAAAATCCAGATCACGAGAAGTGAAGAAGTCATTCAGCAGAAAAGTTTTATTTGCTAGCGATCTAGTATTTAACAAAGCCATGCGAAGATTGAGCTCCACACCAGCTGTTGGTGCAACACGTCTCAGCTGGCGAAGGTAAGCATGGCCAACATCGCTTCTGTGGACCCGCGACTGCCAGCGTCGAGGAGGGCGCTCAGTCATCAGACTGGGAGCATCACGCGGCCTAGGTAGCGCAGGTAGAGCAGGGCACGTCAGCAGGTCGGCGGACGGATCAGGCACTGTCATCTGGCTGGAAGGAGCAGGAGGAGCGGCAACAACAGGACGGATCCAACGGGCTCTGTGTTGCAGTGAGCGTCGGACAGCAAGAAAGTAGCATCCATCCGAGAGGAGGCGACGATTTGTCACACAATGGGAAGTCAGCAGGTAAGCCTTAAATCTCACCAGGACACCACCCCGCTTTCCCCGTCTTCTGAAGCGCCTTTTCCGGGGAAAGGCGCAAGGGAGGCGGCGCAGGTACGCGGGAATCTCCGATAGCACGGGAGAAGGGTTCACTGATTGTTTACCCAAAAAATGTTTAGACAGCAACAGCGACTCACCAGAGGCTCGGATGTTAAGTAAAGCTTGGCGATCATAAACAAGTAGAGCAGAGACATCCCGGCAACAAAAACGGAGAAACAGAGCAGTAGCAAACAGTATGCTGAGCAAACGAGACAGACGAGGCACACGGCTTGCCAACACAGGCGCCATGGAAAGACTGAGTACTTGAATCCAATTCAAGATTATCTGTGAGGACATCAGTGAGCTCCTCTGCACAGCCCTTCAGCACCCGACCAGGTATGTTGTCCGGGCCCCCAGCTTTGCGGGGGTTGATCCTGGAGAGGGATCTCCTCACGCTGGCTGGAGACAGGGACAGCACCTGGTCATTCGGGGGAAGGGGTGTTTTCTGTGCAGGAGTGTTGTTGGAAGCTTCAAAACGTGCGAAGAAGTCGTTCAGGTTGTTCAGCAGAGTGATGTCCCTGTCACAGACCTGTGGTCGGGGTTTGTAACCAGTGATGGTCTGAATCCCCTGCCACAGGCTCCTTGTGTCTCTGCTGTCACTGACAGTACATGTGACATGTAATATCAAACATACATGAACCACATAACCATTATCCGGATAACCTAACTCTCACCGGTGAGTTCTCTAATTTACTCTGCCTGCAAAATCCCCAATCCTACCATATGGGGACTGTAAACCCCAAATAAACAGAAAACTGGGGACTGTAAACCCCACAACCAATTAGTGAATGAAAATAAAACAGTTAAATCTTAAATTACTCCAGCAAGTCGCATCTGAGCAGGTAACACATTCCAATACAGTTAACAATGGAATCAGAGTCAGCAAAGAGCACCATCTGTAAATGTAAATTGTCCAAGACTACCAATCCCAAACACGAACAGTTCAATCAGATCCCAGTAGAGATGTCCCACTCGGCTTTCAGTCACCAAAGTTTCAAGTGGCAGGGAAACAACTTGTAGTCTACTCACGGTATGAATGCTCGTGATTTGGGAAGACACGGACAGCAGAGAGAGAGAGGTAAACTTGCAATTCACGTGCACCCCCGCGCGCCGTCAGCTCTGGAGGAGTGCAACCATGCACATCAAAGGAGCACCGCCGTCCTGTTCCCGCGTGGAGTCTCCCTCCTTCAACAAAAGAATCAAAAAGTCCAACCAAAACACAAAAACGGGAACCTTACATTAAACTGTTCACTTTATGTTCCCTGACTATGAGGTAGTCTTTCCTCAACTAAACCGCGCACTATACTTTCGGCATAAACGTTACTTCTTCACTGTGCATCGTTGCCTCGACATGGCAAACCTGTAGCTAGCTGGCTCCCTCCTTTTCAGTGATCCTCCGTGACCGTCTCCAGGAAGAACACGCCTAACTAACTGGTACTTAGGAACACAGCTAACTACGAAAATAACAAAATTGGCTGTACATTTGACAGCAAAACCGGCAAAGGTAGTTCTCCAATTCAATCTTGGTAGGGGCTCCGCACACTTCTCAAAAACAGCGCGAACGTCTCTCTTCTGTTTATTTCCTGCTCATGCGCTGGACGCAGGGGACGCACGCACCTCTCTCTCTTCTCTCGCTCGACCTTAAAGGGCAAGCACCTTGATATCACAGAGTGAGGGGAGGGGCACTTGTGAGTGTCCTTATAACAGTCATTATAAATGTCTGGTTACATCCCCCCCTTCCAAACCCTGCCACATCAGAGACTTTCATATGTTCAACACTGGAAGGAAATGGTTAGAAACAAACATTCATTCTGAACAGTCAAAGCACAAAAATCCCTGTTACACAACGAGTCAAATGAACATTACTTTCCCCTGCAGCTATTGGTAACATAGTCTCTAAACCTGATGGGGAGCTGACCCCGTGTCGTTCTCTGAGGCCTACTAGGCCTTTGATCAACATTTTCTACACCAGGCTGTTCTGCATCCTCAGCCCACCTATCCTCATCTGACTCCTCCCCGACCCTTGGCACCCCACCCTCCCAGGCTTGCTGTTGATCTTGTTCATCCCCTGTGTCTATATCAGACGTGTCACTGAAAGAGCTACTTCTGGGTGGTGCATGATGTGACAGAAAAGTACGGGGATCACTACAGGGAACGTGGGGATAGCTATGGGGAATGTAAACTGCCTCATAAGGATCAGAGTCAGAAGAGTATTGAGTCTCTCTGCGTCTCTTCTGTTCTCTCTGGGCCGGGATATCGAATACGCAGGGCTTAATTTGGTCTCTATGCACTACCTTAGTGGGACCACCGGACTCTGGCTTCACAGTGAACACAGGCAAATTGTCCTGGTTCTGGGCTACAACTAGATATGGATCAGCCTCCCATTTATCCTGAATCTTGTTTCGCCCACGTGGTCGATGGTTTCTCAGTAGTACTCAGTCCCCTGGTCTGATGAGGGCTCCCCGGGCCCTTCGGTCATATAGCCTTTTTCTCTTCTTTGAAGCATCCTGTGCCGCTGCTCTTGCGGCATCTGCTGCGGTCCGCAGCCGCTCGTGATGAGCCAGCACCCAGTCCAGTCTTCAGCGCTGCCAAAGTCCTGGCCTCCAAGCACATCTCTCGGGAGACGGGCATCTGCCCCAAAGACCAAGTAGAAAGGAGGGTACCCCGTGGAGCTGTGGACATAACTGTTGTAGGCCATGACCAACTCAGGTAAGTGCTCTTTCCAGTTACGCTTCTTCTCTGGTGGAAGGGATCTCAGCATTTCGTGCATAGTGCGATTAAAGCGTTCGCATTGGGCATTTCCTTGCGGATGATATGGAGTCGTTCTACTTTTGGCAATCCCGTAGATCCGGCAAAGCTCCTTTATCACCCCAGACTCAAAGTTCCAGCCCTGGTCAGCATGGAGACGAGCGGGACAGCCAAAGTATACAAACCAATGTTTGATAAGAGCAGACGCTGTCGTCCATGCGGTCTGATCCTTTGTGGGCATTGCTATGGTGAATCGAGTAAACATGTCAGTGAGCACCAGTACGTTTTCATATTCCCCAGCCGAGGGTTCTAGAAGGGTGTAGTCCATGGCAACAACTTCACGAGGTGCCGTCACGTTTGTACACGTCATTGGGGCTTGTGCTTTGGGAAACACGTCTCTGGCCAACGCACACCTCTTACACTGCCGCACCCAGCATTGCACATCCTTGACCATGGAGGGCCAGTAATAACTCCTCCTTAGCTTGTTAATGGTGCTTGCATCGCTGAAATGTCCGCCATAGTCATGCAGGGTTTCATAAACCTGTCGCTGCAGTAGTTCTGGTACTATAAGCTGACGCACATCGTCACCATTCCGTGGATCCTGTAGACATCGAAATAGAACTCCTCTTTGGAGCTTCAAACGGTCCCACTGTCCGACCAACCTTCGTTGAGCCCAGCTCATCTCACGCAGTGGGGCCTTACAGGGCCTATTGCCTGCTCTCAAGGCAGCGATCACCGGACCGACTTCGGGGTCTTGAGATTGAAGGCGCTGAAGGTCTTCCCAACTGTGCCTCTCAAAGTGTCCCTTCACAGCAGCTTGGGCTGCCTGGTGAGTTTTTGTGTTTTTTGTCTGAACATCACGCCCTGGCCACAGGCTGGCTCGCACTTCTTCTTCTCTGATCACCAAGAAATCTTTGCCAGGGTCTTCAGCCTCAGGTTCGGAGTGGGCTGGAAGAGCGGGACAGCACATCTGCATTCTGATTCAGTTTCCCGGGTTTGTAGTGTACCTCAAAAGTTAAACTCTGCCAGCTGCGCCACCTACCTTTGCTCAACTGCGCCGAGGTTCGCTGTTTCCAAGTACCGAAGGGGTTGTGGTCTGTGATCACAGTGAACTTTGAATACAGCAGCAGGTCTCTAAATTTCTCTGTAATTGCCCATTTAAGGGCAAGGAGTTCTCAATTTGAAAGCACTGTAATGCTTGTCATTCCTCTCAGAACCCCTGCAGGCCACGACTCGCGAATGCTATTACTCGTTCTACCCCCCCTTGATTCTGACTCAACACTGCCCCCAGTCCCATGAAGCTCGCATCTGTAGTGACTGTGAATGGGAGTTGGAAATCAGGGTAGGCGAGCACTGGTGGTGTCATCAGGCATCTTTTCAACTGTTCAAAAGTCACTTGGCACTCCTCTGTCCACACGAATGGACAATTCTGAGCCCGGGTGTCCCGTTTCTTAGCTGAGCCCATGAGGGCATGTAGTGGCCTGGCCCATTGCACAAAGTGAGGGACAAATCTACGATAATAAGACATGAAACCCACCACTTGACGGACTTCTTTCACAGAGCGTGGGGTGGGCCAGTCCTTGAGGACTTTCACTTTGTCCATATCTACCTGTACGCCCGCTGCGGACACCACATGCCCCAGAAACTTGACCTCTGGCCTGAGAAGAAAGCACTTCTTCGGCTTCCGCTTCAGGCCGTGCTCCCTAAGTCGACCAAAGACCAAATCCAGCTTCTGCAGATGGCTGTCAAAATCTTTAGAAAACACAAGGACATCATCAAGATAGACAAGCAAATCCTCAAATGCCAAATCACCAAGTACTGCTTTCATTAGACGTTGGGCGCCGCAGGCGCATTACAGAGCCCAAAGGGCATGCGCGTCCATTGGAAGAGACCAAAAGGTGTAGTAACTGCCGTCTTCTCCTGGTCAGTCTCCTCAACGGCCACCTGGAAATACCCCGCCGTGAGATCCAGGGAGGAGAAGATCTGGGCCTGGCCAAGAGCATCAAGGGACTCCTCCACCCGGGGAAGAGGGTAGGCGTCCTTGTGCGTTACGCTGTTTAGCTTTCGGTAGTCACAGCAAAAGCGCACCATTCCATCCTTTTTCATCACAATAACAGCTGGTGAGGCCCAGGGACTGCAACTCTCCGTCAGGACACCCTGTGCGACCAAGTCTTGTACATGACGCTTGACTTCCTGAAAACACATGGGGGGGGATCCTCCGATGCCGCTGTTTGATGGGGTGTGCCGTGCCGGTTGGGATGCAGTGTTTCACGATGGTGGTGTGACCATAATCATTATCATCTTGTGAGAACACGGCACTGTGTTTCTCAAGGAGCTGGTTTAGCTGGCGCACCTGGGCAGGCAGGAGTCCCTGCAGATTAGCCTGTACCGGAATAGCCAACGGCTCGCTGCATTGTGGTTCAGACTTCACCTCCTCTCCAAGACCATGACCGCAGTCCCCCCTCAGTTTCCTCGAATGCCACCAGCTCTCTGGGCAGCACCTGCTTTGGCTTGCTAATCTCTGCCACTCTCGATCTGGGGTGTAGTGTAACCGGCTCCTGACTGGTGTTCAGCAGTCTCACCGAAACCTTTCCCTTTGTGCATTGTGTCAACACGTTAGCAACCAGTACTCCGGGTGGTAGGCTAGCATCTGGAGAGGCTTCAACCAGCACTTGACACCTTGACTTTGGGGGAATCCTGCAGCGGCCTTCGATGACAGTCTCACATTGTGGAGGGATAACGATGGCCTGTCTTCCTGCCACCTTGACACGGCCCATCTTCCCCCGGGCCGACCAACTGCTCCTCCTTCACCAGACTGGAGATGACACGACGGAGGCTTGCACTGGTAGAACACATCTTACTCCGGTCCATCATCTGTGCTCCTTCCACACCACTGAAAAGACTGCGGAGATCACCTAGGACGTTCATCCCCAAAATGCCAGGAACACGCTTCTCTGCTTCATTTATGGGGTGGTCTCGTAACACAAACACACACTTTCCCAGCACCTTCTCTCCCATACATTCGATGTCGGCGTAGAGATAACCTATGACAGGAATGTCTAGTCCGTTGGCGGCAGTCAGTTTGATCCAGTTAGCAGGGGACAACTTCTTACCCTCAAACTGCTCTTGGAAGTAGGCTGCGGATATTGTGGTCACTTCAGAGCCGGTGTCCAGTAGACAACGTGTCTTCACGCCATCGATTAGTACATCTAGTGTCAAGCAACTCCCACATGCACTTCGGGGTTCGGCTTGGTGTTCTTCCACCAGGAACGACGTAGCTGTGGTTGGCCCGGTGGATGTTGTACTGACAGATTCCTGAGTCTGGCCTTGAATGTGTTTCTCCCCTCTTATATCGGAAGCAATGGAGTTATTCTTCGGCTGCTTCCCTTGACCATGTCGGCATGTACGACTAGTGTGCCCTGGCTGACCGCAGGCATAACAGACCGGCCCTCCACCATCCTTCCCCTGGTTGCGTGGACATGTACGGCTAGTGTGTCCAGGCTTGCTGCAGGTGTAGCAAATCAGCCGGCCCTCGTCATCCTTAAGTGGGGGTCTTCGAGGCCTTCCCTGGTGATCAGATGCTCCTTGCATGGCTCTGAAGAGCTCTTCTTGACGCGCAGCTATCTTCTGGATATTGTCATGCAGAGATTGTAGAGACAATGCCGTCGGCGGGTCCACAGCCTGCGCCACATGTACCGCACCCCGCGCCTGGTTCTTGCTAGAAGGGTCTTGGGTTGTTTCTTCCTCCTCACACCAGTCAATAGCTGCTTGCATCAGGGTACTGAATGTCTGTGTGGGTTTTTCCTTCACTTCTTTCTTCATCTCTCGCCTCAGAGTGTCATCGCGAAGCCCAATTACAAACTGCTCCTTCAACATCACATCAATGTCAGGGACACGGGTAGAGTCCTGGGCTTTCAACTGGTTCAGTTTGTCTTGAAGATCATACGCGTGCGGCCTCCTGCCTCCTGTCATAAAACTCCCTCAACCGCACACCGATAGGGGTTTTGTCTCCATAAACCTCTTTGAGAGCGAGGAAGATCTCGTCTGCTGATTTGGCTCCACTCTCCAGCTTCAGTTTCACGGTGAACTTCGCCTCACCTTTAAGATGTTGCTTCAGCACCTCAACTTGGTCTTCCTCTGGAACCTTACACACCTGGAAGTAGGCTTTCATGGAGGCTATCCACTCCGCAACACTCACTTCCCCAGGAGATGTGCTTCCACTGAAGTCTGGGCACCTACGGTCTCTCTGAATGAATACTGTAGCTGGGGCTGTAGCTTTCTGCTCAATGACCGCTTTGGCCATAGCTAGCGCCTGCCGCTGGTCTTCCCTGGCCTGTTCTAGAAGGCCTGTATAATCTCTAAGGCGTTCGGATTGCTCTACAAACTTGGCTTGCAGCTCACTAAACTGCTTCTGTAAGTCTTCCATTTCTGTCATGGTTTAGCTAGGTCACCAACTATACTAGAATTTATCCTGTTCGTAAGACGCCAAATGTGACCGATATTGCTGTACACCTGTCATCTAGTATAGGTCTGAGTGTTCTCCGTCATCAGCTTACTTAACGTGTTGTAGTATAAAACCGTATGGGTATGCAATAAGACTCCCTATATGTTCCCTGCCTAATAGACCGGGATTCAAGCTATCTATAACCTGAAGAATTGTGCACACAAGACACCATCTAAATTACTTATAAGAAAAAGCTGAATATTTATTTTTATTACAACCAAATCTAACTAAAGGGAACGCAGCAGTACATGTGACATGTAATATCAAACATACATGAACCACATAACCATTATCCGGATAACCTAACTCTCACCGGTGAGTTCTCTAATTTACTCTGCCTGCAAAATCCCCAATCCTACCATATGGGGACTGTAAACCCCAAATAAACTGAAAACTGGGGACTGTAAACCCCACAACTAATTAGTGAATGAAAATAAAACAGTTAAATCTTAAATTACTCCAGCAAGTCGCATCTGAGCAGGTAACACATTCCAATACAGTTAACAATGGAATCAGAGTCAGCAAAGAGCACCATCTGTAAATGTAAATTGTCCAAGACTACCAATCCCAAACACGAACAGTTCAATCAGATCCCAGTAGAGATGTCCCACTTGGCTTTCAGTCACCAAAGTTTCAGGTGGCAGGGAAACAACTTGTAGTCTACTCACGGTATGAATGCTCGTGATTTGGGAAGACACGGACAGCAGAGAGAGAGAGGTAAACTTGCAATTCACGTGCACCCAGCGCGCCGTCAGCTCTGGAGGAGTGCAACCATGCACATCAAAGGAGCACCGCCGTCCTGTTCCAGCGTGGAGTCTCCTTCTTCAACAAAAGAATCAAAAGTCCAACCAAAACACAAAAACGGGAACCTTACATTAAACTGTTCACTTTATGTTCCCTGACTATGAGGTAGTCTTTCCTCAACTAAACCGCGCACTATACTTTCGGCATAAACGTTACTTCTTCACTGTGCATCGTTGCCTCGACATGGCAAACCTGTAGCTAGCTGGCTCCCTCCTTTTCAGTGATCCTCCGTGACCGTCTCCAGGAAGAACACGCCTAACTAACTGGTACTTAGGAACACAGCTAACTACGAAAATAACAAAATTGGCTGTACATTTGACAGCAAAACCGGCAAAGGTAGTTCTCCAATTCAATCTTGGTAGGGGCTCCGCACACTTCTCAAAAACAGCACGAACATCTCTCTTCTGTTTATTTCCTGCTCATGCGCTGGACACAGGGGACGCACGCACCTCTCTCTCTTCTCGCTCGACCTTAAAGGGCAAGCACCTTGATATCACAGAGTGAGGGGAGGGGCACTTGTGAGTGTCCTTATAACAGTCATTATAAATGTCTGGTTACACAGGGGAGTGGGTGTGATAGGCTGAATCTAACGGGGGGAAAAAAGGAACTGAGTACGGAATGCGGGGAAGCCACGCCCAGCCTAAAACAACGACACACAGGTTAAAAGCAAAAACAAGACATGACACGCAAGGAACGGAATGGCAAAAAACACAAGGAAGGTGGACAGAACTGGGCTGCAATGTTACAGGTTAGCCCAAATGGAATCAGTTAGCCAGGGGGTGGGGGGTAGGAGATGAGCAGGTTTAGTGGATAGAGGACAGAGTGAATCAAAGGAGGAGGAGAGAGAGGAAAGTAGGGTGGATGATGTTTCCTCAGCAAGTAACTGAGAGAAGGCATCAGTTGGGGAAAGGGAAGATAAAACAGTAGCTGACAGGGCAGCGGGGGAGAGAGAGTGGAGGTTGCGATGGACAAGGACAGTGGGGGCAATTATGGGTATCTTATGAAAAGAAAGGGAAGAAACAGAGAATGAAAACAGAGGCGTCCATATGTGCAATCATTCATGTGAAGATCAAACTTCGTTATCAGGTTGTCTTTTTATCAAAACCTCAGGGCTCCCAGCCATCCTTACCGCCAACTGCTGTTTTGATCTTGGCAGGACGACATTCTGAGACATTGATATATTTCACAGCAAGCATTTAGAGCTCAGCTGTAGAGATGGTACAGGAGAGACAGTAAATCTGATCAGGATTCAAATCTCAGACAGGAACCTAGTGCCATCTTCTGGTGGAGTCATGACCCATCTTACATTTTAAATTCTTAAATCTCTAATGAATGCTGGCAAGGTTTGCCCACTCGCCTTCTTGTATGTTACTCCTGCTTATGGCGCTTCTCATCTCTTCTTACAGAGTATGGAAAATGACAGGCACTGCAATGTGCTTCAGAATCCAATCTGACTTGCCTTTCTTTGATATATTAAACAGTGTAATGAAGAATGAGAGAAATGCTGATTTACTTTCCTTTTTCACACTCATTAGCATGATCTGACCTAGGTTACTAATATGACTATATTCTCTAAATAAATGTTTCCATTTTGCTGATAACCAAAAACTACAGTTTCACTTGTACCCGTACTTTCCATAAACTGAGATGACCTCTTTTATACATTTTAACATCCTGTAACATAAATGTGTACACTGTAGTACGCTTCCTCGGTCTTGACCAAATAGGTTAAAAACAGACACAATCTGAGATTCCAAAGATTATAAACGAATGAAGAGATGAAGCCTCAAATGAGCAGGCTGTAATGTACCGTGGGTTTTTGGATTCCAGGGAAAGAAAGAGCCAAGGTGCCCGTTACACTGACTGTCATTTCTAGTCTCAAAGATTTTTTGATCCACGTCTGGAAGGTCAAAAGATATTAAAAAGGAATGAGTTGTGGTCATATTAGATAGCATTCAGAGAGCCCATTTCCCATGGACAGGATATGCCTGGGCCATTAATCGCTAATTATTAAATATTTAGTATGTAGGCTATTCTTTTAATCGAAATGTTAATTATTTATGAATAACAAATGAAAGAAAATGTAATAGCTGCAAGTACATAAAAGTGTATAAAATACTTATTTGAAAACAGAGACATTCCTGTACCTGTTCCTGTACGATTATGACATTTTATTATACGGTAGGTGCTTCGCAGGAAAGCTGACTATGAAAGCTTAAGATGGAAAGCCTCAAATTGCGATCACTGGGTCCTGGCCATAAAGTTTTGAGGAGGGAGGACACTAATGAAGTTAAGCAGGAAATATGACACTGAGTCGATTGGGAGGTTTGCAGGCGAAAGATGGTGAGCGCTGATGATTCATAATAAAGGATTTATGGAAGAAACTATCCATTGTTAAAGCAGATAATAAGAAACAACCACAGTTAAGGAACTCCATATTAAGCCATTAGTATGCAAACAACAAGGTATCATTATTAGTGTTGTGGAAAAGAAATCACTAAGATCAGAGAGATAATTCTTATTTTTTTGTTTCTGATTTTCTCCCATTTTCTCCCAATTTGACCCGATATTTTATGTCAATCCCCCCCAGTAATGTGAGTTTGCTGCCGTAGTCCTGCGACCGGTAGTGACGAAGGCGAAGTAACGCCTCCTCCGAGACGGCACTCACCAAGCCGTCGACCACCATGTCGGCTTCCCTCCCTCCTCCCTGGGGCGGACAGCCAATCGCCGCCCCTGGTGGCATTCCCAGCCAGAGCCGACTCTGGCGATACGGGGAATTGAACCCCGGTCTCCGTGGCCAGCGTCGGACGTTGTAACCACTGGACCCAAGAGGCCCAAGAGATAACTCTTTAAACAGTATAAAACTTTTATTACAAACAGCTGCAAGGGGAACTGTACCTTCACAGGGCCAATTCTCCTGCATACAAGTCTAAATATCATATTTATAGTAAACAAACAAAAGAGGAGGTACCCCAGGCAGAACTTTGGGTAATTTGAGTTATCTGGGCATACTTTGGGTGAATAAGGATGGAAAACTACTAGATATTTGGCCCAAATGCTTGGAAACCTATAGTGGGCCCCCCCTGCTGTGAGAGTAAGCCATGCAGGGACAAATGTCCCTTTGATCTTTTGGCACGAAAATCCTTTGTCTCAAGAAAAGTAGGCACTGCAACTATTTGCAGTTACATAGAACATGTGTTATTGCACTCACCGATTTCCCTGTTGATAGAGAGCAGCATTCAAGCAGAATAATGTTTTTCTGCTGCTGTTTTTCATGCTGCAAGGCCAAGAGTGAAAAGATGCTAGATATTGTAGTACATGTTTGTGCTGGAACCACAAAATCAAAAGACAAACAGGGCTAACTAATGGGCTTCAATGCGCCCTGGCATAGATTGTACAAATGTTTGGAACTCTGTTACAGGGATGCAACACCATTCTTCCACAAGAGTGTTTTGTTGATGGTGGCAGAAAAAGCTGTCTCAGGTGCTGCTCCAGAATATCCGATGTGTTCAATTGGGTTGAGATCTGGTGACTGAGACGGCCATGGCATATGGTTTACATCGGTTTCATGCTCATCAAACCATTCAGTGACCACTCGTGCCCTATGGATGGGGTATTGTCATCCTGGAAGAGACCACTCCCATCAGAATAGAAATGCTTCACCATAGGATGAAGGTGATCACTCAGAATGGCTTTATATTTATTGCCATTTATCTTTCCCTAAACCAGTGGACCTAAACCATGCCAGGAAAATGCACCTCACACCATAACACAGCCACCAAAACCCTTAAATTACTCAAGTGTTTCCTTTATTTTGGAATAAAGGTCGATCTTAAACTATTTTGAGCCTTTCTCTGGCAACAGTACAATGCTTTACTAATGAATGCACATCCCCCTTCAGTATTTTAATGATTGGTCGCGCTTTGAAGGACTTCAAGAATCATATTTGTAATTAGTATTGACATGAATATGAAACACATGTGTACACTACTTTTTAAATGATTTAGTTACTTCAAAATACGAGTCCCTTTTTAATTTGGTGTTTGCATTATTTTGTCTTCCCTCGTATCTTGACAGGCAGCAACTCACGACAAATAACGGTGTAATTGAATTACATGCAGGCAGTTTCTAAGACGACTTGCTGGCGTCATAGTTTTGTCGGGTCCTTGCGCGACGGATTGACTTGAGAAAAATGTAAACAGGTGTGAGTATTAGCAGTGCGTGGGAAATCAAAATTAAGTCCTATGCATAATGGTAACTTGAAATAAAAAAACATGAAATTCGGCCGCAGAAAAATATGCTTTTGTGTTGTTTTATTGTATCTGGTATTTTCGTTGTATGCTGCATATAACGTATTTTTCAACACGAAAGCTATCTCCAGAGTCCACAGGGTGGTGAAAAAAGTCACAGCAGCTGGTAAGACGCAGCAGATCGCGTTCTTGAAATAGCTAGCGTTGAATTAAATAGCTAATAATCGATAGAGTCTGTAATTTCAGCTGTTATACAGTAGTTTTCACTGACACAACTGAGCGAATGTGTATTACATTAGAAGGGTCATTCTAATTCATTGGTTCATCCTCAGGTAACTGTTAGCTGTGGACAACTAGCGCGAAAAAACAGCCCTGATTTGAGTTGGCTAAGGTTACATTTTGATATCTTGCCAGACAGTCTGGTTTTCAACAATCCGTTTTGCCTTTCTATGTCCGCTAGCTGTCCAATGTCGTTTCCGTCCGCAAACAGGGAAAGCAGAGGTCTTGAAATGAAATAGCTAGCTAACAAATAACTAACGTTACCGTATGTGTGTAGACATATACTGTTCATCTCGCTATCTAGTTCTTCAGAATATCTTTCTGTAATTTGTAACGTTATTAATTTAAGACCCAGAAAAAGGGCAACAGTAGATAGTTGAAGTTGTCCTAAATGTATAACCATCTTGTTACGTTTTAGTCTTACTGAACGAAAGTGTAATATTGTTTAGAAGATTTTTATTTTTAGTTTAAAAAGATATATTTTCGACAGATGTAGCTAAGTGGTTGTCGTGTTGACTTCTCATCCATGTACAATATATGACCCTGAATCAGGACGGAGTCGTTAGTAAATGATTTCACAGCCCCGGGTCAGTGTTATTGTCCAGCTGAGTCTCGTGTAGCTGACTTGTGTTGTCGGGCTGGAAAACAACACACAGTGAAATGAAATGATCTGAAAGGAAGGAACCGTTTCAAAACCAATCATCTCACGAGGAGGCCAGGTGTGAGATAAAATACGCAACAACAAAAAAAGATCTATAGGAGACTGCGATTTCATTAACGCCTTAGTGGCTGGAGCGCAATGAGTTGTCAATCACGGACTTGTCGGAACCAATCATTTAAAATAATTCGCTACACAGAAAGATGCAGTGATTGACTTATGTCAGCGAGCAGATTTCATTTAGAAGTTTTTTTGGTTTGACGAAGCCTCACTGTCTTATCAGTTCTGAAGAATACACCCCCCAGGGGCGGATGGCCAAAGGCCGCACCCGATCGGGGCTCCCAGCCAGAGTCAGACTGATGCAGTTGTGTTTCGAACCGCGACTACAGTAGGCAGCTTGCACTTCCAGCGGAGTGCGTTAGACCACTACACTACCCGGGGCCCCCTGAAGAACACACCTTTGGCCAGGAATATTCCATAATCAAAAGTGGCCTTCTTATTATCCGCATTACCCAAAGCAGCATGATGACCAGTGTTCAAAGCAGTGCTTTGAAAATATTTGCTATGTAAGACCGAACCCCAAAGTTTTTAAATTAATTTTGAAAAACATATGTACTCTTCCTACACAATGTACTCTTATATAACACAAGCTGTATAAAAATGACTTGTTGGTCACTAATACTGTCCTAAGCCTGTCACACAGTGTGTTCCTTTTTCAAATATCTTGCATATTTTGCATGATTTACAAATGTCAATAGTGTATCTTGTTGCACAAACTCTTTGCACAGATTAATCTATCCTCATATGACACAATGAAGTTACTCATTCAATTTCTCTTGTTTTTTTCATTAAGATCTGGAGTGGATAAAAGCAAAGAGGGGAAAATAGTGCTCCACCTTCTACTATTTGTTTTTGTTGCACTCTGTTGGTCAGAACCTCTTGTTTTTCATTTAAAAGCTTTAGGATGAAAGCAGCAAGTTGTGTTCTGTTCCTGCATTTTATCAGGCACCTATGTCACTTATACAGCGTAATACAGATAATGCTGGATCTTTGGGCTGTTTTGCTGGGACAGAAAAATGCACATTTAAACTTGGAAAATCAGCCATGATTTAGTATGTTGACAGAGCGCATTTCAGTTTCATCCTGCATCAGTTCAGAACAGCATCTGTGTTCATTCACGATTAATTCATTTGTCACCAGGCCTGCTCTTGTAAATGGACTGTAATGAGTTTGGGTTTGAGTTCCAGTAGTCGATCCGAGGTGTATGCAACAAAAAGTTGCTTGGTATTTCAATATTAAACAAAAGGGTTAACTGCCACAGAAGCACACCCGCAGCCGTCTATGGATTTCATTAGTAGGATATGGCTGAGGCTGCTGACGGCCACTCCCTGCTGCTGTTTTTCAGGTGGCGTGAAGGCTGGGGAAGGGAGCCAGCGGAATGGTGCGGGAGACTGGTGGAACCCCTGGGAGGACGAGAGGGCGGAGTCTCTCTCCATCCTGCAAAGGAGGCGGGAGGGTTTCAGAGCCTACCAGGCCCAAATTGCCAAGGACAGGCCCAAGAGACACAAAGTTCAGATCTGGGGCAAAGCTGCCATAGGTAAGCAATTGAGCTATTGTTGTTGCCCCCCCCGTTTGTCTGGGTTTCGTGCCCTGCTTTCCGAGCACCCATTTGATTAACTCATTTATCTCCTCCGGCTTCCGACTGCTACTTCTCCTGAACTTAATATGTTATGTGTGCCGGGCCTGGAAGCTTTTCTGTATTGATGTAATGCAAAGATTTACATTTAAACAGGATGTTGGAAACAAACGTTTAATCTCATCACAAACTGAAGACTGAAGAGTTTTCTGGGTAAAAAGTCACAACAAAGCTCATGCTGTTAAGGCACTGTTCTAGTGTGTGGATGAGCCCCACGGTCTGCATCCTGTTAAGGCACTGTTCTAGTGTGTGGACGAGCCCCACGGTCTGCATGCTGTTAAGGCACTGTTCTAGTGTGTGGATGAGCCCCACTGCCTGCATCCTCTTAAGGCACTGTTCTAGTGTGTGGATGAGCCCCACTGCCTGCATCCTCTTAAGGCACTGTTCTAGTGTGTGGACGAGCCCCACGGTCTGCATCCTGTTAAGGCACTGTTCTAGTGTGTGGATGAGCCCCACTGCCTGCATCCTGTTATGGCACTGTTCTAGGGCAGGGATTGCAGTTGGCAGGACGTCCATGTGCCATTGCGCCTTCAGCGACCCCCTCTGGTTAATCAAGGACCGCCCCCTGCACAAGCTGCACATGAAGTGTCCTGCCCCGATTCAGTGTCTGTGTGGGGGTACAGCGATGAGTGATGAGCATGAACACACACACACAATGTACTGAGGCATTCTACATTTAGAGAAAATAGGGGTGCATTTTTATTTTAGTTTTTGAAAGTCTTGTGGTGCCATGAATGCTCATGGATGTTTTGCGCCACATCAAAGATGCAAAGCAAGGGGCCCCGGGTAGTGTAGCGGTCTAACGCCCTCTGCTGGGAGTGCAAGCTGCCTACTGTAGTTGCGATTCGAAACCCAACTGCGTCAGTCCGACTCTGGCTGGGAGCCCCGATTGGGGGTGGGGGAAGGGAAAGTTGGCCGAGGAGCAGTATGGCATTCCTAAAGAGTATGGCGTTCCTAAAGAGCAGGTGGGCAAAGTTCCGTATCGGAGGAGGTGGATCATTGCCGGCCTCGGGATATTAGCTTGACCCAGAGGATGGGTGGCGGGCTCGTGAGGGGGGGGAAATCAAAATAAATAGAGGGTTGAATTGGCTACTAAATTGGGAGGAAAACGGGAAAAATTTGAAACAAATTAAAAAAAAGATGCAAAGCAATGCAGTGCACCATTGGTGGACAACGTAACCTAATAAAAACAAGGACAGAGCTGCCAATTTTTAAGCAACTCAACTTTGGACTTTGGACTCTGGCTGTCAAATATAGTCTTTTGCAATCCAAAAAAAAGACTTGTAAAAATTACACTCTCTCTTTCACTCTTAGTAAACACAGTGTTCCCCTCTAAGTCCACGGTGGACAATATGAGACCATGGGTAAAAAACACAAGTCATTTAGCAGTCATTTAGCTAAAGAATGTAAAAACAAGTGACAAGAGCAGACCATTCAGGCTCATAATTTGACCTACAACGCCAAGCCTGGTCTTGAGCACTTCAAGGATCTCTATTAATGTTGCAACCCCATTCAGCCCCCTGCCTATGGTTTGCCCCAGGTCTGTATTTGTGGGAGCACATTCTGGAAGGACCACTGAACCCCACGGACAGAACGGCCCAGTGGAGAGAAGGAGAGGTACAGTCGGGGACCATCAGTTTCAGGTAAGGGTTACCTGTAGTGGGTAGGGGAGCCATCTTTATTACCAACTGGTCTGTATCAAACAGGGCGTGCGTCCAGTGCCTGTCTCCTGAAGCCACCGCCACAATGCCCTTCTTGCATTGTCCTCCATTACTGTATGTACGTCAGTCTCTCCAAGAATTGACGTCTTTCCATTGTCCTGAACAAGCTCCCCCTCCTCTGTTTTTAAAATGTATTCATCAGCAATAACATAGGAGGAGGTCATCTTTTATCCACAATTGTCCTAGTTCTTCTGGTAAAATCTTCTCTTTGCAATATTTACATTTTACATTTACATTTTAAGCATTTAGCAGACGCTCTTATCCAGAGTGACTTACAAGATGTGCATTAATACAAGGTAAGAACAATCATAGTTAGCGCACAAGATCAGTGCAGTAATACAGCAATAGACATCATTGCAGGCATCTGTGTATCATACCTGTAACACCGGGAAAGAAAAGGTTAGTGTGGGGTTTTTTTTATAAACGTGTAGAACAAGTAAATAGTGGTGACGACAGATTGACTAGATGGACAGTGTTCAGTGGTAGTGGAGTCTGAAGAGGTGGGTTTTGAGTCTCTTGCGGAAGATTGCAAGTGATTCCGCGGTCCTGACCGATTGTGGGAGGTCGTTCCACCAGCGAGGGATCAGGACAGAGAAGAGGCGAGACCGCGAGGAGCGGCTGCCAGGCGCCCGGAGGGATGGGGCAGTCAGTTTGCCAGAGGAGGCGAAGTGGAGGGGTCTGGGTGGGGTGTAGGGAGTGATGAGTGACTGGAGGTATGGGGGAGCAGTACCTCTGGCCGCTTGAAAAGCAAGCACCAGTGACTTGAATCTGATGCGTGCTGCGATGGGGAGCCAGTGCAGAGAGGAGAGTAGAGGGGTGACGTGGGTGAACTTCGGCTGGTTGAACAGTGGGTTGTCCTTGGTTCCATAGTATCATCCAATATCCGGATAGTTCCTCTGCTCTGTGTGTGACAGCCAAGTACTGATTGCCCTGTCGTGGAAAGAACTAAACAATAAGCTCTAATGGCTTTTCAGGCTCTTCCGGGCCTTCAGTACAGAGACAGCAGACTGGGCTCTTTAAACAGCCTCCGAGCGTTACAATCAGGCCAGAGGGACGCAGAAGAGAAGAGAGATCTTTTTATTTTTCCCCTCACCTCACTGCGGCTCTCAGCAGTAGCACAGCTCTTCTGTATACAGGGTGGTCTTCTGTAACAGGACACCGATCAAAGATGGAGGACAGGCCAAACTCCGGACTCCGATGTTCCCCGGTCTCACTTTTATTGGGGCTGGATACCGGAGCACAATGGAAAAAAGATCTGTGATCTACTGAAACCTGACACGGTGGCACGTGCTTTCTCTCTGAATTAAATGAGTTTGAGAATAAACTGCCGGGAGATTAGAGGGGTCCAGTTTGTTACTTTTGTCAAAACCGAGATGCTCTTTCTTAGAGGCCTAAGGCAGAAATTGTGAGAAGAACCTGGGGCTTATTGTTTGATTTTAAGGTGCTGTGTGATGAGGCTTTTCTATGCGCAAAAAATAGTTCTGTGCAAACAGCATGTCCCTTCTTTTTCACATTAGCACAGGGTTGCAAGAAGGAAAAGTCAACTTGTGTTTAAAAAGCGATGGCGTTTCTTCGCTGCAACAAAATGTGGACATGAAGAAAGGGCAGTGTTCACACAGAGATTTAATGCGTTTCCCGGAATTCAGGTTATTATTAAGGGCTTGTCAGGACCATGGCGTGACTTTTGATTTAATCAACAACAAACAAACAAAAAAAAAAGATTCTTAATTATATTAATAACCTGCGCATTACTAAGAGAAATTGAGCAGAAACGCTGACAGGAGCATGATGGGAAAAAATCTGGGTTGGATTAGAGGAAGAGGTTTAGGACAGGAAGAGTTCTGATGTCTTTTTCAGTTCCTATGAGTAACTTCAACAAAACTGGGGAGGAAGAATAATTTCACCCCCGGTCTGGCTTTGTAATTGGCACAGCTGTCATTGCAGCTTGTGGGGGAGTGTGTCTTGTCTCTCTCCGTAGGATATAGTTGTGCGCTGCGGGTGTAGGTGTGTGTATGCACACACATATATATACATGTGGGTATGTATATTATTCAGATATATATATATTTTCACTCTTTGTCATATTGCAGCCATTTGCTAAAATCAATTAATTTCATTTTTTCCACATTTCATGCACACACAGACTTATTCCCAATATTGTCAGAAAAACACAGACTTGTAGACATTTTTGCAGATTTATTACAAAATAAACAGGTTTTTAGACATTTGTGCTAATTTAAAAAATCAAACCCTTTGCTGTGACACTTTGATATTTAACTCAAAAGGTGCTGTCCATTTTCTTCTGATCATCCTTGAGATGGGCCTACACCTTCATTGGAGTCCAGCTGTGGTTAATTATATTGATTGGACTTGATTTGGAAAGGCACACACCTGTCTATATAAGGTCCCACAGTTGACAGTGCATGTCAGAGTAAAAACCAAGCCATGAAGTCCTAGGAACTCCATAGACCTCCGAGATAGAATTGTGTTGAGGCATAGATCTGGGGAAGGGTATAAAAACATTGCTAAAGCATTGAAAGCACCCAGGAGAACAGTGGGCTCCATCATTGTGAAATGGAATAAGTTTGAAACCACCACAACTCTTCTTAGAGCTGGCCGTCTGGCCAAACTAAGTAACCGGGCAAGAAGGGACATGGTCAGGGAGGTGACCAAGAACCCAATGGCCACTCTAAGAGAGCTTCAGAGTTCCTCTGCAGCGATGGGAGAACCTGGTAGAAGGACAAACATCTCTGCAGCACTCCATCAATCAGACCTTCAAACGTTTAGAACACCCCCATTTTCCAGTTTTTACTGAAATTTAAGCAGTTCAAGTCCAGTGAATAACCTGAAATGGTGCAAAGGTAAGCAGTAAACTGCCAGAGGTAAAAAATAAAAATAAAACCTTTTGGTTACCAAAAACTGTACATTTCAGAGTTATAAAAAAAAGGCCCTTTTCAGGGAACAGGTAATTGGTTCCCTGAAGTGTATGAAGTAATGGGTTAACGTGGGTTAACAGTCACTCTGTGCAAGTCGCCGACTCTGGATCCAGCAAAAGAGCCCCAGACCATCACGCTTCTTCCTCCATGTTTGACAGTTGGTGTGACACACTGAGGAACCATCCTTTTGCCTACTCGATGGCCTACAAAAACCCTGCGTGATGAACTGAAGAATTTTGATTAATCGGTCCATAAGACCTTCCAGTCTTCAGTAGTCCACTGGCAGTGCTTCATGGCCCAGGCAAGCCTCTTTTTCTTATTTTGCCATCTTAGCAATGGCTTTCTTACTGCCACTCAATCTGTCAAACCTGCAGCTTGAAGTCTTCTCTTCACAGTTGAAACTGAGACTTCCTTACTTCGACCAGTGTTAAGCTGTGCTTGAAGCTGTTGTCCTGTGAGCCGCCAATCACTGAGAAACTACTCACTGCTCAATTTACATTATTCTTCAGTTTTTGGTAACCTAAACTTTTTTTTATTTTTTTTTTTTTTTATAAACCTCTGGCAGTTTATGGCTTACGTTTGTACCATTTCAGGTTATTCACTGGACTTGAACTGCTTAAATAAAATAAAAAAATTGAAAATGGGGGTGTTCTAAAACTTGTAGTGTCTGTGTCTATATGTGTATATATATATATATATATGTATACTATATAGCTAATTTATTGCATTGTTATAACATGCAATACGTCTGTAATAACTTTAATAAAAATACTAGATGGTGTAGATCATATCCACATATTTCCTGTGTGACATCATGTTTTTATGAATGATGGTAGTTAAATTGATTCTAGCATACAGACCTTGGGACACTGGGATATGTCTGAATTTATCCACTTGTGACGGAATGACAATAACATTTTTTTTATATATATATATTTTTTTAAAGCTAAAAGTGTAAGTGTGGTCCTCCTAGAAGCATGGGGGAGAGAGATGCTCTGACTTTTACCATACATTACGGGAATATCCTGCTGCTGTTTTTAACTCAGTAATAGTACTGCTACCATCAGCTGAGGACAGGGTAAGTCTGAGATCAGGCCATATTACAGACAGGGATGAAATGCATGCGTTACAGTGAGGAAACCTGTCAGCAGAGGCAATCAAATAATTATACACAGTCACACACACACACACACACACATTCTCTCTGCACACACGCACACACTCACACATGCACACACACTTACACTCACACACACACTTGCTCTCACACACTCACGCACTTTCACATACGCGTACAAACACTTGCAGACACACACAACACACACACACACACACACACACACACACACACACACTCACACACACACACACTCTCTCTCACACACACACACACACGCACTTTCACACACGTGTACAAACACTTGCAGACACGCACACACATGCGCACAAAAACACACACACACACACACACACACACTTCAGATCACACCACTTCCTGCTGTGGGTAACAGGTTACATAGTTCACCCCTGTCATCGAGCCCCCATCCCCCACCCTCCCCCATCCTGTGCTGACTGACCTCGTCTTCTGCATTCCTCATGCAGATTTCACAATCCACATTTCAGCCAAAACTGTCTGTCTGTCTCCCATTACACACTCCTACTGGGCAACACAATTCACAAGCGTGACATGGATTTACACTGACGACACACAACTGTACATTCCTGTAGAGCCAAGTGACTCAAATGCTCTCTGTGTGCTGACAGGCTCCCTCCTATAAATGACTGGATGCTAAATAATTTATTGAAATTGACTGAGGACAAACCTTTGGCCCCAAAACAAAGAGATACACAATATACCAGACTGGACAGCTTGGCTTCACAGACAAAATCAGAAATGAGAAATCTGTGAGTCTGACCTCAATTGCAAAACTCAAATATTAAAAAAGGTGAGTAAGACTGCCTTCTTGCCAAAGTAAGACCATTTGTAACTCAGCAGGATGTGGAAAAGTTGGTTGTCTGGACTATGGTAACGCACTTTATACTGGTCTTACCAAGAAATCTATTGATAAACTTTGAATCATTTAGAATGCTGCGGCCAGGGTATGCTTAACCAGAACTAGGGTGAGCGATCATATAACTCCTGTATTGTCTGCACTACTTTGGCTCCCTGTGTCTTTTAGAGTTGATTTTACGGTTCTCTTACTTATTTACCAAAGCCCTTAAGGGTCTAGAACCTACCTACACAACTGAGTGGCTGTCATTTTACAACCCAGTCTGTCCTTTAAGATCCCCCTCTGAAGATTTGCTTAATGTCCACAAAGTTATGCACAAAACTACAGGACAAGCTGCCTTTTGCTTTTATGAGCCAAAATTATAGAACCAAAGGGGTCTTAGAGAGTACCTTTAACTGTTCTTAGTTTCTGTTTACTTTATCTTAATTTTTTTATTATTGTCTTTTATTTTTACTCCTTGCACCCATGTTGATTTTACTGGGGAGAACCCTTGCACCCATGTTGATTTTACCTACTTATATATATACTGTATTGTAGGGCTGTCCCGACTAAAACAAATCTTGGTTGACCAACAGTCGTCCGTTTTTTCCAATTGGTCGAACCTATATGACACACCCTATTTGTTTTATAAGATACAACTATATGCACACTGCGCTTGTCTCATGTTTTATAACTTTCTTAAGTTTGAATGACACAAATGAGTAACAATTGGCTAATGACTTTATGGAGCGAGATCTTGGCCAACAACCTCCTTCCCTCAATAAGAATAACTGAAAGCAACTAAAAAAACGTCCTCGTCTCCGAAGTCTCTTCTCCATGCTGCCCTTGCAGATTCTGCAGGAAACGTTGATCTCTGCTTGTGAAGTTCTGTTTTTCTGATGTATGGCCACATAATAGGCTGATGCTTTTATTTGACAACAACCATAACACATTCTAATGTGTAGGCTATGTTTTTTATTTAATTAACCAGGTTGGTCTCATTGGGATTTAAAATCTCTTTTGCAAAAAAATAGGCTAGCAAACGAATGATCACATTGGGATTTAAAATCTCTTTTGCAAAAAAATAACATACACATAGCCTAATGTCTTAAATTGTAGCCTGAAACTGAACATAAAGTGGCTGTAGCCTATCAAAAATAACTTACTCGAGTCGGAGACCATCCGATGGCCTACTTCCCCAGTCATTTCATGTTATGGCACAGGAACACTAGCTTGTCCACATTTTTTTGCAAAAGGCTGCTTATTGTTTTATTAACGATAAACCCTGCCTTGGAAAACGCGCTTGCAAAGTTTACATTCCACTTTTTTTGGATCGTCCGCGACTAAAACGAAATGCTGCCATATTCCAGATTTTTTCTTTGACATTATGTTCTTAGATGTTCTTTGATTATATCAAAATGAGTAATTCAAGTATGCCTATATCACTAATCTTAAGTGAAAGGGGGTGTTACGCATGTTAGTTATAAATACATAAACCATACAATTAGCAAAACACATTTATTATAAAATGTTACTTTTATTAGTTTTGCTAGGTACATTACTAGTACCTTAACTGCCTAATATAATTGATAGAGAACATATAGGCCTAGCTATGTTAAGAGGGAAGGACTGTCACTGCCATACCCGCAGCATCCAGAATGGATTATTCTACTGACAAGCGCGCCGAACTGTGGCACGAATCTAGGTGTCTTATGCTGCGTGGAGAATTTTTTTAAATTATTTTATTTTTCGCTCGACCAAAACAAATCTCAGTCGACCAACAACCTATCAACCAAACACCGACCAGTCGACTAAATGGGGTCAGCTCTACTGTATTGCTATTGTTTGTATTTTGTAATATGATTTTGTATTACATTTCCATGTTATTATACCTATTGTGAAGCACTTGTTTCACATATACACAGCTGTGCTATGTGTATTAAAGGCGCTATACAACTAAAGTTTATTATTATTATTATTATTATTATTATTATTATAATATGGAATAAACTTCCAATCTGACCACGCCCTGATCACCTGCTGTTCTTTCAATACCGTCCCAAGGCACTGGGAGAGCATTACGGTCAGAGACAGGAAATGGAAAAAACTGTGACTTCCATCAGCTCCCACACGGTCGCTTGTCCGTTTGGCCGACACACGATTTAATAATGACACCAAAGCTAATAGAAGCTGGCACTGTCTGAATGTTACACATGAGAATAGTGTGTGTGTTGAGTTTGGATTGAAGATGTTTGTGTCGCAGCGTGACTTAGCGCAGTAATGTTCCTACTCGTAGGCCTCGGGGGCGTTTCCCATAGAGTGCCGGAATATCCTGTTTTTATCCTGAGCCTATGTTATCGTATGGAGAGCGCACACTGTGGGCCTGAAAGACGAGGAAGTGGCTGCAGCAGAGTGATTGAGAGGATGTCCTAATCAACATAAACATCTCTTGACATTCTCTGTTCAGAGACGGGGAAAGGATGTCCCATTATGTAATTATGTAACATGGGGGTCCTTGCATTCACTGTGCTTCCATGGAGATGATTAATGGCGTGTGAATTGGATTATCATTCTGACACCATGCAGGGCTGTGTATACCAGCTTGGTCTGCACCCCCCTCTTCTTGGGGGAACAACTTCATTATAATGCCCTTGAGATGTAACATGGCTGTTACATTGAGATTATTGTATATTTACAATGTTTAATTGTGTCCCCTGGTGGCCCCCACTTTCCACACACACACACACACACACACACACACACTCACACACACATATACACACACACATACACACACACTCACACATTTTAAATGCTTTATTTATGTCCACATAAAATCTCATGAACATAAACAGTGACAGTGCATTTTGCCATTAAGAGTCAGTGAGTTACATTATGTGCAGAGTTGGCGACCAGTTATGCCTATACATATTCACCCCAAATGAACATTTTTGGTTCGACAGATACAGTATCAATACTGTAAAACAGACATTATCTAGCTCATGGGTACAAATAGCAGCGCCTTCTCCAAATTGAGCGGCTACCAATGATAGCAGATACTGAGCAATACTTTGCTAACTGTTTGGCCCTTCTCTTAGATAGACCGGCCATTTGAAGGCCTCTGACAACAAGCTTATGAACATGACCCAGGCTGCCAAAGATGAAAACTAAAAGTTTACATTTGTAACCCAGTTGTAAAATGGCCTGCTCCAGCTGTTGGTATTTCAAGATCTTAGTTGAAAAGGCTTCTTCTAGGCTATGGTCAAAGGTACAGCCAACTTCTAGAATGAGCACCTCTCTGTGATTTTCATTTACAATTACAGCATCGGGGGTGTTAGCTGAGATATTGGAGAACACTTCTGAATCGTCACTACACAGACTGAACATGCTCGGCTTTACAGTGGAGTGCTTGTACAGCTTTGCAGCAGGCCTGAATGTGGGAATAACACCCTCTGAAATCAGATCCACAATTCTACAAATGTAGAGCCCTTTATAAGCATGGCAACCATTTAAGATGTGGGACATGGTTTCAGTTATCTGCTCATGACCGTGATGTAAACAGTGTGGGCTATGACTGTCAGGAAGCCAGATGGAAAGGTTAAGCTTTGTTGGTAAAACCTGCAGTCTAGCTTTTAAAGTGAAAATAATAATACTCTCCTCGAGAGTTACACTTTTAAACACTGCATGAGAGACAGAGTGATCCGCGGCAGGTAGACATGCCAGCTTCCCTTGAAGCTTCAGCTCGATCCAATGCTGTCGTTGTCTTTGTTGTTGCGCCATCATGAGGTGACCTCTGGTATTGACTAGTGAGAGGTGATGTTCTGTCCCACAGATGTTAATGGTCGCTCTCACAGTGATGCTGGGGTCAGAGATGGTCTCTTCAGAGACAGTCACTGCCTCTGAATCTAACCCCACCCACTCCAGGGCCACGTTGTTCCACCCACAGAGGTCGTTGAGGTCAGGCCAGTCAGACCAGGCCCCAAATCCTGGGGAGCGAGTGTCCAGCTTTCCAGTGTTCTTCCTCTTGAATCCTAGGAAGCTAGGATCTGATGGACGCGCCAGGGGGACCTTGCGTCTCCGTAGGTCCAGAAACAGTGAGGCTCTAGCCATCTCCCTCACACACTGGTCATCACTGTTCAGCATGTTTAGAAGATGGCCGAGTCTGGTGGCAAAATAAGTCCACTCAAAGTTAGGAACTCCCAGTCCGCCCTCCTGTTTGCTGTGAAATATGATGTCCCGTGTGGTATGAGTGTTCAGTCCAGTCCATTTTCTAATCAGATGCACGGTCTTATCATTCATTTCACGTAGAAACTTACGTGGAATGTGTACATTTGAAAACAGATGCTGAACCTTGGCTAGGAAAATTTGTCTGACTGCTTCTAGTTTCATGATGAGTGGCAGGGGTGATGCGTCTATCAAACTAAGCCTGGTGGTGTACTCAGAAATGATATAGGCAACTTGATCTTTCCACTCTCCTGCCACATTGAACTTGTGACCCAAATATGTATATGTTTCATGCAATGAGTAGACACGAAGTGGCTTATTATTGATAGTAAATACAGGTATGACATCAGACTTTGCATGGTACCAGCGGTTTCCCCCGCTCCGCCGCTCATAAAACACAGCACATTTGGAATCTTTTACCTCTAATCCAGACCAATCCAAAAAGGAGTCTGTTCTGGAGAGCATGGTGTTTATAACTTCCTCCTGCCTGGAGGCTATTACTACATCATCTGCATACCCCTGGACGGGGTTAGGGGAAATTATATTAATGGGAGCACAGCTACAAAGCCACTTTAACCACTGATTTATGGCGAGCACAAAATTAACTGCACTCCATGGGCAGCCTGTCTTAATGCCAACTTGGAGAGGGATTGGGTCTGTGAGCTGTTTACCACAGATTATCTGTATGAATGAACCAGAGTAGACATCTTTAACAATATCATAGAAAACCTGAGGTAGATGGATTTCCTCCAGGGCTCTTAACATGACATTATGTGCTAAAGTGCCAAATGCATCACGAAAATCAAGAAACACAGTATAGAATTTACTAGACTCATGCTTAAAATCATCAATCCCTGTCTTGAGACAAAACACATGTTCATTCATACCTTGCCTACTGATATACGCCTTTTGCTTTGGGGATAAGATGTTTTCATCCACCAGCCATGGCTGAATTCGGCCAAGGATGCATTTCATGAACACCTTATAGATGGTAGGAAGGAGTGAAATGTCTCTCCAGGTTGATGGGTTGTCCGGGATATTGTCCTTCTTGGGGATTCTGTGGACGAGAGCTCCCTTCCACGAATCAGGAACTCGTTTATTCTCCAGGCAGGCATTAAAGATGGATGTTAATACACCAGGCTGCGTGGCTTTGAGAGACTCGTATGAAACATTGTCCATGCCACTGGATTTATTGTTGGGTAGATCGCACAGCACAGTCTCTACCTCGGCCTGCGTAAAGTGGGCGGTGTCCGGGAGACAGGCTGGCTCCGTATTGGGTACAGCTTCGTGCCATGGTGGTGGTGGGAGGGGGTCGCCAATGCGCGTTTCTCCCTGACACTTCCGCCGGTAGTGTAACTGCACTTGTTCGCAATTACTGGGACACGGGGGAGGAGCGGGATATTCACTGTTGTTCAGAATAATCTGAATGGCCTTGGATCGCCTACACTGCCAGAGATAAGACAGTTTGTTTCGGCTCACCTTCCTCCTCCGTTGGTCGCCTCCCGTTGATGTTAATGACGGCTGCACTGTCTCTCGGAGGAACCGCAGTTGCGATTCAATCCAGGTAATTAACAGCGCCGATGTTATTGCGTCAGGGAGCGGTTCTTTTACCAGGAACTTTTTCAGAACCCGAGCGACATATTTCAGAAGGGGGAAGCCGAGCTGGTGTCCACAGTGGTTCTCAGTTGTAAATACACCGTTCCTGAAGAATATTCCGTTCAAGAGGGTTATGAGACGGATCCAGCTTCTCGGGTCTCCTGATGAAACGTAGGTCTCATCATGGCGGTTCGACCTGCCAAAGAGCTCCGAAAAGCTCTCTCCTGGACTTGGAAGTCCGACCACTGCTGCTCGTTCAGGGGCTGCGCCCAGTCAGAGAAGTCCTCTCGAGTCTCCCTGTCCAACAGGTGTTCTGGGGTTGGGTCGTAGGGTCGCCATTGCTGGCGGTAGACTCTCCCACTTTGGAGTGCTTGTTTGAAGGCAACTCTGATCGTTGAAACCAGACACATTGTCCAAACTAAACTCAGTAGCAACATCTTGCACTTACTACATTTACGACGGCAGTTACGACGGGTGTGTGGTTAGATGTTCGAAAATGGTGTGCTCACGTCTTCACCCGCTGCCGTGCAGCCGCCGCCATGACACCGCCGCCATGACACACACACACACACACACACACACACACACACACACATATACACACACACACACACATACACACACACACAGCACACACTCACACACACACTCACACACACATATACACACACACACTCACACACACAGACACACACACACACACACACACACACACACACACACACACACACACACACACACACACACACAGACACGTGCACTCACACTCTCTCTCTTTTACACACACTCAAATTTCCCATTTTGCAGAGGCTTACTCGGTTCATGTTTTGAATAAACATCAAACATCAAACAGCAAAGTGTAGAAAAAAACATCTTGCAAATCAGCACAAATCAGACCGAAGGAACAGCTCAGTGTCTGGGAAAGAGACCGGCATAGCTTCTTCAGGTACTCGCTGAGTAGCATATTAAGATTCCCGAAGAAGAGGAACCATTTCATCTTCACTCCTTCATCTGATCCAACGGGTTTTATCTCCCAACCCACCACCCAAGCCGGTGTCTTTGTAGTGTTCCAGACACACGCATAAATGTACGTGAACCATTGCCTTTCTCAGCATCCTGAAACATGAAACTGAAACATGATGGCTTTTTAACATTCATTTTTTTAAACAATAAAAAATATTTAAAAATAATATTTTGTTTTTTACTTGCATATCTCTCCTATGAGTGAAATTGTCCTGCCCAGCGCACATTAGAGGGTGTGTGCCAGACCTCTGAAAGGGTGTTTGTTCTCTGTTCCCCCCTCCCCCAGGTTCTACACAGGTCCCGCGGTGGTGCAGGGCCAGGTGCCTCTGGACACGGACAGCATGGTGCTGGTGCTGAACGGCCGCGAGGAGCAGAAGGTGGCCTACGCCACCCGGTGGCTGCAGCACGCTGGTGCGCTGGTCCAGGCCCGCGCCCTGTCCCGGGTCGCCGTGGTGATGCTGGGGAGCGAGCGCTGCTCTAACGACTGGCTCCGCCCCTACCTGAAGGCGCAGGGCGGATTTGTGGATCTACTCTTCCTGGTGTATGACAGCCCTTGGGTCAACAACCGGGACGTCCTGCAGTGGCCCCTTGGTGTGGCAACGTAAGAACTACTGATGGGATTACATCTCCTTTTGTGTTATTATAGACAGATGGATAGATATTAGTGTGGGGTTTAGGAAGGGTGGGGTTCAGTTCAGGAAATAAATTCAAATTTAATTTGTGACTCATAATGCTGTATGGGGATTTTTCAATTAATTCATTGAGTTACCATTCATTTCCTGAATTCAATAAATTCCAAATAAATAACCATGACCCTGATAGATAGATAAATAGATAGATAGATATAAAAACATTTTTTTAAATAAATGCTAAATGCTTAAAATGTAAATCTATATAGTTCATTTTTTATGTGCAGTATGTACTATATACTACAATGATTTGTGAATATTTGCTATATTTTGCCTCTGAAGCATGAATTTAATTTAATGGATGGATAGAAAGCTTCATTACCTGCCCACAATAACTATGTACATCACTAGACTGCTTAGACCTTAAAATACTCTGCTCATTCCAGCGTCTTTGATTCAGGCTTGCAACACTTCCTGTTTGATAGGAGGGAAAAAATTGTTCCCTTGATTGAATTAAAACAGCAGGCCTATCATTTCAGAAGGTGACTGAGCTAATTTCAGAAGGCGAATGAGATGAGGTAATTTCAGAAGGTGAATGAGATGAGCTCATTTCAGAAGGTGAATGAGATGAGCTCATTTCAGAAGGTGAATGAGATGAGCTCATTTCAGAAGGTGAATGAGCCTGTTTCAGAAGGTGACCAAGCTCATTTCAGAAGGTGACTGAGCTCATTTCAGAAGGTGAATGAGATGAGCTCATTTCAGAAGGTGAATGAGATGAGCTCATTTCAGAAGGTGAATGAGATGAGCTCATTTCAGAAGGTAAATGAGCCTGTTTCAGAAGGTGACCGAGCTCATTTCAGAAGGTGACTGAGCTCATTTCAGAAGGTGAATGAGATGAGCTCATTTCAGAAGGTTTCTCAGTTTTTGTGTCTGTGTGTCGCAGGTACAGGGAATTTCCCGTGGTCTCTCCCAGTGCAGAGCTGGTGAGCTCGGTGAGACCCTACCTGTGTAACTTCCTGGGGACGGTGTACAGAAACTCGTCCAGAGAGAGCCTGATGGGGATCCTCAAACAGCAGGGCCTGGAGCGAGATTGCATCATCACTGGCCGAGAAAAGTATGCCGCATGCCGCACGCTACACGCCACATGTCTTACGACGCACCACACCAGACCTGGGGCCCACGCTTATACAGTATATTTTCTGTTTCTGATTTTTTCCAGTTTTTCTCCCAATTTAGTGGCCAATTATACCCTCTATTTATTTTGATCAATCAATCAATCAATCAATCAATCAATCAATCTTTATTTTTGTATAGCGCCATTTACAAACAGGTTGTCACACAGCGCTTCACAATTGACATTTTCCAGAGGGAATCAAAAAAACAGAAAATCATTAGAGCCAATGTGGGAAACTGGAAAATTATTCCCTGACCCCATAAAAGGCGATCGAGATGAACTCCTGGAAAATGGTGGGATACAGAGAAAAACAAATAGTCCTTGAGGTTCTTGAGGCTTAACAGACCACCGGAAGGGCATTCATTGGCATCCTAACTGTAGGGGTGGGGTCCCTACCCTTAGGATGCCCTGCCCCACGAACTCACTATGGGACAAGCTAATACCCTGAGGCCAGCGATGAGCCGCTTCCTCCGAGACAGAACTCGCCCCCAATTCTGAAGACACCCTTTGCATTTCTCGGCGAGTTTGTGCCGGCTCTCCCCCCCTGCACCTGGGGCGGACAGCGAAATGCCGCCCCCAATCGGGGCTCCCAGCCAGGGCCGGTCTGATGCAGTTGGGTTTCAAACCGCGACCGCAGTAGGCAGCTCTCACTCGCAAAGCACCAGTCAAAGCAAGTGCATTAGACCGCTGCACTATCCGAGCCCCCAGCCGATGCTTATTTTAAAGGATTTAACCCTATGGATACCAGTGCATTTCCTGCAGATTGACAGTTTGGAAAGGTTCTGTGAAACGATCAGCCTGATTGGTCTGAATAGCCTGCAGGAGAAGCAGAGGGACCCAATCAGCTCTCGGATCTCATCTCTCCAAGCCTTCGCTTGTCCTGTCAAAAGGAGGAGTACACAGAAGAGTCTTGTGCGGGTATTATTCTTAAGCTTGCACCTGGCCCGAGCCTGACCCATTTAGCCTGAATGACACTGAATGTTTTGAACCTGTACCCGACCAAAAACAAAACAAAAAAATCTTTTTATTTTTTACAATTTAGCTATTTAATAGCCTATTATTTGGCACTCAGAAAAGTAATGTGAGACCACAATGCGTGACTTTTGGCAGCAGATGGCACTGTTGAGTAATTTATTATACATTAATTTAATCATATTGATTTCAATGGAAAGTAACAGCCTATCCAAATCTGAGCCAAGCCCGAGGCCTAATGGCTAATAAAGCAGCCTCAGACCCATCGGGTTCGGGTCAGGGAGCAGGCTTCTAGTAGACCGTAGCAGTGACAACAGTTTGCCAGTTGTGTAAGTGCCATGATACAGGCATTGTCTGATGCAATTTATGGGTTAAACTCAATATAATATGCTCCACACTTTAGGCATAATGACAATCTTATATGGGCTGAATGGCCTGTCCTCCTCATGAAATGTTCTCCCTTTCTAACTTTCTCGTGTTTTCACATTCTCACGTTCTCACAATCTTATGTTCTCGTGTTCCGGTGTTCTAACGTTCTCGTGTTTTCACATTCTCACGTTCTCATGTTCTCACGATCTTATGTTCTGGTGTTCTGGTGTTCTGGTGTTCTAACGCTCTCGTGTTCTCACATTCTACCGTTGTCGCATTCTTATGTTCTTGACTTCTCCTCTCTCTCCCGTGTGGCAGGTGGGTTCCCCAGGAGACGGCGGACAGCCTGCAGCGCTACCAGACAGCGTTGGCTCAGAGCGACCTCACTCTCTGCCCGGTGGGAGTGAACGCTGAGTGCTACCGGATCTACGAAGCGTGTGCTTACGGCTCGGTGCCTGTGGTGGAGGACGTGGGGACGCCAGGAGAGTGTGCGGCGGGCAAGGCCGGGGCAGGGCCAGGGGAGGGGCACGGCTCCCCTCTACGCCTGCTCAAAGCCGCGGGAGCCCCCTTCCTGTTCCTCAGGGACTGGGCGGAGCTACCCGCCCTGCTGGAGCGGGAGAGGGGGATGACACGGCGGGAGAAGGAGGAGAGGAGGCGGAGGCTGATGGAGTGGTACGGAACCTTCCGGATGAGGATGAGGGACAGGTTCACCCAAGTGTTGGAGGAGGCCTTTTTCCGAGCCGGCTGAGAGAGGAACTGGTTGGCACGTCTGGGGTTCGGGGTTCAGGGTGCTGCCCGACCCGCCCCCAGAATACTCGCGTGAAATTCGTACACTCGTGAAAGCATCAACGCTGGAGCCGAAACAAGACAGCAGGGATGCTGACATTAGTTTCTTGACGTGAGGCATATGGTGAGCAGTCCTGACTCAAACAATGACAGTATTTTAAATGCTTTAAAGCCCTTTAGAACACCAGTAAAATTCCTGCGGGTTACTGACGATTTTATAAAAACATCTATTTTCACCAATGTTCTGAACAAGACTCTTCTTTCCTATGATTGTACAGTTTGGTTATTAAACAAAATATGTTGAAAATACTCAGGGATCTGCAGGAGTGTGCCCGATTTTTCCGGCCTCTAAAGAGAAAGTATTTCAAATACATATTTGACTCGGATCTGATGGTCAGTGGTATGGGTCAGTCTTGGCCTTCAGGTTTTTAGCAGTATAGTTATTTTGCGATGGTAAATGTTCACAATTGAACAGTTTTTTTACTGTAGTGGGCCCATCTGTCATGTTTCACACTCTCACAGTCTGCGGAAGTGATATAGATAATGGGGGAAAAACTGTATTTATTCATCACTGTAACGGTCTGTGTTCTCAGCCAATCTGTCCATTAGCTGCACTTTTTTCTGATTGGAATAGCTATTGGTTTCCAGTTTGTGTTTGTTTTTGGTAGCCCTGTGGATTGGTTAACATTGGTTTCACGGTGTGTATTTTATCTGTGAGAGATGTTTCTGTAAATAACACGTATTTAATGTTATTTAATGTATCTAGGCCTATATTTTTTAAATATGTGGATAACTTGAGTTTACCTTATGGTAACGTGTCATCTTCGGGTGTTACCGATTCATTCCACAAGGGGGAGCTACTAGATTCACATTACGCTGAATCAAGAATTTTTCAAGAAGTCTCCTGGAAAAAGTAAATTTCCAAAGTCTTACTCTGTGTATTACTCTGGTTTCCTGCAATCTCTGTAATTATCTACCTTTAAAGGGCCCTGTCATTTGAACCGAACAAAAATAAATTATTTGGTGTGTACAATAACTTCTTAAATAATGTGTTGTACGCCCTTTAGAAATGTTTTTATTTGCGATGGCCGCTCTGGATTCGCACACTTAATTCTGAGCACACATTAAATGTTGAGTTTTAATATAAAGTTTTCGGTACATCTCTGACATGAAACGCAAAATATCTGGGAATACAGTATTATTTCCATTTGTTAGGACCGCGTATTACCTGCTCAAATGCGCGTCACTGCTGACGGTGTTCCGTGTTTTGCTTCACGGTGACTTGTACCCGCAGTATAAAGCAGTATAACGGATTTCAGTGAGTGGTTTTAATTACACCTCTCGCTACCCATCTCAAATTGGCTGAAATCGTTCACATGATCATATCTATGTGGTTAACGTCAACCATTGTTGTTTTGTAATTTAGAACTGGGGTCATGTGATAAATATATTACATTACATATTTCAGAGCCTTAATAAAGGTACAAAATGTGGCCATTCCTCAGAGTCAGTCGATGTATTTCCGTAGTCTTACCCTGTACAGTAATAATGATGCCAATGCAGACATTCAACGCGGTTTGTCCATTAATGCTAAATGCAAAACTGTGAGGTGATAGCCATTGATACACAACGTATAATCAAGTATATTTATCCAATACATGGTAAAATTCACAACTTGCATTTCGAAATGATCGATGTCTTATAGGTAAGCCAATGGCCATTAGATGGCAGACGAGCGCCACTGCGTTCCTCGCGCCGGACTCCGCGCTATTTTGCGGTTGCGACTACAGCATAGGTCAAAAAGGACCGTATTCATGAGATCAAGATATCAGCCAAATACATTATGCCCAACACTCTACAGCATAGCGCCTTTTTCACGTTGCCTTCATGTCGCGTTCGCCTCCATGTACTTTGTTTCGTATCTAGGCCTATTTTTACACACAAGTTAGGCATGTGTGGTCACCCCGAGTGATGTATGCAACTACATTTTAATTTTCTTTGTAATAGTTTTGCGCATAGTATCACGACGTGAGGCAGGTAGCCTAATGAAAATTATGACCTTGCTCCAACACTTTTATGAAATGCTGTTACTGTATTTCGCTGCCGTGACTTTAAATTGTTTCCCTGTGGACACACGACTGAAAGGAAATACGAAAAAGTAGATTAGCCAAATCAAGGCGAAAATAAGGTAGAACACGTGTGAACACAACCGTATTACTGTACTATACGTTTTAACAAGTGTATACACAATAATTGCATAATGCATGTTGGTTTCGAAGCAAAGTTCCCGTTGTTTCTAAGGTAACCGGGAGGCAAATGTGTGTCTATTTTGGGTCACGCGGTAAAGCACACACAAGAAGTGTTCGTTCTGCTGTACATTTTATCCGGTTTACACAGAGTGGTAAACCCCGTACCCTACAACCTGTTGGTATCCCGTGCAGTAAATTAATTCATTAGGACTTTTTTATGTGCAACTGATTATTGAGCAGAGCGGGTTTAATGGAAATATAATTCCAAACAGCCGCCCTCTGATTTTCGTGCAACTGGTGGGGGGGAAATTACATCGCATACAATCCCCGTCACGCGGATGGGTAGATGCCGTGTCTTTGGCCATGACTTTCACTGGACCTGGACAGAAAACACACGCGTTCGTAAACTCACTTCGAAACGGACAGATTGTGTCCTTGGGGGAACAAAAAACGTTGGCTCGACTGGTCGGAGTAGTTGTCAATCCCCTCGTCGTTTCCGCTCGGAACAGAACGCCCGCCACGATCCCTCCCATTCACCCAGCCACCCAGCCACTGTTAGCCAGCTGCGCGGCGGTCGCTCTACGCCTGGGGAACAACGAGGCTGCAAAGTGCGGGACTCGGTAACAGTCGTGTGCCCGAGGAAGTGCGTGTTTGCCATACGGCTGTCCTTGTTCTCCATTTTCAGTGTGCGGTGGAAGACGTGCACATTTCACCGCCCTTCTCTCCATGCGATTAAGCGCGCTTGACCAGAAGGTCGTCCTGCTCATTTTCAAACGCAAGCTTAGTGCTTTGACTCCGGACCACTGTTCGCTCCACCGCCTTGCTCTTCTAGCCGTTGCCTTAACATTAGTCGGTAATACCATTGGCACGATTTCGTGGCGGCGTGCATCGTTTGCTTCAGATCAGAAAAAATGGGATCACAGAATACGTTTTCTATTTGGTAAATTCGGAGCTCATCTTCACACGAGGACTAACAGATTTATTTAGCAGATGAAAGTGAACCTTTGATGTTCTACCATTTTCTTTTGTCACTCTTATGAACACTTTCTACTAGACCTGTAGGATGCCCTGGACAGCCTAGGCGTACAGCAGGACTAGAACACCTTCGTTGATTAAAATCTACGAACTTCAAACAACTACCCAAAGCGGATCCGAAATGTCTAATCCAACGAGGTTCAAAAAGGATAAAGAAATAATCGCAGAGTATGAGACTCAAGTGAAAGGTACGTTTTTATTTTTCATTGCATTTTAAGTCTTTTTTTTTTGTATAGATCTGTGATTCTTTCACCTGGCAACGTTGCTATTTTCGGTCAACACTGACCAATGTTTATCCGGTGAAAATAATAAGAGAACGTAACCCGTCGAACAGCAGTGACGATATAACGATATTAGTTTCTCCTCATTGAATGTTCTCTTTGTGCCCTTTTTGATCTGACGTCCCATTAAGTCCTCGGCGTTTCTTTGCGTCCTTGGAAAAGCATCGGCACAATTGCTTCACCATTCACGTATAGCCTAGCTACTGAAGCGTGTTTTGAAAATGGATATGCGCTAGACTAATGCCTTTCGTAGGGTGAAATACAGATGCAATGTCAGGGTGGATTGTGACTTCACATCTAGCCAGTTTACTCGAGCACCCAATATCACAAGCGTTGTGCATATCGTTACCGGGTGCAACCTTTCACACCGTTTCTAAGTGAAATTCAGCATGGAAATTGTGGTAGCATCAAGTAGCGTTCCTGCGTGCATGAGAGGGTTATTTAAACGTCAACTTTGTGTGTCGGTGCTCCGGTATTTGTTTGTTCGATTATGTCAAGGCTTGCGGTCCAAAGTTCTTGGTTCACTTTCCGTGTTTACTATGAACGTTTCTGGTCATAAATGCGTGTGGTGTAGCGTACAGAAGATTCTCGTCCCTCAGTTCTACAGACTTCAAAGACATGCCTGAAATTTACTTTTTGGTCACTTCCATAACTTTATAACTGATATTACAGCTGCTGGTCTTATCATTTAAAATGTATCTGAGTATAGTGTTTTTTGCACTTGTGCCATTTTGCGTGTGATAGATTTTTTATAAAAAAATAGTTGGCTTTCTACTTCCTTCCCTTGTGGTTTATAATGTATTCATAGTTATACATAGACAGATCATCAGCTGACTTGATCTCTTCCAAATCTTGTGGAGTGAATATCTCGCAATATTTTAGATTCAGGCAAGTTGTTCTTAACCTACCAAACAACTTGTAATATACCTCTCATTGGCTTAAATTAATCTTTGGGAATTGATGCGGGCCTTTGGTATAGGCCTACATCAGATATATATATCGATATTGTTAACCATTCACAAATTGTGGAAATCCCCGTATTTTATAGCCTAAACTTTGTAGGTTGTTTTCATGAATTCATTTAAATCGTTGCGGTTTTTAAATATGTTTTATTCTGATACAGCTCTGAGGATGTTTTCGGGGTGTTTGGGGCTGCCAGTCAGCATCGTTCTTCCTGGTGGAATATGGCACGGATGTGGCCGTTTCAGTGTGTTTCCCCGAATGGTGTTTCTGTGGATAAATGTTTTTGACCGCAACCATCGGGAAGAAACGGCAAGTCGTTTTAGTTTAGGTTTAGTCTCTGCCGTCCCCTTCGTATGAGCGGGGAAAGAGGCAGTTACACGGTGGTAACCATGGGGATTTGGCTAGGAGCCAGGGCCCGGGCTCTTCGGTGCAGTTAACAGGCATAAATATCTTCTATCCGTCTCTCTAAAAGCGAACCTTCAACCTGGATACGCGCGGCGGGGTGGGGTTGGGGAGAGATCCGCTGGGAGTGAGAAAATTGGTTCTTATGGAATTGCAGCATTGTGTAGGCCGGAGCAGAAGCTCTCATGTGTCAGGAATGTACAGACTATACCGATCGCGATGACTAAGGCCTTTCAGCTCGTAATAGCTGCGTGATGCGCAGTCATGTGTGATTCAGTGGGATTCAGTCTCGTTTGTCATGCAAACAATCCGACGGGTTAATAATGACACGCTGATACTACTGGAATTAATGCCAGCATTGCATTCTCCGTGGCAGCTGAGGACCGGCCTTTAGACAACACTACCCTCCGCCCCCCTTCTTAAAAAATAAAACTCTTTTTTTTTTTTCCTGTATTTTATTTTTCTGAATGAATGTGCCATTCTGTTATGGGCAGGCTTGTTATGTGATATTTTGTGAGTGATCATCTAAATTGTCTCTAGTAATTGATAATTTAACAACTAAACGGCACAGCGATGCATACAATCTATCGCCTCCCGATATAAGTTTGATTCTTTTATTACAAAATCTTAAACGGTAGGCTATCATCAACATGTCATACTACTTTAGCTTCGCTCTTGTTTTCCCGAATTCTTCCGTCATGGAAGTGGAGTCAAACGCCCATTTGTTTGTTTTGTTGCAACCTGCAGTCGCTTTTTACTATAATTTACATCTCACTGCGGCCTTGTTTGAGTTTATAGCTCGTTTGCATTGGAAATGACAACTCTACACAGTTATGATCTCAACTGATAGAACAAGGAGGTGTATCTCGCGCCAAACGTTTCCCATGTTGACTTGAGATATTTTAGTCAAGTATTCTCTGCGGAAAAGGAAGAGGTTGTATGGATGCATATGAAATGCATTAATTATGGATTTATTAACAGGCAATGCACCAATTATATGGAACATTATACACGGTCATGATAAGGCTGGACCTTTCATCCTCAGTTTTCTTTGCCCAAAATTTCTTCCCCAACTCCATTTTGTCAATTTATGCGTGCTTTGATTTGTTATTATACCCAGTCACCGTAAATAAACAAAGATCACTCTGAAAAAACGTCAGAGATTGATAACGTCGGGAGGAAGTTTTAAATTGACCCAAATTCCAACCAGTGAGGATTGCAATCATCATGCAAACATTGAAATTTAAAGGGACTGTTGCTGGGGTAAACGGTTGTGGTTGTTTTTAGTCGGGTTGGAGTTGAAAGCTGGAAACCAAGAGCGGCGAATAGTCGCATGGTTAAAACGCCAGGTCCTGTCAGAAGCGTCTGCAGTGGAAGTGCCAGGAGAGACGGCAGCTGATCAGAGTTGTTTGGAGTAAAGCTGGTGGGGTTTGATGCCCCTGTCGTACCATGGCCAGGGATGACAACTTCCTGCCCAGGCAGAGGGAGAAGGAGACAAGAGACAAGAGACCGAGGAGCTGAGGCTTTGAGCGGAACCCTAACTCATCTCCTTACGTATGGAGGAGGCTGGCATTAGGTGGCCCGGGTGTCATACCAGCAGTGGTATGACTGTGATGTCCTTGTTTTTGGGCAAGTTTGGCTGTTTGGTGTGGTCTCATCCAAACCCTCCCCACAGGCAAAATGGACATTCTGACTGTTTGAAAGGGGAGCCCTTGGTTCAGGGCATGGATAACTACACATAATGCACCATGCACATCATGTAACCCCCTCTCTGAAGAAGGCTATGAAATGAAGACACCCTGAGACAACAGAATGGGATTGTTCAGACACCTTCAAGTGTGAATGGATACACACAGGGATTTTAAATGGCAGTCTATTGCCTATTGGTTTTCCTCGAGGCAGAAGAGTACTGCCAGCAGGTGACCTGCATCTAATAAAACCTGGAACAGCTCAAACCGCTCTGCATTAGGAGTGTTATTTTTACATCCCTGAGATTTGATATTCCTGGTACTCTGGTGTCCAGACTGACAGTGGTGTGCCCAGAACATGCAGTGTGTTTGTGCAGTGTGTTTGTGCAGAGTGTGTTTGTGCAGTGTGTTTGTGCAGAGTGTGTTTTTGCAGTGTGTGTTTGTGCAGTGTGTGTTTGTGCAGTGTGTTTGTGCAGAGTGTGTTTGTGCAGTGTGTTTGTGCAGAGTGTGTTTGTGCAGAGTGTGTTTTTGCAGTGTGTGTTTGTGCAGAATGTGTTTGTGCAGTGTGTTTGTGCAGCAGTGTGTTTGTGCTGTGTGTGTTTGTGCAGTGCTCACTGCTCAGGGCGGTCCTGCACCATCACAATTCCGCCCTCGTTGCTGGCGCTGGCTCTGGCTCACACCGAGGTATTGATTGCTTGGGGGGTAAAGAGGGCAGAAACAAAATTCGCACAAAATGTCCAAGGAATCCCTTTGATGTGCAAGGTCGCTGTCTCTTTATCAGAGGATGCCCGCTGCCGACCCACCTGTGATTGGTTCTGGTTACGTGTGGGTAACGCTTCTATCTTCCAGTAAATAAACGTAGAATCAATGGGTATTATTCCCCTTTCTTTATTCGATAGCGTCCACAGCAATGACCCTTTTCTTTGATCTCCTCTTGGGGCATTTATTGTCCAATATCCGTTTTTACACCCGAAAGCTACGTGTAGTTCTGCACTGCGATGCTCCAGTCCCCTCCCATCTCGTGTGGTAACCGCGACGACCTGCATTGTGACGCGCCGGCACGCAGCTTCCGAATGTTGATTTGGATCACAGCGATCACAACCGTGGGATTGTGTTTATATTTCGACTTGGGCGTTACAGAGCTTATTTGTGCGAATAGATTCATTAACAATTTCTGTACTGGGCAGGCTTAAAGCAGAGAATGTGGTCCATGATTGTTCGCTTCCGTGCAGAATTGCAGGCACCACTCCCAGACATCGTCTTCCCTCTATCACTGCTAGTTGCTAGTGGCATTTATTTATTTTTTAATTTATAGTTTCAAATTTTTCCCCATTTTTCTCCAAATTTGGTTGCCAGTTATACCCTCTATTTATCTTAATTCACCCTCCCCCATGAGTCCGACAACCGTCATCTGGGTAACAAGCCAATTTTGTGGGCAGGCAGATCCGCCTTCTCTGAGACAGAACCCGACCATGGACGCCCTTCCGCTCCTCGACAAACTTGTGCTGGCTCACCCTCCCCCCTCCCCCTGGGGCAAACCGCTAAATGCCGCCCCCCATCGGGACTCCCCGTCAGGGCTGGTCTGGCACAGTCGGGTTTCAAACCGCGACCGTGCTGGTGTGTATTTTTAAGTAATATTATAATTCACTGATTTAAACGTAAATGGTTATTTATTTTTCAGTATGCTTGTCAGTTAGAACAAAGAGGTACTTTAAAGTGTACCTCTAAAGTGGTTTTGGTGATCATATTTAAATTCTCCATGTCCACATTTTATATCAATTATGGCCTTATGGAAACTGATCCTAGATCAGAATCCAACTTATGCTCAAATACTGTATAATATGGCCAGGGGTTTGTATTGGGGGTTGAACAAGCTGATCCAGGGACAGCATTCATTCTTAGGGAATATTTATATTGCTTTATTGGTGATCTGCAACACTTGTGATGAAGCCTACTGCACTTTTTTATGGTCTTTGAATTTCAGCGGAAATGGGACCTTGAAATGGGAAATTGGCATGGGAAAGTGTGGGAACCCTGACCCTGGTATGTCATCCAGATCTCAGGGTCTTGGCCCCTGGGTCACTCCTGAACACATTGGAGCACCAGCGCCCTGTCCTGTCTTATCTGATCTGTCTTTATCTCACCACCCCATGTGTGAGGTCATTTTTAGTCGATTACGAGTCATTACTCCTTATTTATTGCTCTTGCGGACATGAGTCAGAGAGGGATACAGCGAGTCATTTGTAATTTTGGGAAAGCTTAACGAGCAGGGGAATACACATTATCTTCGCTGTGTTCTTGAGCCTATTGCACCTGAGGAGATCTACTGTGGAAGATAAGTGCCGTGTTTGATACATTTACCTTCTTAAGGCCTATTCATGCTCCAGTGACTGCAACACAACATCTTCTGCAACACGTCGCAGAGGATGCGTTAATGTTGCAGAGGATGTCGCGTACCTAGCACAAAAATCAAACTCGCAACATATCGCGTAGATGTTGCACAGCATTGATTGGTTGGTTAGCGAATGGAGGCGGAGCTGTCATGGTCATAGTTCATCGAGCTAGTACATCATTTTTACATTTTACATTTTCAGCATTTAGCAGACACTTTTATCCAGAGCGACATCCAGATTAGGGGAGAAAGATAAAAGCAGATTTTTAAAATTCTGTGAAAAGACAGAAAAAGACCATCCTTCATTTCCCTTAATACATTAACATTATTTTCAAGAGTCGTCTGCTGGTTCCTTTGTTCCACGTGAATTGACTCTATTATTTTAATGCTGTAAAGGTGAGTTGCTCACACACAAGCTGCTTTCATGACAGGCGTACTTTCTTTTTTTCCAAAGGTTTTAAAGTCTATTGTACTGACAGTACATTTAATTCGGAGATTCTGCAAACAACGAAGGATCGACTGTGGTCTTCACGCCATTTTAAATTATATATTTAAGGTTGCAAATATCCAGATGTTTTGTGTTGTGCTTTAGATTACATATAAATGTAACATGTCACTACAGCACCTTAATGCACAGAATATTCAACTAACAAAACAAAGAAAGAGCAGGGTGTATATACATTTTTTTAACCATATAGCAGACGCTCTTATCCAGAGCGATTTACTAGATGTGCATTAATACATGGTAAGAACAATCATAGTTTGCACAAGAGATCAGTGAAGTAATACAGCAATAGACATCGTTGTTGGCAGCTGCATACCATACCTGTATATATCTATGTCAGCGTTAGCTAAACAAAACTATCGGTATCTATCTATCTAGCTAGCTAGCAACCTGGTACCACGGCCAAATAAAGCTGCTAACAGTAGCTACCCACTGATATAGATAGCTAGCATAATTTGTTCAACACGGTATAAAATGAACCAGCTTCAGGAAGTGTAAGGACACCATGTTGTGTAGGTTGCGCAGAAGTATGTATTGCCAAGTGCTCTGCGACATGTTGCAGAGGAATGTTCCGTCGCAGTCGCGTTGCTTACACAGAAGGACGCCGCCACAGGTTGTTGTGCTGAGTGAGAGTTTGCGTAGATTTGTAATTTCGCATGAAGTACCTGGTTTATTTAGCGCCAGACCCAGAGTCGTAAAACAAGTCTGAGGATGAAGTTTTAAAACGATCTGTTCTCATGCGGTGAACACTTGGGTGAACGGCTGGGTATTTAAACAGGGATGTGCCGCTATGTGAAGCCAAAAGCATTTTGATCCAAAGAACTCACTCGGCCGCCGTTTCTTTATTTAGAATCATTGCACCCCCATCCCCAGTGTGTGTCAGTGGTGGTGTACATCTATGCCTGTGTGTCAGTGATGGTGTGTGTCTGTGCCTGTGTGTGTTTGTCTGTCTGTGTCTATGTGTCTGTGTGTGTCAGTGATGGTGAGCTCTGTGTGGATCTCATAAGTGTCTGGCTGTGCAGCACAGTCTGTCACTGAAAGAGAGGTTTTCCAGATTAAACTGGAAGCTTGACCGATTAATTGTTTTTGCCGATACGTCGATCCATATTTGGTTTAGAAAAATTTGATAGCACTTGTGGACCTTTCCTCTCTGGTTCTAGCACTGTGTGTGTGGAGTTTATGGGAAATGTAGTTCAACGTAAGGTTTTAATGGGAACTGTAGTTCAACGTAAGGAGGTTTTAATGAGAAATGAAGGTGAGACCGCGTTTGCCCATTAACGCCTTCTGTCTCCTACTTGTTGTTGTTCTCGTCTCAGGCGCTCCATCCCCCACCTGTTGATCACATGATGTGAAAACGTGCATGGGCTCTACATGCAAACTCTAGCAACCATTTTCAACTTTATGGTTAAGCAAAGAGAGAGTAGTCTTCCCAATACATTCTTTGGAGAGAAAAAAAAGGGAAGGAAAAAGTAATTAAGTCTGGATTAAGTTGATTCACTTCATTTTTGCACGTATGCAGGGGAGCAATGTAGTATATGAGCATAGCCTGTTAGAACATTACATTTAATCAGCTGGGAAACCTCCATGGTAAATTGGAAAACAAACACAAAGTAATTGTTAATTAGCTTAGTCAAGCAGCACCGTGCGAGCGTGCGAGAGTATGCATTCTGCTCTGACTGCTGAGCCCATGGTGTGATGTCCTCAGTATTTCCCAGCATGCTCCACACTGGCTTGGAGAGCTGTGATGGGGTGGGGCCTTGGGTTTGAAATGGAATTCTTACACTTGGCAGTGTAACCCCGCCCCTGTAGTGTCCCCCCCAACCACACACCTGCCATCTGTCTCTCTCTCTCTCTCTGTGTGTGTGTGTGTGTGTGTGTGTGTGTGTGTGTGTGTGTGTGTGTGTGTGTGTGTGTGTGTGTGTGTGTGTGTGTGTGTGTGTGTGTGTGTGTGTGTGTGTGTGTGTGTGTGTGTGTGTGTGTGTGTGTGTGTGTGTGTGTGTGTGTGTGTGTGTGTGTGTGTGTCTGGACAGGGTTAGTGACAGGGCCATCTGTGGCTGTCCAGCATTTGTGTTATTTAATAAACTCTTTCTTTCATGAAAACACTTTCAAGAAACCCTGTTGTGCCTTTCAGTCTGTCCACAAAAGCCATCAAAAAAGAAAAGAAAAGGGTGGTGGGTTTAGGGGTCCCAATTCCAAAGCCCCCTCCATCCTGAAGGCCAACAATAAGACTGTAATTCAAGTTGTATTGTTACAAGAAACACATACAGAAGAGGAGAGGGAAAGCCTTTGTCTAGAACCGTAACTAATTCCAGCTAATTTAATTTCCCTCGCTACGCTATAGAAATGCTATGGTTTCGGTCAGAGCTGCAAATTGCAAAGATGAGTCTTGCTTTATTTTTTAAAATGTATTTCCCCCCTGTAACAGACTTGATATGGTCTGTGTGGGTGTGTAGTCATTCAGCTCTCTGCCTGTGAATCAGTCACAGAGCTGGACCCCCTGGGTGAGCAGGGTTTTTCTAAAGGAGGCTGATAGGATTGGGCAGTGAGCGGGTTTACACAGAGTGACATGAGATATGCAGTGTTAATGAAATTAGACCACACGGAGAGGCAGCTGGTAATTCGTATGCTCACTGGCAGTGAGAGCGCCCCCTACAGGCTGTGGGAACAGACAAACGAGCCGCATCACTGAATCGGCCAAGGCATCGTTATCGGTTGTTGGGTAAGTGTTGGGAGTTCATAGGATAGGATCACCTACATGTTGCATTGCAGGCATTTAGCAGACGCTTCTATCCAGAGCAACTTACACAGTTTACACTTCTTTAGATACTATGATCCATTTATACAGTTGGATATTTTACTGAAGCAATTTTGGTTAAGTACCTTTGCTCAAGGGTACAATGGCATTGTCCCACCTGAGATTTGAACCTTTGCGTTACAAGCCCAGTTCCCTAATCATAATACTACACTGTTGCCCTCCATACGTGCAAGTTTAGGGTTATGATTGTTGATTTGGCACACGCTGCATCCTTACATAGTGCAATGGGGTGTTCCCTCTCTTTCACAGGAAGTTAAAGGAAGTCCACCAGGAAGAGGAGGGGATAGCATATGTGCGTTTGAAAAAGTCAGAGGTTTTTTGGTAGGGAATGGGCTGTTGTGGGGTTTTTATTATATTTCGGGGGTTAGTCTGTCATCTTTTATGACTTTTTTGATGCCATCTGTGTCTGTCTGTCTGTACAAGGACTATTATTGGGAAAACCTGCTGTATTTCACTCTCCGTCTCTCACCTGTGCCCGTTTGCACACTTGCCTTTTTGTTTAGTTATCTTTTGCATTCTGGTTTTGGGATTTTTTGTGTCGTGTTTATGTTGCAGCTAAATAGACAGAAAAGCTAATTAGAGGAATCCAGTGCATGTTTCTCTTAACAATGTGACATCTGCCATTCTGGCTTCCTACCCTTTTTCATTTTCACAAGATTCCGTTGCCAAAGTAACCAGTCCTCGCAAAAACCAGGCTGTTGTGTCCGTCTGTCCTGGCCATTTTGCCCAATCACAGAGACTTCAGAAGACCTTGCTTTGTTGAGTGTCCGTTTCTAACACTTTAAGTGTCCACACTTGACTTTCAGATCGATAACCCCTTTTCCACTGATTATCACCCTGGTGAACGTGTAAACATCTCCGTTATGTTTTACCTATCCTAAAAGCATTAGCGTTCATCGAGCCATCTAGTACGATTTATGAGTTCCCAACAGATCAACCAAATCAGTGTGATGTGATGCATCTCTGGTCTCAAATACACGGTACATGATGGCTTTATCCTTAGAGGGCATGTTGAGTGTGTGAACATCCCTGATTACATTCATGTGAGGATTCCCTCAAGCTTCTCAGGGCTGGGGCTGACCCCTCTGTTATACACCCCACGTGTGCTTGTGAATTCACTGCTGTTGAACCATGTGCATTATTCTCATGTCTTGGAGCGCATTATGATGACGTATCTCATCCTCTTCTGTTTTAACTCCGGTACATAGGAGATAGAGTATCACCAAGGGCTCTAGACTCTTTGATGCACGCAGACGTTGTGTAGTAAAATATCCCAGATGATCAATATTGTCTTGCGTGTCCATGTACAGAAAATGGTTTCATGGCTTCATAAATTTCTGCAGAGGGTGCAGTATCTTGGAACAGTAGCTCACGATGAGTCTACCATGACATCACTGTTCAACAATATGACAGCCAGCTTTTGGTCTGGCTCCCTGCTTTTGAAGTTCCTCTCTTTTTGTGCTCTTTTTCTTTTTCACCCACTTAATCCAAAGTGATATATAGTGTGGCTTAAAAGTGAACTGGCATAGGCAAGTGCCTTAATGGTATGAAATAGTTAAGTGTGGATTGGCAAACTAGCCTACAGTAGGGCTGTTCGATATTGTAAATAAAAGTGCAAAATATGCAGATAAACATAACATCTTAGCAGAGAATAGTGTAGGCTACTGTTAAAATGCCTCACCTTGTTGGTCATTTGAGTCACCATTTGTTTAGCTTATGGACATGCCATTGGGATCTCCCCATACGTTTTAGAAACTGATGTTGGAATGCAGATTAGAAATTAGATTCAACATTCGACATGCCAGATGTGAGTTTCAATAACTTCAGAAGAAAAAAATGGACTTAAAAAATAGAAAGGAAGTAAAGCCGTTCATTTTTCTCTGTCCTTCTGTCGGTCTTACTGGGGAAAGGGATTGCTTCAGCAGCAGTTTACTCCTCGTCTGACCTCCCCGAACTGGTTTCCTGTCAGGAGTAGTTGGTTCCAGTCCCGCCGTCTGAGAAAACTCACCTGCTGAGGCAGCCTGACCCCGTACACTCACTTCCTGTTTTCGTTGGAAAATGATGAACTTACTACTCCCTTCTACGTGTCCGTTGAGAAATATCACGTTCCTTCCTGTTGAAGTAAGCAGGTAGTGACCCCCTCTTTACCAGTTCCAGCAGAACCCTACACTGTTCTGCTTCCTGTCAGGGGTGCTGTCTACGCATTGTCAAACAGAGGGAAAAATAATGGCAGATGTTTTACAACGATCGCCAATGCCGTCGTAAACAAGTGCAGTTCAGGGTCGCGTCTTAGACCAGGATGGGCGTGTAAAGTTGTAAATCTTTGGAAGAGGCAGTCAGATATTCTCTGTCCTGGATCGTGTAACTGTTTCAGGCTCAAGGTCATCTTCATGGATTTAAATAGTTTTTTTTTGTATTTTCATACTCTTGACTTTCATACTGATACTTTTGTGTGATTGGAGACTGAGATGTGAATGTTGGCATGTGAAGTTATTACCATGGTGTGTCTGCTTCATTATAACTTTCCCTGTTCTGCACTGGAGACAGTATAAAGCCTCTGGACTCCCTGGGTTGTGTAAACTCACATACTCATTTATGTTTTGCACTTTCACTGCCTCCCTGGATTAGGAAGTGTGTGGATCACATACAATATCTGGGTTATGTTGTGCACGCTCACAGACTGTGTTATGTTGTGCACGCTCACAGACACTCTGGGTTTTGTTGTGCACGCTTACAGACACACTGGGTTATGTTGTGCACGCTCACAGACTGGGTTATGTTGTGCACGCTCACAGACTCTGGGTTATGTTGTGCACGCTCACAGACTCTGGGTTATGTTGTGCACGCTCACAGACTCTGGGTTATGTTGTGCACGCTCACAGACTCTGGGTTATGTTGTGCACGCTCACAGACCCTCTGCTCACAGACTCTGGGTTATGTTGTGCACGCTCACAGACTCTGGGTTATGTTGTGCACGCTCACAGACTCTGGATTATGTTGTGCACGCTCACAGACTCTGGATTATGTTGTGCACGCTCACAGACTCTTATGATGCACGCTCACAGTTGGTTACGCTCACGCTCACAGACTCTGGGTTACAGTTGTGTTATGCTCACACACAGACTCTGGGTTATGTTGTGCACGCTCACACAGACTCACAGACTGGGTTATGTTGTGCACGCTCACAGACTCTGGGTTATGTTGTGCACGCTCACAGACTCTGGGTTATGTTGTGCACGCTCACAGACTCTGGGTTATGTTGTGCACGCTCACAGACTCTGGGTTATGTTGTGCACGCTCACAGACCCTGGGTTATGTTGTGCACGCTCACAGACTCTGGGTTATGTTGTGCACGCTCACAGACTCTGGGTTATGTTGTGCACGCTCACAGACTCTGGGTTATGTTGTGCACGCTCACAGACTCTGGGTTATGTTGTGCACGCTCACAGACTCTGGGTTATGTTGTGCACGCTCACAGACTGGGTTATGTTGTGCATGCTCACAGACTGCTTGTGGATTGTGATTGGCTAAACCTGGTGTCCTGCCAGCCTTGTCTGGTACCTCACTCTACCACTCAGACTCTAATTAATGACTCAAAGCAATCAGCCGTTCAGCAGCAGCCACCACAGAGCAGGCTTCTGATTGTGCTGATGGATCAAGTGCCATTTTTGTCTTTGTTGAAAAAATCTAACAATATTTCAGAGGAAGTCATCAAAGTAAAGATTTTGCACTTGACACTAGGAAGCATTTTTAAAAACAAAAATCACAAAATTAGATTATCCTAAATAACTCCCAGATGGGAGGGGAGGGGTAAGGTTGTCTGTCATAAACTCCACATCTCATCACAATGTCAGATCCTTGGAGCGTGTGACTGATGGTCGCCCAGTCTTCCGTGTTCCCCCGTTTTCCCCCCCATGTCCCCCACACCCACACACAGTTACTAACTGTGCTGGCAGTCGAGGCAGAGACCCTGGTATTGCTCGAGACCACGCTTGACACTGTTTTTAAACATACTCTGCTGAATTAACGGCGTGAGCAGGGACAAACCTTGAGTGATGGGATCAAGTAATAAATTATAATTATGATTTAAATCTTATTAGAAATGGGGGACCTGTGACGATCAGGCTAAGCAACAATGGAGGCGTTGGCCACTTTGCAGTAAGCACAGTAACCGTGACACTTAAGATGGAAAAATGACTACTGTTTGGACCTTCAGCCTTATGCTCTGAAATTAGCCATCAGGCAGTCAATTAATGAACAGCCCTCCTGAATCACACAAGCACCTGTTCAGCATGGCATAGCTGCACAGACTCATGTTGATTTGTAGCCTGGGTTCAATGCCACCCCACCTAACCCCTCCCTTCCAAATCACGCTGTGTGCCATAGGCTCTGGTATGGCCAGGGTACGGCTTACTGCTGGGCTGTGTCCAAGGCTGCACTTTATAATCAGACCTGCCTGTGATGGAGGAGAGATTCATTTACACACCCCCGCCCCAGTTTCTCTCCTGCGGTGACCTTTTGACCTCTCCGAGGAGGTCCCTGTTGTCACCATGGCGATTGATAACTAAAGGCCAGCATTGTAACAAAGGGGGGAGGTCCTTTTCAGAGATGGACCAGTTAGGAAAAGGAGCAGGCGGAGCTGATCTTTCAGAGGCAGCAGCCAATGAGAAGCCAGCCCAGGGGTGTCTCCTCGATTGATCCCTGATTGAAGCCGAGCTGAACCCTTTAAATGCAGAAACCTTACTGTATGCACCGGACACTCCAGAATGGCCATTGTTTCAGGTGGCTTCCTTTTACAGTCTTTAAATAGTTTTTTTGTTTTTTTCTCTGAACATTATTTCCTTTGTAAAAAAATAAAATAATAATCATCTTCTGTGGTTTCACTGATCTAACACAATGGAGGTTCTCTGCTGGAGGACTATGGCAGGAGGCTGCTAGAGCAGGGAGGGGGGAGGGCGTCTCGTGGGACCGATTTTTTTTTCCCCCAAGAGGAGGAAGCTGGAAATGGGAATATGGTTCCTGTCACGGATGTGTGGCAAGGACAGAAAGAGATCATTTGTCTGACTGTGTGTCTACTTCAATGTGTGTGTGTGTGTGTGAAGTTTGTGTGTGGTGTGTGTCAGCTTGAATGTGTGTGTGTGTGTGTGTACGTGTGTTGCCTGTCTGCTTTTCAGACAAAATGGAGGAGAGAGAGTCTGGGGTCAAGACAAACCTGCAGGGTCTCAGTCTGTACCCTCTGGCACAGACCAGCTGTGACTACGGACATCCAGGGGGGGAATTATTTACCACCTTTTTACTGCCGGTACTGGAGTTTAATTCCACTGTCATGTAATATCTCTCCCCCGATATGGCTCGTACCTCAGAGCTGAGCACATGTACAATTGAAGTATGATTTTGCCCACCCCTACCCCCCACCCATCCATTAGTTGGGCTACACCTGGAGAAATCCACTCTGGGTGTAGAAGGTGACAGTGTGTACACCTGTAATGGCCTCCTCTTCCAGGGTATAGGTAAATGCTGCTCATTTCTTGAATTTCTCTCTCTTCATATATAACATCATATTTGTGTCCCCTATTCTTACTTTTTCTCCCAATTTTGTCATATTTCTAGTATGTGCAACAAAAATAATGATGATGAAAATAATTTATAATAATAATAAAACCCTCACCCCCACGCCTACCCCAGTCCCTGGATCTGGACCTCCTTCATGTGGTTTAGCCCCCCACTGACTACCTAACTCAGGAGGCACAAAGTAATTCAGCCCTGAGTCACCTTGGACTGACCATGATATGGTCTTTTTTGGACACACCCTGTGCTGGCCGGAAGACGATGGGCTCCCCCCTTATAGCCTGGTTCCTCCCAAGGTTTCTCCCTATCAAGGGAGTTTTTCCTTGCCACTGTTGCCTTTAGGCTTGCTTTTGGGGGGGTCTAGGCCTGGGCTCCCCCTCTGTTAAGCGTTTTGTGACAATTAAATTGTGAAAAGCGCTATACAAATAAATTTGATTTGATTTGATTTAAAATATATTGCATTTATGTAATGACTTCCATCCTGTCCTAAGGATCATGAAGAGCTTCAGAGCAAAGCACCTTAACCTCACCTGTGTGTCTCTCCTACCTGGGTTATTGCCTGGTAGCTGCTCTTGCAGCAGAATGCTCCCCACATGTCTGCTGAGGTGGAGAGATAAGGACGTATTCATCCAGTCAAACCAGAGGGCTTGACCACACGGTTCGGCCAGATTAGGAGTTAGACCGGGGCACCAGGGAACACCTCGTACTCTCTGCTGGCAAGTGCCTTCGGATAACCATCTTACAGTGTCACCTGAAGGATGGAATCTCCTCTCACCCCAGGGTCCGGGTCTGGCTTTGTACATGTCGTATAAAGTAGGGTCTTTCCCCCTACTGGTCCGAGGAGCATCACTCCAGCAGTAGTCAGGTTTTCCAAAGAGGTCTTCCTCCAGACTCTGACCCACCCAGCATCCGCTGATTGGCAGGAGGAAGCTGTGTTGTGGAGAAGCTCCTGGCACGCCCTTCTGGCTGCGATAGTTCTAATGATGGTAGAACGAACCAGCCAGAGAAACCCAAACAGAAGGTTATTCCGCCTCTGTGCGAGTCCTTATTCAAGAACCTGAACACATCTGTACGTGCCATAAAGTCGCCCCCTGCTCAGCTTTGCTCTCGCTCAATTTTCCTGTTTGAGAATTCTGGCTCAGAACAGAAGATTCAGATATTATGGGAATTGAGGAGTTGTTTTAGATTTCTGCAGCTGTGCAAGTGGTTTCAGCAGAGTAAAGATGGGAGAGACAGAACGGAGCTCGTACTTGATGTTGCTCTTGTTTTCACAGTGTTAACCGTTTTTTGTGAGCGCCGTTCATTTGCATAGGCCTTAAGGGCGTATTGTCATTCTGAGTCTTATTAATTGTATAATATGTTGCCTAATTTAAGATGTAGCACATGTAGTTATCTAATTTAGATGACTATATTAAGTGCCTCAGGATAAACATTTAGCATATAGTTTGTTTTGTTCTTCAAAGGCAAGAAAGATAAAAATAACTGTCCGCGTTTGTGCAGTTATGAATCCGGGTGAGATTGCAATGCGTGTTCCGTCTCTGGGATTCTCTTTCTCTTTCTCTCTCTCTCTCTCTCTCTCATTACACATAACTTTATTTACATATGGACTTTAATGTTTAGATTTTTTGTCTGTATTTCTTGAGTTAATACCAAAGTCTGGTGCAAATTTCAGTTGAATAGGCTCATTGGAAATACATTTACTGGGAAAAATGTTGATGTGTTCAATACTTATTTCCCCCATTGTATATGTAAATGTTATTTAAAAATGAAATATTGTATGTAATTTTGTTCACAACACAAAAAGTCTAAGGAAGGACCTAAGCTGTCAGACGTCCCCTCCCTGGGCGATGTTGTGGGCAGTGGCCCCTGCCCAGGATTCACACACATTAAGACCCAGAGTTTAACAGGATGAGCCACCTGGCACCCCCCTCATTCAGGGAACTTTTCACACGCACCACTCTGCAGGACACCTGGAGCAGCTTCAGCAGGTGGTGGAACCATGGGAAAGAGGGGAGGGTACAAATGGGCCTACTGCCCTGGGGGCTTCTGGGGATTCTGTGTCACTTCCTGAGTTTTCTGCCTTCCCTCTGTAATTATACCCATGAAGTCTGAGCCTGGTGTCTCGCCTTGGCTCTCTGTGTCTTTTGTCCGGCAGATGGAAGGGCATGGAGTCTGCTGTGTGTGCCCTGCAGGGACGGCCTTTGTGCTGGGGTCCTCGCAATCCGGTTCTCGGGTTTCTGAACAGTTGCCTGTTGAGAAATCAATCTGGCCTGCCGGGAACCCTGAGGGGGCAGAGGGGGGGGGGGGGGTGGTTTGGCTGAAACGGCTGAAATCCGAGTGAACGGAAACCCCCAAGGGTCCTCTCTATATTGAAGCAGGACTCATGAAGACCGGAGACTTCCAACACCCAAAACAACAAAGATGCAGAACTCAATACAAGCAGCATTACTAATTCTTAATATTGCATATTAATCATGTGAGGAAATAATGTATTCCTCACATTATGCGTAGTATAACTAGCAGTGATACACATGATATCCATTCAAAGTTTTGGGTTAGTCATTTGAATACCAAAGGGAAGGGTTGTAATCGCCCCTGTGGCAGTTCCAGCTTTGAGTTTTGCATGGGGAGCAGCCCTGAAGCTGGTATCGCACATTCTACTCGCACACACACTTGCACACACACTCGCACTCACTCACTCACTCGCACACGCACACGCACACGCACACACACACACACACTCACCAGTCCTGAGTAAAGACAGGCACTTCTGCCTTTACCAGCATTCCTGCCGCTCCCATTACATTTTACATGAAATTACAATCATTTAGCAGAGGCTTTTATCCAAAGCTACTATATCATTCCTCAAGTAAGCAGCCGTAAATGGCACAAGTGCTAAAGGAAATTGAGAACCGTTTCCTTCACAGACTCCCAACTCTGCCAACCCTTCTCACTTCTCATCTATTTCCAGGTGCGGCTGGGGGGGGTGGTTGGTCTGTTTGTCGGCATGGAGGAACTGGACAACGACCGTAAATATTTACACGCGCCAGGGGATTAACTGCCGGAACTGCTCCAGTCGTTAGCTGCCTTATCCCAGATAATAGCTTGGACCTTGACAACATAGAATTGTTATCTCACCGCATTGAGACGTGCTGATATTGTTGTCGCTGATTGATTTAATACTTGGAGTCAGCTGGAGTCAATCAGCAAGTACTTAATTCTCCTATACTCTAATGTAGGGCTTGTTGGGATATCGCAATACTTTTTTAAAAATATTTCTTGTTTCTGGAATGAAGTAATATGACTGGTCTATTAAACGTACGGACATGTTTGCTGATTTGCTAGTTTGAGTAATCCCTGCTTACACTCAATCAGAATGAGTGTAAACAGGGATTACAGGGCAATGGCAGAGAGTACAGGACCAGGGGCGTGACAACAGGAAACAGGAATAACAGAGGACCGCAATACAGAGGGCTGTGTAGAGCTGCAGGCAAGAATTAAAAGGTTGGTTTGAAGAGCGTTGTGAGCGGTGACAGCGAGTTTGCTTCACGGATGTGTAGATGGAGGTGCAGAGGGTTCCCTCCCTGTGTTAGAGCACAGCTTATGAACCTTCCTCCCTGTGTCAGCACAGTTAATGGGACTCCCCATGCCAGTAGCTTGGTGCTGTTGACCTCGCGCCGGGGCGTACCTGTTTCGCCATGCCCCAGGTGTGTGTTGGGTTGCATCCTCTCTCCCGTGAGCTTGCAGGAAACCGGTACACCCCCTCAGTTTCTAGCTGCTAAAGCAGCAGTGCAGCCTGGGCCAACGCCATCCGCTAGTCCACTAATTATTCCACTGATGATTCTGTGTGATGATGAGTCACTTCTGTTCAGTGTGGGACCATTCACAGCCATAAACCCAGCCTCTGCCTAAGGCTTGGAGTAACGTTCCCTCTACATGATATCGAGAGTATTTCTCTCCCAAAGATGATGCAGGATTTACAATTCAGGTATTTTCTCTCTCTTCCCTCTTTCTCCCCACTCTCTCTCTGAGGGAGGGCTCGGTGTCATAACGGACTGTCTGTCTGACACAGCACAGATGGCCCAGGTAGACAGACCTACATACACAATATTACCTGCCACGGTGGGTTGAGTGGTACATTTTACATTTACATTTTAGGCATTTAGCACTTGGACATTTATACAGCTTTACAGATATTTACTGAAGCTATTCAGGTTAGAAGCAATTCAGGGTAGGTACATTTGCTCAAGGGTACAATGGCAGTGCCACCACCTGGGAATTGAACCTGCAACCTTTGAGTTTCAAGCCCAGTTCCTTAACCACTATACTACGCTGCTGCCCTGTGTGGTAGATAGCCGTTTAGCCAATCGCAGATCAGCATTTGGTGCCACGTTAATGTCATCCTTGCAGGAGCGAATAGGAATGATCTTAGTGTAAACATGCCCGCAGTAGAATAATTGAGAAGGAGACTGAAATAGAATTAGGTGGTAGAAGGTAGGCTTTCACTGGGGCATAAGTACATGCTCTTTAAGTTCTAAAATGACTCCATCCTCTTTTCTTTGTTTTCATTGTAAGGTGATATTCATTCAAATTAAGCTTTAATAAAGAAAAATATGTCCTATTGGCCTACAGTACAGTACCAGTCAAAGGTTTGAGTACACCTGCAGGAAACTATGTTTATCTTATAATTGATAATGTTTTACACCGTATACATTTCTGTAAATACTTGAAAATTACACATGTAACAATAAACAAAAGGAACATCAAAGCAATGTTCTTGAAAATTGAATCTTGGATTCCTGAAAATAGCCACCCATTGCCTTGATAACAGCCTCACAAACATGGGCCATTCGGTTCATAAGTTTCAGCAGGATATCACCCGACATGTCTTCCCAGCTCTCCTGCAGCAATTCCCAGAGACACTTGTTGGGTTGCTTTGCTTCTTCTGTCCAGTTCGTCCCATACATATTCTATGGGATTGAGGTCTGGCCACTGGGCAGGCCTGTCATTAGTTTGGGTTGTCCTTCACATTCCTCCTTCACCAGATAGTTCTTGCACAACTTCAAGGTGTGTTTCTGGTCATTATCTTGCTGAAGAATGAAGGAGTGCCCGATTAGGAGTGCACAAGGCCTGTCTTTCCCATGGGAGCCTGTCTCCCATGAGGCCCAGAACGGCAGGAGAGCCAGCATCTGTCGGGCCAGCGCTGTGCAGCTTTTGTGTTCAGTGCTATTGAAGGATATCTTTTGTTTCCGGTTGTGTGGATGGTGGGTAGCGGAGATACGACAGATTCTTAAGACCCACTACATACCCAGCTCCTTACTGTCAACGTTTAAGTTTCTGTCTCATTTCAGTTTATTGCATGTTATGAAAACTCAATTAAGGAGTGTGGCCAAGTGCAATACTGTGTCAAAGTATGTTCCGTACCACAATACAGCACCAGAAACTCCTGTTACCAAACCAGAACCTGCAGGTAAGAAGCAGAGAGGACTGAAAGGAATGTAGGAGCTAACAGGGCAAAGCGAGATTATGTTCCCCTGCTAATGGGCTGTATAGCCAGCTTGTGACTTAGTCCAGGCTCAAGCCATTGACTGGACAGTGTTGGCCTCTGCCCATATTGAGCCCCTTCACCAGCAGAGCCACTCACAAGCCATGGGCAGTATTCTTGATTTTTTAAACCAGTTTGTTTTTTGGTCACCTTTTCCCACTTCACACAGACAGCGATTAGCGCATCGGTGAGATAGAATTTTATATAATTCGCAGAGGGGCATTTTATTGGTAGCCATGAATAACTACCAAGTAAACGGAATAATTGGACATATGTTGGTGGATGAAAAGAGATTAATTTTAATTTAATTGGCAGCCGCTCCTCATCTTTTCTTCACAGAATCACAGTTGAACCTTGATGATTTCAGCCGAGGTAGCAAAGACCAATGTTTTTGAAGTAGTACTCAGCCAAACATTCATTCTCATTCGTGTGTGTGCTGAATTCTGTTCTCCTAGACTTGCCCCCCCTCACTGAATTTGGCACCGTTGCCATGGTGAGAGGAAGCTGTGCGCAGTTGCGTTGCCATGGCAACGTCCCTGCTCCCTGTTAGTAGACAGGTAGCACCTCAAAAGGTGTGTGCTTGAGTGTACGCATTTGCCACCAGCAAGTATTCTCCTGTTTCCCTCAGGATTGCAGGCTAAACCACACGCTTCGTATCCATTTTGTTTGTTTGTACTGCTTGCCAAATTAAAGGCGTTCTCCGGTGGATTAGTACTTTTTCAGTATTTTGCTCTTAATCCTCTGCTTTATGGAGTTTGATAAGCACGTTTGGAGCTTGATTCGTGGAAATCGCTTTTACCTGGATAGGTGAATGTCAAGGGTAAATCTTGTGTGTGTGTGGGTGTGTGTGGTTGTGTGTGTGCGTGCGTGATTAACCTGGTCTGGTTAGTGTGGTGATTAACCTGGTGCTGTGCTTTAGAGTAGCGAAGCATATGCATCAGGTGTTTGATTTTGCTGAGAGTCTGACAGAGGTGTGGAGGGGGGTAGGGGGTGAGTGATGGGGAGCCATATATGTCACCTTAAAAAATCTGAGATCTGACCTCAGATTGCTAGGGATGTGACCCCAGGTCAGTTACACAGGGCTCAATGCTCTGACCTCTGACCTCCTCAAGCTTAAATCAGTCCCTCTGTACCTCTGTCTAGACAATAACCCCCTCCCCTCCCCTTCCTACTCACTTCTGGAAATTCCACATTGTAAATGTCATGCAAAAGCCTTGCATGTCTGTTTATTAATTAACTAATAAAGTTGGTTCAAAACCTCATGGGGCTAAACCGTAATGTTGTGTTTTTGTAAATGGAAAAAATAAAAAGATTCTGCTGTTGATGAGAATTCCTTTTATTTATTTATTTTTTTCTCAAGGAAACAGGAAGTCTTTGCATTGCTGCGATCCTCACCAGCTCTGGAGCAATGGCTGTGTGAAAAGAAACGGATCGTCCATCTTCCGTAAACTTTGCTAAAAATGAAAACCAAAAGGATCTCACCAGTCAAGCCAAGTGAACTGAAGCACAGTGGCTTGAGTGGGGTTACTCAATCCATAGGAAATATCACTCTGAGTGAGCAAGCTTGGGCTTTTCTCACCCACAGCCCTCCTGAGCCCAATATTAACTCTCAGTGACTGATGGTCTAAAATCGTTGGGAAAGAGTGGTCCTCTACATGTGGTCCTCTGTCCGCCGGGACCAATCCGTCACCGTGCCGACCTGGGAGTCCTCGGCCCCTGGGCTCTCCTGTGGGTCTGACCCATGCCACGGCCCGTCTCTGCCTCATTAATGAACAGAGCATGGTCCAGTAAGCTCTGATTTAGCCGTCCCTCAAACAGCTCTGAGTAATATCACATGCTCTCTGCAAGTGTTTTCATCAGCTTGAGTGCTTAATGAGCCAGCGGTGTGAGGCTTTGTCATCATCATCCCAGGGACTCGAGGGGGGCCTAGAAGCTTCCGCCTTGCCCTGAGCCTCTCCTATTGGCCAGATGCCCTTTGGGTTGCTAGCGGAGACACACCATGTTCCGTGTGCCAGTGAGAAGGTGATAATAATGATAGTAATAATAATAATATGTTTATTAATGTAGTGCTTTTCTTGCACAGATTTAAACAAAGTAATAATAATACAAAAATATCTTGTAATGAAAAATAAAACTGCATAGTTCTGACTTGGTTCCTGGCTCCGACCTGGTTTCCGGACTCTGAATGTAATATTACTGTTATGTATCAGGTGTGTTCACGTGTGTGCGTGGGTCCACACAGTCTGTGCAGGCTGGCTTGGCACTGAGTCAGGGAACCTCAGTACTTACTTTGAAACCTCTTTAAGATGTGTCTCTCGGGCTGTGAAACAGTTCATAAAAGTGTCCTTAACCCAAGAGCCTTTACGTAAACAGTGCTCTTTCTGTTTGCGTCATTGTGCGTTACCAAATGTTCCTGTAGTGAATATGAAAACACAGATGTTTCGGTGCACCTGAAACATCTTCCCCCTCAAAAGCGTGTCAGTGTGTTACCTTGACTTTGATGTTGTTTTGTTGCCGGTGGAAATGCAGTAGATATCTGCATCTCTTTCTTGAATTTATTTTTTGGGGCCTTTTGGAGTGTCCCTCAGTGGTTAGCGGTTCCTGTGCTGTGATCAGAATGTTCTAGATGCTGTGGGCGTGTTTGTGACTCCGCTGCAGGAGAGGGTCGGGCTGTGCTCTGTGTGTAAGTGGCTGAGCCCGATGAGATTAGGGGTTAACCACACACAGAAACCTGATCTCCTGTCTCTCTTTATCTCTCTCTCCATCACTGGAGCTCCCGCCACCCCCCAAAACAACCCAAAAACAACAGCCCTACAAAGCCTCAGCAGAAAGAAGCAGTGGAAGCCTGGAGAGGTGTAATTAAGCACAAACACTGAGCAGTTGGAAAAGGCCCTTTCAGTCCCAAACCCAGGCCAGACCCTTTGTGCTTCTGTTGCCCCTGCCTCTCTGCAAGAGAGCCAGACAGAGAGGACACTGGAGCTGCAGCTGTATAAATACCCTCTCTCTCTCGATATCTCTCCATCTCTCTCTCCCTCTCATTTCCATCTCTCTCTCCCTCCCTCCCTCCCTCCCTCCCTCCCTCTCTCTCTGCTTGCTTCTCCCACGCCTCAGCTGCTGTCGAGGCTCTCTTGTGTTTGGGTTGGTCTTGACTGATGGCCCTCCCAGGCCGCTGTGATTATACACAGTGATTGATGCTCTTCTAGTCCTCTGGCTCGCCGCCGTCCGTCGCTGTGGGGGGTGTCGCCATGGTAACGGCTCGTTCACACATCTGAGGTGTCCCGATTTATTATTTTATTTTTTTAATAGGTTTTATTGAACCTTTTTAGTTAATACTGCCAGATGAAAAAGATAAATACACATTAAGATAATGAACTGCTGAACTAAAAACAAACTCACTGAGAATGCTATGTACACACAACATTCTTATCCGCCCAAGCATCTGTGTGCATTTTGTAGCAATGCATCATTCCTGAATGACGATGTATGATTCCCATCAGAATATCTGCTTCTTATAGTTCTATTGGATTTTGCCTCGGATGGCCTTCATTGTTATTGACCGTGTTGTTGTCTTAATAATAATAATTATACATTTAATTTAAAGCGCCTTTCAAGGAACCCAAGAACATCTACATTTGGGGGTGTAAGAGGAGTGGTGTAGGGGCGCCATCTGAGTTTAGAATCACATTTTTCTAAATCGCACTCTAAAATTGGAGGGCAGGAAGGACTCCGGGCATTCTTCATCAATCCCACAATTCCCCTCTCTCAGACAAACAAAAGGGCACACTCTCCCGCCGCTGCAACTGCACTTCCTGTTGCATGTGAATCGGGGGTGGGAAGCAGTAGGAAAGAGGGGCCACGTGTTCGAACAGAGACCTTTGTCTCACAGCAACAGCAACAAACAGTGCCCGCTTCTCAGGAACTGACTGGGCTGTAAAGCGCATGGCGGCTGTTTGAGAGAACGTTTCAGTCCTCAGAAACGACCCGCTGGGTGGTGAGCATGTTTGGTCTGAAGCCACGTACGGTGTACATTTTGAAAAGTGGCACGTTGGAAAGCACTTGTCACAGACCAAGTGCCCATTTGCGGAGTGGTCGCGTGCCATGGCGCTCTAACTTGAATTTTCCTGCTTTTTCAGTTTCGGCAACTCTTCCTGTAACTTGTACACACATAAGCAATCTGGAATCACGGATCAAGGGGCTCCTGTAGTTATCGTTTCTATGTTGCGTTGTTTCTGGGACTGACGTGTGCAGTTATGCCACTCTTGCACTGTACACATAAATGCATTTTTGTGATTGCGTAAATGCACCGTGTTTATGAATGTTCAGTACGGCATTGAGTCACAGCTGTTGCAGTTCGATGGCTGATGTGGGGTGGATCTCTTCCTCTTACTGTGGCCCCCTAGAGCTTCCCCTCTGAAATACTCACACATTCAACACGTTCCAAACGCCCTATCTCCGGGGAATTGCAACGTGACAATGTGCCCCCACTTCCTGTGCATACACGCTGCCTCCCAGACAGAGAAGGTAGGATTGATGGACAGAAAGGCACACAGCGCATTCACACACACGCAAGCACACATATGCACAAGCGCACACAAAAACTTGTACGTACGCACTCACTCACTGACTCTTGCACTGGCTCACTCACACACACTTTCACACCCGTATGCATTCCCACACACACACACTCATACTCATGTGCTCACAGACATGTGTGCACACTCACTCACTCATTCACTCGCACACACACACACACACACTCATGCATTCACGTGTGCCCACTCACGCACACACACACACACACACACACACACACAGGACCTGCTATGCTCTGTCAGCGTAGTTGACATGTTGGAGAGCCGAATGCCTCTGAATAATCATTTCCCTGGAGAGTGAAGTAAGGGCCACGTTCTACAGTTATTCTGTCTTAAGTCTTAACTAGGAGGAATGGAGGCCTTTTGGAAGCATCTTAATTGTGCTGTTGATGCAGTGAAACTCCTCTTTATATGGGAAGGAGAAGGCAGGTGGGGTGTAATACATACAGTTGACCTCTGGGGCGGCGCTGCTGTATACTAGGGTGGGGAACTCCTGGAGGGCCAGTGTGTATGCAGGTTTTGGTTTCCACAAATTGCCCTGGCTCATTTCACTAGTTATCTGTAAACACCAATGCTAGTTCACTCATAGCTAAGAGTGAAAATTTCACATAGGGCCATAAGAACAGTCTTTGGCTCTCATTCATGAGCTTATCAAGAATTTGGCTAAAACATTCTATGTATCCTAAAATATCCTACCAGTCTGTGCCATCAAGCCACTGCAACTGGTCCAGAATGCTGCCGCACGTCTGGTGTTTCACATGTTTACGCATGCCACTCCTCTACTCTCCTCTCTGCACTGGCTCCCCATCGCAGCATGCATCAAATTCTAATCACTGGTGCTAGCTTATCAAGCAGCTAGAGGAACTGCTCCCCCTTACCTCCAGACACTCATCACACCCTACACCCCAGCCAGACCCCTCCACTCCGCCTCCTCTGGCAAACTGACTGTCCCATCCCTCCGGGCACCTAGCAGCCGCTCCTCATGGTCTCACCTCTTCTCTGTGCTGACCCCTCGGTGGTGGAACAATCTTCTACAGTCGGTCAAGACCGCGGAATCACTGGCCATCTTCCGCAAGAGACTCAAAACCCACCTTTTCAGACTCCACTACCACTGAACTCTGTACATCTAGCCAATTGCCATCACCACTGTCTACATGTTTGATACTGCTTTTTGTATTTGTATACCTGTTTTTAAAATATATTAATAATAAATTACTAACCTTTTTCCTTCCTGGTGTTACAGGTATGGTATGCAGCTGCCAACAATGATGTCTATCGCTTTATTACTGCAATGATCTGTTGAGCGTACAATAATTACTCCTACCATGTATTAATGCGCATCTTGTAAGTCGCTCTGTATAAGAGCGTCTGCCAAATGCTTAAAATGTAGATGTAAAATGGACACTATATGGCCAAAAGTCAGTGGACACCTGACCATCACACCTATATGAGCTTGTTGGACATCCCATTCTAAAACCATGGGCATTAATATGGAGTTGGACCCCCCTTTGCAGCTATGACCGCTGCCACTCTTCTGGGAAGGCTTTCCACAAGATTTTGGAGTGTGTCTGTGGGAATTTGTGCCCATTCAGCCAAAAGAGCATCTGTGAGGTCAGGCACTGATGTTGGACAAGAAGGCCTGGCTCGCAATCGGCGTTCTAGTTCCTCCCAAAGGTGTTCAATGGGGTTGAGGTCAGGGCTCTGTGCAGGCCAATCGAGTTCCTCCACACCAAACTCGTCTAACCATGTCTTTATGAACCTCGCTTTGTGCACAGGGGCACAGTCATGCTGGAACAGCAAAGGGCCTTCCCCAAACTGTTGCCACAAAGTTGGAAGCGCCCAATTGGCTAAGATGTTTTCGTGTCCTGTAGCATTAAGAATACCCTTCACTGGAACTAAGGGGCCTATTCCAAACCCTGACAAACAGCCCCAGAGCATTATCCCTCCTCCACCAAACTTTACAGTAGGCACTATGCATTCTGGAAGGTAGAGTTCTCCTGGCATCCACCAAAAACCCAGATTCTCCCATCAGACTGCCAGATAGTGAAGCGTGATTCATCACTCCAGTTGCGGCATGCTTTACACCACTCCAGCCGACGCTTGGCATTGCGCATGGTGATGTGAGGCTTGTGTGCAGCTGCTCGGCCATGGAAACCCATTCCATGAAGCTCCCAACGCACAGTTCTTGTGCTGATGGTGCTTCCAGAGGCAGTTTGGTACTCTGTAGTGAGTGATGCAGCAGATGATAGGCGATTTTTACGCTCTATGCGCTTCAGCACTCGTCGGCCCCGCTCTATGAGTTTGCGTGGTCTACCACTTCGTGGGCGAGCTGTTGTTGCTCCTAGGTGCTTCCACTTCACAATAATATCACTTACAGTTGACCGGGGCACATCTAGTAGGGCAGAAATTTCACGAACTGACTTGTGGCAAAGGTGGCATCCTATGACAGTGCCGCGCTTAAAGTCACTGAGCTCTTTACGAACCATTCTGGATTCTAAATGTTTGTCTGGATATTGCATGGCTATGTGCTGGATTTTATGCACCTGTTGGCAATGGGTGTGGCTTTAACACCTGAACTCAATAATTAGTAGGGGTGTCCACTGACTTTTGGCCATATAGTTTATATTAGACCACCTCATCTTGACAGCTGTGAGACGGGATCGCCCTCTCACTCGTTCTCTTCTCCCATTTCGGCCAAACTGAGACACTGCTACTGCTGAGTTCAACCTGCTTTTATTTTCATTATTTCATTTAAAGGATGTGACATCTCCAAACCCAGGCTGTTTACGTTATATGAAAGCCATCACTGTTTTAACTGGAAGAGCAGTGGAATAGGGTTTGTTTCTGGTGTCAAAGTAATGAGGTTGAGGTCTTCTGATTTTTTTTTCCACTTTATTTTACAAAAATAAAACCTTAAAAAAACACAAAATCCAGTGTACAGACATTTAATCTGCTTTAGGAGAATCCTAAACAGTACTTTACATGGCTTGTAAATTACAAACCTTAAGGCACCATTTTCTGCCTCTTGGCCAGGACCCCCCTGAGAAAGAGATTCTAAATCTCGATGGCACTTTCCTGGAAAAAGAAATGATACATTTAAAAAATTAAATTTGGCTCAGAGCCAGCTAAGTGGATTGGAGCTGGTAAAAATCAATCCTGCAACAAGAGGTCATGTGAGAGTCATAGAAGATCACGTGGCAGGCATAGAAGATCATGTGACAGGCATAGAAGATCACATGATGGGCATCGGTGCTGGCGAGGTCTCAGGCGGGAAGCTTAATGACATTTTCTCTGTGAGAAGCGATGGGAGGAGAGGGAGAACGTTCGCCGATATTCCCCCGGAATGCTCTACTTTACCTGTTGTCTTGGCAACGGCAGTAAATGTATCCTCCGTGCGGCCCAGGTGGAATGGGCGATGACTGTGAGGATAAGAAATCAGAATTGCGCTCGATTGGCTTCTTAAGACACCTTACCGTTGTATGGATTTATCCCAGATCGGCTGGCAATTTCACTGGACGACAGCAGTTGTGCTTTAGCTTGTCCAGTGTATTTGGCTTTTTCTTCTCCTTTTTCTTCTATTTTTGCTGTTTATTCCCATTTTTTCCTCCTAATTTAGTATCCGATTATAGCCTCTTTTTCATGTCAATTATCCCCCCCTCGTATGAGAGCTTGCTGCTGTAGTCCCGAGACCGGTAATGAGAGCTGCACCGCCTCCTCCGAGCCGGCACCCGCCTAATCCAAAGCCTGTCACCATAACACACAGGACCACTCATACATGCAGCGAGCTCATTCGGCTTTTGTCCTTCCCCTCTCCCTGGAGCGGACAGCCAATTGCCGCCCCCTAGTAGCATTCCCGGCCAGAGCTGAAACTGGCGCGACCTGGTGGAATTGAACCCCGGTCGCAGTGGGCAGTGTCAGAGATTCTGCCACTACACCACCCAGGAGGCCCAGTGTCTTCTTTCTTTGAGACACTTGGTATTTGGTGACTGATGGAACAGCTCATACATTCTGTACATGCTTGTATGCCTGTGCATGGTCACATAAACATTTTTGATCCTGTAATCGCGCTGCAAAAAAAAGAATTCTGAGCAGAAAAACATTAATGACATTTTGCTTATGAGAAGAACAGGTTGGTGTCATTAGATAGGTTTATCTTGTAGGTATTGTGTGAATATATTATTTTTGGTTTGTAAAAGGTGAAGTGTAGTTTGCCACAGGACACAGGGGTATGAGTCAAGTTAAGTTGCATTCATTTTAATGACAGGAACGGTGCATTTATTCCATTAGTCAGGCCGTCTTCGCTATTGCTATCCTTTCCTGCTTTTTTCTCTGGAAATGTTTCAGAACTACTGAAAGAGCACTGGACAGAACAAAGGCTGTGAAAGGGGTGGTGAGTAGCGCCTGTCCTGTTGTGCAGTGGCCCTTCAACTTTGAGAAAGGCTTGGGTGCTGGCCAGTCAGGAATAAGAGAACAAGATGGCCTTGGTTCCAATTCTAGTGTTTTATACACTGTAGTCTGCAAAGAGTAAAGCGCTTGCCTGCACTGTTCTTATATCCCTGAAAAACCCACGGACGGCTGCGTGTTCACCCGGAACCCGGAGTCCCAGGGCAGCCATCTTACAGATCACCTCAGAGGAGCCAAGCTTCTCAAAGAACCCCCTGATTGGTCCAAACTCTGGCTGACATTAAAGTCATGGTCGCGAAAGATGCAGGTGGTCCTCGGTTTGATGTCAATCACACAGAAAGCTTTAATCTCAGTTTGGGACAACCCCCCTTTAATCTGTTGGCCCCCTCCCCCCTTACATTGGCACTGCACCTCCAGGCAGGTGTGGATTATTGGGGGTGACTCCACAGGTTAAGAATGGATGGTCATTTGATACTGGGCAACACACCCCACAGACTGGCTTCTGCGCAAGGCCCAGGATTTAGTGTCATGTGATCTGCTTGTCATAGGCAATTTAACTAGGCCTAAGTCATATACACGTGGGCGTGTTAATCGAAAACAAACATGAAGGATAGCGTTTGAAATTGGAAGATAATAGAGCAAAAGTGCGCTGTTGCAGGTGGAAAAAAATCGGGCTTCCTTCCGGAAGGTTGTGAGAAGCCGTTGAAAGATTTTTTTTTTTTTTAACTTTGACGTATACTGTGCAGACTTGACACATCGTCGAAACCGTTCTTCTGATCAAAGAAGCGTGGTGCTGGAACTGTCCCAAGATGCCTAGGAAACGTGTCGAATAAAACGTAGGAGTAGAGTGTGCCCCGCTGGGCGGATTTGAATGCTCAGCAAAACTCATTTGGTTTATATCCCGAATAAATAAGGAGAATGAATGAGACGCAGGGGGGAGAGAGTCATACCCTGTCTACAGGGAAATGTAAAATATTCCGCAGAAATGGCTTCTTTTTCTTCTTCTGTTTTGTTACACAGAAGTCATGCCTTTATAATACCGTGCAGAGAAAAACCTCTGACAGGTAAACTGTAAAGCACTTGGCTCTAATCTTTAGCCTCTGAAAAATGCAAGGGGGGAAAAAGCATCAAGACTTAATCCCAGAATTAAAACATAAGTAGCCTACTGATTCCCGTTAAGGGCGAAATTGCGCGTTTTGAGCTCTACTGGTCAACGGACTGCCGTGTTTGAATTTCAAAGCGATAATAAAATTGTTCGACTGTTGAATGAACTGTACTGTTGCTTGATTGTTGCAACACATTTCAATACAATGCTGATAAGACTCCAGATTGACTATATTTCGCCTTGTTTTAATTTATTTAACATTACATTGAGTTTCCAGTCACGCTACATTTTTATTTTCTTTCAAAGCGAATGATTAAGATTAGCCTACTGTCTGCTTGACACGTCTTGCAAGTAATAGCCCTTATTAATACGCTTGCCTATTTTGTGTAAATGTCATTTCCTTAGGATTTAATTTGGGGATCATCGTTCACAATGGTGTTTGTGTAAACCCGGTTTACGCTGTCGCTAAATAAATACCACGGCCTTTGAAGTCTTTCTGTCCCCCGTATGCCTTTATCAGAAGCTAGAATCCTGATAAAATCTAGTCATTTTACTGAAGGACTCCTGTGCCTTGTGTTCTGGTTTCAGTCTAATTAATATGCAGCCCCATAGAATAAAGAGAAGGACGTGTTTAAGCTCTTGATTGTGCTTTGCTGACGGGTCCGATTCTGTGGTTAAAACAAGCGAGGCTTCCAGTGTGCGTCGCGAAGGAGAGAGAGAGCGAGAGAGAGGCCGGAGAGCGGCGGATCGGCTGTCGGTTGTCTGCTGAGCTATAGATTTGACCGCGACCTCGCCCCTCAGCCGCCTGCCGTGGCGGTCTGCTTCCTCAGCAAACCAGAGCCAGCTAATTCTCTGCCGCTTCCCGTTTTAATGGTTTCCTTGTCCGTTTGTTGCCAACATTAGAGGCCCGCTATAAAGCCCCAGTTAAGAGACTGAACAACAACCCCACAGTTGTCATCTGTCCTAATTTAATAGGTGCTTAACGGGAGTGCTACTGTAGTTTGACTTCAGAATGTTGGTGCATTTTGGTACACCTCCCTCTCCGTCTTTCCCTTTGTCTTTCTCTCTGCTCTCTACCTCTCTCCTGTCCCCCTCTCTTCTCTTCCATTCTCTTGGCTCTGTCCCTGTCTCAACTCCCTCTCTCCATCTCTTTGCTCTCTGTCTCTCCAATCTCTAGTTGTCTTTGGTGGAATTGGTCGAATGTGGCTCATGTTGATCTCCGTTATAGCAACTTTTTGCATCTGTAAGGTCCAGTCCTTCAGTTTTTTCTGGAAGTTGCTATTGCATGTTATTTGTCCTTTATTTTTCGAGGGTAAAATCTCCATTGACATTGACGCCGGTTTTTAAGGGCCGTGGGGTGGGGGGAGTGGGGGGCTGGCTAAGAGAGCTGCATACAGGAATACACGAGAAAATATACAAATCTGACAAGACTGTAAAACGGTGACAAAATGTTTGAAATGTGAACACCCCACTGTTCACATGCTGAGTGAAACGTGATCCGTATTTTTCTGGAACGGTCTGTGTTGAAGATAAACGGGCTCCGTTTAGCACGCTGAGAGTTTCTGCTTGTGGGCTGTGGTCATCCAGCTGTTTGTATTGATAGTTTCCACCTGACAGGTTATGCCACTTTTACAGTTGTGTAGTTAAGCTTCCTGCTTGCTTCTGGATTCACTGGCTGCATTCTGCTCTCTCTGAGCAGTTCCTCAGTGGTTTAACCGTGTGTGTTATAAACTCACCAGAGATTCTGTAATCTCCAATTCAATATAAAACCAGCGGGACTAGTTTCTTCAGAGTCATTTCTTATGTGAGGATTTCTAAGATTTGGAAATAGTATTCAAAAGATATTGATATTCAAATTAGCAATTTAGACTTTTTTTTTTTTTTCTCATATTTGTGCCTAGAGGAAATGTAAATAAATGTGTGTTATACCATATTTCCAGATGCATGATCTTAAAAATGAAACTAAACTAAACAAAAAGATAAGCATGATTTAAAGATAGGTGTGATTTGTGGATGCATTCATTTGTGGCCCTCAATCTGATTGAGATGTTTGTAAGCGTAACAGGGGGTGGTTTTAAAACTGCCTGTACTGTAGGCTTCAAACTTCATACTATCATAAACTTAACGTAGTATCTTATAGTAAATCATGTGGCAAAAGCTATTTTCATGCGGGGAAAAATATTTCAACTGTTGCCCTACTAAAATGTTTAAATAACCCATATTAAGTAATATAATACTGAACCTGGGGTGCCTGCTAATGTTATTTAATCCCACCACTTCTTTGGCTGTTCTTGCATTTTGTTTTGTGTACAACGCGACTGCCCACATGCAGACAGCTCCCTCGCATTTCCCAATCGTGGTAGGTAGCTAGCTACACGGCATAAATCTCCGCAGTCCCTTATAAAACTTGCAATGTCAGACACTGATTCCGATACTGAGGCGGTCTGTACTAACAAATTATATCCCCCCAAATTGTGAACTTGTTCATCCGTGTGGACTCACTTTGGATTCAGAAAAAAATATGGTGTTATTGTTGAGAACAAATCTCCCATCTGTAGAGAATGTGGGAAACATGTAATGGCGAAGAAAAGGGAACACGTCAAACCTTGCATTCCACCTGCATGAGCATCATTCGTCATGTTATGCCACAATGGAAAAGTGAGTGGCTAAAAATAGTACTAGATCCGATAAGCTCATAATGCAATAACGCAAAATGTTGCTTAATTTGCAAAGTGAATGATTTAAATTGATTTAAACATACAATTACAAGGGGTGAACTATATTCAGTTGCATTTTTTGTTTTATTTTTCAGTCAAAATGGTATATAAATGAGCAAAGAGCCATGCAATAAACAGATCGAGTTGTAAACTTTGTAAACTTTTTTTTGCTTAAAAATTGATACTGTGATATACTGAAAACCAGGATGTTGAGTAGTATGATTATCATACCGTGAAAATTTCCTACCGTCACAGCCCTACTTCAAACCACTGTCCCCAGTGTCCACACATCACAGTCAGAGATGGGATACGGCAGGCCAAGATAAGAACCAGCATTCTACCACTTTTAAATGAAACCATCACCCTGCATTGTTGTGGTTTTGAGGCCAGCCCCCTCCCCCCCAACCATTAATCTCAAGCCCCCCAGATAGGAAAATGTCTCCAAGCCCAGACATCCAACATTCTCGGGTATGCATTATACATGTTGAGGGGCCCCCTGGGACAAGCTAGAGAACCAGGCACAACGCATGGAGGCCAGGCTTTTGTTGCAGATGTAATTTTAATGGGATACATGTTCTGTGGCAGGTGAGTTATCACATAAGGGGGAAGGACCCACATGGGGGGTTGGGGGGGTGTGGGTGCCTCAGAAACGCACAGGACCACGGCTCCCTCGTTTTTTATTGCTGCTAAATATGCAATTGAGGTACCCCAGGGACCATCTGCAGCCCGCTTTTAAAACATTTTTTATTTTATCTCCTGCGTGATTAGAATTAGGGTGTCCTATTTCTTCTCCCTGTCTGGTGGAGTAATGGTGCAGCTTCACTGGAACATCTCAGGCTGTGTGCATAGAGATGAACGCTGCTGTTATCGGTCGGCATGTGCAGAGCACCAAGCTTTTCTTGTTAAAAACATCTGGCCATTCACTGTTTCGTAGATCTCCATGGGAAGGTTTAGATTGTGTTACATTATTGTGTTGTTTTCAGTTTATGCTGATGAAGTTTACGTGGTATGCTGAACTTTTGAAATTGGCAGTCAAATTTGTAGCTTCAACAGTAGTTTGAGTTTGTGATCGCATTTTCCAGTAGGGACATTTTCCCACTGCTGCTTGTTTGTTATTGTACATGACAGTAAATTACCTATTTCCATGACCATATTTCCAAATATTTTTTAATGTTCAATATTCAAATTTGAAGATATTTCCTTAACAAATAACTCAAATTTTACTTACAAAACACAATGGAATTTGTAGCATTTCACATTTTACAACATGTATACAAATATAGATCAGTGGTAATATGCAGTTGTCACAGAATGATGGCTGCATTTGCTGCAGTGTTGCTGTGATGGGAATGGAGGATGAATTTCTCTCTCTATCTCCTCCCTTTATCTCCTCTTTCTCTGGTTCTGGTTCTGTTCATAGAGATATGGGGCCAGCTGGTGAAGCAGTGGTTTGAATTGAGGATGACCCACCCTATATGGTTCTGGTTCTGTTTACAGAGATCCGGGCCCAGCTGGTGGAGCAGCAGAAGTGCCTGGAGCAGCAGACAGAGATGAGGGTCCAGCTTCTCCAGGACCTGCAGGACTTCTTCCGGAAGAAATCTGAGATCGAGACGGAGTACTCCCGCAACCTGGAGAAGCTGGCTGAGCGCTTCATGGCCAAGACCCGCAGCACCAAGGACCACCAGCAGTACAAGTGAGGACACTGTGTGTGTGTGTGTGTGTGTGTGTGTGTGTGTGTGTGTGTGTGTGTTGTATGTAATTGCTGTGTGTGTGTGTGAGATCACTGTATCTGTGTGTAAATGTGTGTGATCACCTTGTTTGTTTTGTGTGTGTGTGTGTGTGTGTGATCACTGTAACAATGTGTGTGTGTGTGTGTGTGTGAGTGTGTGAGATCACTATCTGTGTGTAAATGTGTGTGATCACCTTGTTTGTGTGTGTGTGTGTACGCGTGCAGACTTAAATGGCATATTGTACAAGGCATGCACAAAAATCCACAGGTATATAATGATATGTGACTAATTTATTGTTTTTCAAACATTAGATTCTACACAAGAAAACTATAAAAGCCTACTTTATTGTATGTTTGATCTTTGGTCCTTTTGGCCGTGTTGTGTCCACATGCTATTTCAGATGATATAAACTACAGTGTGATTCCTTTCAAATGATACCAAATGTAGACATGTGGCCATCACAGTTCTTGAGCTATGAACTGTTATATCTGAGTATGCCCAAATAGGTGTGAATGCAAACAATAGCATTCGATGGTTAAGCGGTTTAAATGTGTTCCAATTGTTCACCGTCAACAGGTGGAAACTATTTCCTCCCATGAAAGTTATCGGCGTCATGTTGTGTGTACGGGTCTGGTACTCCTGTTGAAGTGCTCTCTAGGAGAGAGTGGGGGAATTTCCCACACGCTGTATGACTTGGAAGAGAAATCCTTGTTAGCAATGCAATAACTTGTGGAAGTACGGGACTCGCACACTGAAAAAACATGAACTAAGCATGTTACTGTATAAGATTTTCTTATTTTATTTGTCGATGTGCATTAAAAAAATAGTTCAAAGAGTGAATAAAATGCAACAGTGGACAGACGTCTCGGTCACACTGACCTTTAGTGTTAAATCGGTAACCAAGGCATGTCTGTTTATCTGGACATTGCCATATGTGGCAATTGCCTTTAATGAAAGGCAATCAGTGGTTCTGCATCACCTATTAATGCCATTCAATAAAAACATAATGCATATCCATACGGAAAATTACTTGGTCACTGTGTGGAGTTTAATGAAAGATAAAAGGCTTCACGGACAGTTGAACCAGTTTTAAAGTGACCAGCTGAAAACAATTGGCCCAGTTTCCTGCAGAAAGAAGCCTCCTGCCTTGAACTCTGTGAGATCTAGTGCAGCTGAGTCCACTTCTGTTCCGGCTTCTGTGTCTGTGTCTTTGTGTCTTTGTGTTCCATTCCCTGTGCCACCATGTATTTTAAAGGATGAATACGATAAAAAAATAACAAACTTTTCATGATTTTAACCAAAAGTTAAATGTGTTCCAATCATTCACCATCAACAGGTGGGGACTATTTCCTCCCATGAAATGTATTGGCGCCTTGCTTTGGATGGCAGTGTAGTATAGTGGTTGGAAAACTGGGCATGTGACTCTGAGTTTGTGGGTTTGATTCCCAGGCACTGCCATTGTAGTCTTGAGCAAGTTACTTCACCGGAGTTGTAACTTGTAAATATCCAGCTGTATAAATAGATTGTATGTAAAGAAATGTTAACTGTAAGTCACTCTGGATAAGAGCGTCTGCTAAATATCATGTAATATTTTGAAAGCCTAAAAAGTTTTTTTTCACAGCCTCTACAAGTGCTTTTAAAAGTATAATGTCGTCTTCCTTTTAAAAGAGATACAGTGAGAACAGAGACTGCGATAAGAAGAGCTAAGGAAGGGAAAGGTTTTTGTGGAACAGCAGCAGTGGGTTTCTGTGTCTCTTGTCATTCATGTGTGTACATGCTCATGCTCATGCCCAGAGCCTGAATTATCTCTCACTTAGTCAAGGTTGCACCTCTGAGCCTTTTGCTGTGCACATTAACTCAGATGAATGTCTGTTGCCTTCCAGCCAGCTGCATTTATCCTCATTCGACAAGAACTCCAATTTGTTTCAATCGCTCTCTCTCTTTCCACAGAGGTGTCAGACACTGACTGTACAAATGCAGCAAAATCATTTTCACCCAATAACATTTTGCTTTAAAATTGTTTTTTTGTTGTTGTTTTTTTACATTAAATACACTGCCTTCAGTAATAATGATGAGTAGTTTTACAGCACTGGTTCCCACAGATCAGATGATGAAGATTTAAAATGTGCCTATTTTTCCCTCTTCCCCCTTATAATGTATTTATTCCTGCCATGAATAAATGAAACATTAATAACTGAAATGCAATATCCTGTGTGAGCAGGAGGCAGATTTATCCCTTTATGGGGTGGTTTAATCAATATCCCTCTCCCTTTCTCTCTTGTTCCCTCTACCTTTCTGTCTCTCCTTTTGGTCTCTCTCTCTCTCCATATTTCTCTCGCCCACTCTCCAAATCTGTCTCTAACCATCTCACCATCTCTATCTACCCCTCTCACCATCTCTGTCTCTCTCTCTACATAATGTATAATGTTTTTTATTTTTGTGTTCATACAAGAATAATGTCTACATTTACAATGTTTTTCTGCAGCAGGCTTTACAGTTTCACAGGCCTCACCCCGTCGTTAACGGTAATGTGTGATCAGGGGAGCTGTGAGGCTGAGCCGGAGTCTGTTTCGGGCCTAATAAACCGCCTCAGCTCTATTCCGTGATGGTCATTACAAACTCCGTCCAGGGGTGTTACTGCTTTTTTTTTTTTTTGTTCTCTGCTTAACAGCAGCCCTGTTATTAAAGATGCATATTATTTGTGGAAACCAGGACAGAACAGAGAGGGGAGCGCATGTTAGCCCTCAGAAACCGTTAATAAGACGCCACCGAGGAAAGAAATGCCTTTCACGGCTGTGTCCAGGATTTGAGAGTAGTTTTAGTCCATGGCTTTCATTTAATTCAAAAAAAATCTGTACAGTAATTCAGTGGGTCAACATCTGCGGAGCTCTAAAAAGCATTTTTAAAAAGCATTTTTTTTCTCTCCTATTAATTTCAGGCGTGCATTTTATTTAAAATATTATGTTCTGACATACATTTTTTTATTTAATAACTTGCGAATGTTTTAAAATGAATAAAGTTTCCCAGCCCTGTATCATTATTTTATGTGTAACAAACTGCATTAACATCTAAACCAGCAAAATGTTTGGTAATTAGCCTAAGTAGAGCGCAGAGCCAAGAACCAGGACCGGCTGCAAATATGACCATGTCCAAGAGCCCATGTGCTGTTTTTCATTTTCATTTTCATTTTCTTTGCTATTCTACCAAGGGAGACACCATGGCAGTTTTTCAAGAAAAACTAAATTGGCAAAAGGGAATTATGGCTAAGTCTTGACACTCTCCTATTCCCCTGTTCTCAAACGTTGGAGCAGCAGCTGGAAGTGTGACAGATTAAAGCTGGAACCGGGGGAGTGTGAGACCGCGGTTAACTGCGCAGTTCCGCAGAGGGACGACGTACCGAGCTCTAACACAGATACTGGTGCGCGTCACACCATCGGGAAAAAAAGTCAAAGGTTTGGTAACACTTCATATATACGGTATAGCGCCTATATAACGCTGGCCGAAGCATGACCCAACACCTGTCATAACCAGTCAGGGCAGCATATTGCAGTTTACGACCAATGCCCTAAGCCGTGATGTAGCCATAATTTATTATTTGTTTTGTAAAACTCACTGTATTTATTATGATGGTGTTATGGCTTTATGGCATATCGTTCAAGTAAAGTGTTACCAAAGATTATTTTTAAAATCTTTATAAACCTTTTTTTAAACCCTTTTTTGTCTGAGCAAGACTCAAGAAAGGGAGAGAGAGAGACGGCGAGTAAAAGTGAGAGAGAGCGAGAGGGAGCCAGTCTTAAGCCCTCTTCTTATTGTACCACATCACTGCTGTAATCAACCCGTCCCTTTAAAAGCCTTATTTATCACCATAATAACCTCAGTAGATGTTTTTATTGGTGCTATTTTGTGAGATATGATTGGAGATGCTGAAATGCTCGGCCACTGTGCTGGAAGGATGTGTTGCGATCACAGCATTCTCCCCATGAGGAAATTCAGCTTTGTGTAAAATAAGTACACAAACTTAAGTGTGTGTGTGTGTGCGCACACTGAGTGTGTGCGCATATGCACAGGGACAGTTGCGTTACTGTGCAGCTGCCCCAGGGCCTGGCTCAGAAAACCCTTTATTTCTTATCTTTTTCTAGCATTGAACTTGCACGTGGTGCGGATAGACAGACTCCATTCCTGTGGTTATGCGTCATTGCAAATAATGTGGTTGTTTGTTTCGCGAAGCCCTCCCAAGACCCACTTTTGAAAGTCTACGTTTAGAACACTTGGCAATTTGGTGGGGTTTCACATATTTCATCCCACTGACAGACTTTCCAAGTACTTCTGCCCAATCTGTCGCATGACATTAACCATTAATTTACCAATTTGTTAATAATCAAGACCAGTGTTTTGCATCCTGACACTATGGTTGGGTTTTGAGGCGTGTTTATTTAGTCTTGAATTGTGAAGAGCTGAAAGTCAATGGCATGTCTTCATTACGCCAGTAACCTTCAATAAGTCATTCTCACAGATGGAAAAATAATAATCTCCCAAAGCTTGATTACATAGCAGATATCACATGGATGCGTTTAATTTGGCTTCTCTTGATTAATCCCCCTATTGGTCTTGCTGACTACCGTATTTTTTTTAGGTCTGTCATAACACCCGTCAGAATTGTAAGTTATTATTGTAACTTTGGCCATAATACGACGATAATTTTGCCGTTATTGCTTTCTAAGGCTGTTTTTATTGGACGTTTTATTTTGCTGGGTGGTAGACCCCATCACATTGACTTTGGGCAGAGGCAGCCACTAAGTGTCAGCCGTTCTTGTGTACCAATCCTATGCTTATGTCTATATTAGTCTGAACATAATGTGATCTATAAATTCCCCAGCAGTCATGTCATCCATACTCACATTAAGCTGGTTTGCGGCAAAGCCACTGGAACAAGACTCTCTCCACATCTCTGACTCTCTGACCCTTTCTCTCACACACACTTTCTCCCTGTTTCACTCCCTCTCTCCCTCCCTCTCTCTGACCTAGCTGCCTCCACTCCAATGGGAGAGCTCCCTCGCTAAAATTCAATTTTAAGTTTGCTTTGTTGGCATGACATGGGTGTTGAAGAAATGTACAGTACATATTATAGCGAATAAAAGTACAATATCACAAAGAGTAAGTGTAACTAACAATATAAGGTGGTAAAAATAACACAAAATATTGAATTGGAAATAAATCTGAGATAACATAAAGCCTCTGCTCTCTGGTGTTGTCTGCTGTAAGTTAATATGGTGGGTAGATGGACGTTGGTCCGTTTCCTGCCACTAATTATAAACTTTCCGCCCCCGCAGTGACCTGTCTCGTGGTGGCCGAGCCTTTGGAACTGCAGGTAACTTCGTTAGCAAGCGCGTGAGATGCCTCTGATTTGTGCACTGGATTCCTATTGGTCCAAGGGCTTTCTCTCTTATTCTCGTCCAATTGGATGGCCCTCGCTGCAACCTCCGCTGTCAATTTGGGGGAACGTAGACAAGCACACGTTCTCCTCCATAATTTGCCATTCTGAGTGATCATCTTCAGCCTACGGTAAACATTTCTCTCCTGATGGGAGTGGTCTCTTCCAGGATGACAATGCCCCCATAAATGGGGCATAAGTGGTCAATGAATGGTTTGATGAGCATGAAAACGATGTAAACCATATGCTATGGCCTTCTCAGTCAACAGATCTTAACCCAATCGAACACTTATGGGAGATAATGGATCATTTACTAAACAAATGATGGAATTTCTCGTGGAAGAATGGTGTTGCATCCCACCAATAGAGTTCCAGAGACTTGTAGAATTAAGATATTCTAGATTAAGATTAAGATATTATGTTGGTGTTTACTTTATTTTGACAGTTATCTGTATCTCTCTGCTTTTGAACTCATCCAGATCTGCTCCAGTGTACTGAGCTAGCAGGACCTCTTTCCCTGCTAGTTCCTCCTTCATGTTTCAAATTATAGAAAAAAAGAGACACAATCTCTTTCTTGAAAGAAGCTGAAAAGCATGGGGTTTTGTGCTCCGAGTTTGATCTGGCATGCCTTCTCTGAGCTTGTGTGTACATGCGTGTGTTAGCAAGGCTGGCCAGATTATACGACACTATCTTGAAAGCAGGTGCTTCCACACAAGTGTGGTTTCTTAGTTAATTCAGCAGTTAACATGCCATCATGCTTAGGGTCATGTATAAAAATGCTGGGCAGGCCCAGTTGCCCATTATTTTGGCTACCACGGCTAGAAGAAGAAATCTCGGTGACTTTGAAAGAGGGATGATTGTTGAGCACATTTGACAGGAGTTTCAGTGACAAAGATGGCTCAACTTGATGATGTGTCAAGTAACAGTGGCTAAGGTGATTTTGGCATGGAAGTCTGAGGGGAAAAACATCAACTCGGGGCAACTGTGGTCAAAAGCGCATACTCCTCAACTTACTCTGTTGGGTAAAAATATCAATCTGAGCAGGCAGTTTCATCAAGAACTGTCCGTCAAGAACTTCACACAGAAGGATACGGTATGTATTTAAATGTTTTCGCTGCTGTAAAGGGACCAGTGAGAGAAGTTTGGGGTGTGTTGCTTTAAAAGCTGTGAGTCCTGAGTCTGTTCTGACCTTCGTACCTGTGACCGGCCCACTCAGCACACTGCCATGTGCATGCCCCAGAAACGTGTGATGCTAGCCGCAGTGCACTGCCATGTGCATGCCCCAGAAACGTGTGATGCTTAGCCATGCAGCCGCAGTGCAGTGCCATGTCCATGCAGAAACATGTGATGCTAGCCGCAGTGCAGTGTCCATGCCCATGCAGAAACATGTGATGCTAGCCGCAGTGCCATGTCCATGCCCCAGAAGTATGTGATGCTAGCCACAGTGCGGTGCCCAGCTGCCAGCGCCAGCTATATAGGCCACCTATCGTCAGGGGAACCTGGAAACGCATCTCTCTAATGATTTTGTGATATGGTCTGATCCACTTTAAAAACTCCTCAGACATGGAGCTACATGTAGGGATCCGGAGGATGGAGCCTGCAGACCTCAGCACGCAGACGGCCTACCACCTCTCCAAAGTGATTAAATGAGATGTGACGATGTTTCTCTCTCGCATTCTTTCCCTTCCTCTCTCTTTCCCTATCCAAAGTGATTAAATGAGATGTGACGATGTTTCTCCCTCACTCTCACATTCTTTCCCTTCCTCTCTTTCCTTCTCCAGAAAGGACCAGAACCTGCTGTCTCCGGTGAACTGCTGGTACCTGCTGCTGAACCAGGTGAGGAGGGAGAGCAAGGACCATGCCACGCTCAGCGATATCTACCTGAACAACGTCATCATGCGCTTCATGCAGATCAGCGAGGACTCCACCCGCCTGCTCAAAAAGGTGAGAGATGCTGTACCCCAATTTCTCTGTGGCCCCAAATCTCTCTCTCTCTCTCTCTCTCTGCGCCCCTAACCTCTCTCCCTGCTGCAAAATATCTCTTCCCCACCCCTGCTGGCAACTGCTAGGAATATAAAGATTACTTTAGCTTTCCATACAAACTAGGTTATAGCAGGTCTGATCCTGTTTATCGGAGAACCACCTTCACTTTCCGGTTTGAATCGCTGCCTCCACCTGTAGATCCGCCTCCACTGATTCATTGATGTGATTCAGTTTTAAAAATGTGAGTACTGTCTCTGCAATGTGAATGATTCATCGATCCAAACTTCACAGCTTCCGCCAAGCTTGGCAGGTTGGATTTTGCTTCCGTTGTGAAAATCTGTAGAAGGAAGCAAGCCTGTGCCCTGCGTTGGGTCATGTGACATCCTCCTAGCGGAAGCTTGACCAAGGCTGTCACACACAGCCGGAAAAGAGCACGACCCCCACAGAGATTAGGGCTTCTGCATGAAAGTGCCTGTTTGCGGTCAGGTTTGGCCTATTCTGAGAGCACGAGGGTGCCGCAGGTCACATTTGCTTCAACATATCTTACTCATGGGGTGGCGTGTAACGGTCAAAGTATTCTCCCAGAATGCAAGTTGCCCACTGCAGCTGCATTTGGAATCCGGCTGCGCCAGTCCAGCTCTGGCCAAGAGCCCCGTCGGGGGCGGCGATTGGCTAACTGCCCCAGAGAGAGGGGGGAGGGTGAGCAAGCATGAGCTCGCCGAGAAGCGAGAAAGGCTTGCCTCCGAGGACCAGCAGTGGGCTCGCGGGGGAGGGTATATTAAAAGAAATGGAGGGTATAATTATCTACCAAATTGGGAGAAAAACGGGGAAAAAATCTGAAACAAAATGTAGAAAGGAGAAAAAGATCTTACTCATGTTGCAGAAGGAAAAACAAAACAAGGGTCTTGTGATGCCAGTGGTTACAGCTCCTCGTAAAGATGGATCATCCACCCCCCTGAAGGACAACAGGAACAGGAAGTGGGAAGTACACAGTGAAATCTCCTGATGTTATACTTGTGCCAGTGGGCTCTAGCTGCAACAGCAGGCTAAATATGGGCCTGAGAGTGTCTCGACTCATGCGCTTCTCCCTGACTCCACCCAACACATGCTGCCCATGTGGTCCAGCGTTCTAAAGGGGCCGGGTGATTGGTCCATTAGTCATCAGAGCTCAGCAGTTTCATGCAAATGCCCCTTGGGGACCTCTAGAAGTTGGATGGGGTGAGACTGTCGGTTAACCTATGTCAGTAATTGCTGGAATTCGGTGCCTGGTGGGCACTCGTTGCCTTGGTGACCTCTGTCTGTAACGTGTGTTAGAACCAGACAGGCTTGAGAATTAGGTAGAAGTCCACTCACAGAGGCTACTGTAAAGCACACTGAGAACTTTAAAGGCACTATATTTGTGCAATCTAGCAGTAGCAGTGGTGGTAGTAGTAGTAGCAGCAGCAGTAGTAGTAGTAGTAGTAGTAAATGTAGTAGTAGTAGTAGTACTGGTGGTAGTAGCAGTAGTGGAGACGAGCGGCGAATTTGTGTGGGGAGGGCAAATTGAAATAGAGGGTATAATTGGCCACTAATTTGGGAGAAATTGGAAACAAACGAACAAAAAACATTTCAAAATCCTGCAAGTAGAACTGATCTGCCTCTTAACGGGTTGCCTCTTAACCTTGACGCTCAGATAATAAAATAAAATAAAGTGTCTTTTTGTTTCTGGCAGAATTACCACGGCAAAGTTTCAGAAGCAGAATTGGCCTTTAATTGAATTTGGACTTAGGCATGCGCACTTGTGTTCCATGGTCGGACGGATCTGATGACATGCATTTCTCTTTAGTTATTTATACAGTCAGCTTTTTGTTCTACTCTGCACTCTAGTGTATTATTTATGTAACAGACAGTATATGTCTTTGAAATAGCTGAGTTACCTTTTTTTCCCCAAAATTTGAAAGATTTAACTGTGTCATAGCTCTGCTGATCTATGTCTATATGGATGTAGAACATGTGAAAGTGGAGTTTCCTTCGTGAGAGTCATTGCAATCCATCTCAAATTGTGAGGCTTGTGATTTGTTTTAATTGCTGTGTGCATAGGGGTTTGGGTTAGGTTGGCCTGTTTAGAGGTGCCCTGTGCTCACATGTTTTCATGGATATAATACAGTTTTAGTTGATATGTTGTGCTTCCAAATTTGTAATCTTCAAACCCCCTAAAATGACCGCCCTGCAGGCTGCAATGCAGTGGCTGTTTCACACACTAATACTGGGAAGCATGTCTCAATCATGATGATGACATCATGGATCTGTTTAGCTATTTAGTACAACATAAATCATTAATAATTACAATGATCAATGTCATTATGAAATATGGAAATATGAACAAAATATTCTTATATGGGAAAATAGTTTTCCCATTTTGCTAAGAACACCCTTGAGAACTCAAGTGTGACAAAGTTTCAGTGAATATTTTATTATTGAATATGTTAATATTGTAGGTTTTCGGTCTGTGCCTCCGTGCCAGCCTTGCTGTAGCGGCACATTGTGTTTGGGCGTTGTGTTTGTGGGTTTAATTAGAGCAATGGTTAAATGCGTCGTCTGGATTACAGACCGGGTTATTTACTGCCTTGTGTAGTTAAGCCTGTTACCGGGCGGGGGCCTGTTGTATGTGGCCGTATGTCACACTGAAAGACTCTGGTTCAAGGGGCCTCATTAGTTTGACTCTGAGTAGCTTTCACGGAATTGGTCGTACTCCATCTCGGCAGCACATTGCTTTGAAGTTAAAACCATTCCCTGTGCGGGGGGCTTATTGAAAGCCCTGATTAAATCAAGGGGGGCGAGCAGGTGAGCCCCATGCCCCTTTAACAGGGTGTTGAATTTGTGGGATTTAGCCCATAAATGATCAGTGTCGTTTCAATAGGGCAGCAGTGTTAGCATAATGGTTAAGGAACTGGGCTTGTAACGCAAAGGTTGCAGGTTTGATTCCCAGGTGGGGACACTGCAGTTGTACCCTTGAGCAAGGTACTTGACCTGAATTGCTTCAGTAGAATTGCTTCAGTAAAATATCCAGCTGTATAAATGGATTGTATGTAAAGAAATGTAAACTGTGTAAGTCGCTCATCCACACACTAGAACAGCGCCTTAACAGGATGCAGACCGTGGGGCCCATTCACACACTAGAACAGTGCCTTAACAGGATGCAGACCGTGGGGCTCATCCACACACTAGAACAGCGCCATAACAGGATGCAGACCGTGGGGCCCATTCACACACTAGAACAGTGCCATAACAGGATGCAGACCGTGGGACTCATCCACATACTAGAGCAGTGCCTTAACAGGATGCAGACCGTGGGGCTCATCCACACACTAGAGCAGTGCCTTAACAGGATGCAGACCGTGGGGCTCATCCACACACTAGAACAGTGCCTTAACAGGATGCAGACCGTAGGGCTCATCCACACACTAGAACAGTGCCTTAACAGGATGCAGACCATGGGGCTCATCCACACACTAGAACAGTGCCTTAACAGGCTGAGCCATCCAGAACTCCCTGGAAGAGGCCTTTAACTGAGCTTTGGAAGGTATCCCAATCTGTCCAGTGAAAACTGCTGAGGCTGGGGCTGACAAACGACATCAGCTCCTTCTTCCAAATGTGAGTAATACCAGTGTTTATTCCCCACAGGAGAACAGCATAGCACAGCACAGCACAGGCAGGGAACGGGACCTTATCTTGTGTGCAGGGGTAATGAACACAGTCAATAGAGGACACAGTGGAGGGACGTGCTTTAGGAAGATCTCAAGAGCTGCCATGATCGCTGTCACATGTCATTGGGGAAAAGCCCTGATCCAGTCTGGTTGGCCATTATAACGAAGAAGCAAAAGCGGTAAACAGTGCGACTTAAGCAAATGAAGACAGCGTGCTAACGTGTGCTACTGCACACACATTATAAAGGGGGAAGTTGTATGGTGATGTGCCTTTACTCATATTTTTGTGCTCTCTCATCATCTCGGGCTGACCCCCTGGTCCAAATGGAACCAGGGAGAGAGAGAGATCTTTCCAGGTCTCCACAAACAAGTGGGCTTTGAAACGCTGTGACCTTCTGTGTCCTCGCAGAGAGTATTCTTTGCAGAAGCCTCTGGAAGCGGGCCGCGGTGGCAGTGAAAGTAGGATGCGTAGTCAGCACCTGCTCCTCCCAGCGGAGTGATGGGGGAGAATCGGGAACGGGAACCCAACTGGGAACCGCGAAAGAGGACCAAGAGATGAAACGCATTAATAACAGGCTGACAGAGCCCCGGACGTTCTCTTGGGTCTCCCACGCCCTCCCCGCTCCCCCGGTGTCGAGCACGTGTGTGAGGGCACCCCAGATTAGCTTTAGGGTTGACTTGGTTCTATTTATGCACCAAACCGTTAACCATGCACACTTGTGTTTCATGGTTGGATGGGTCTTATGACATGCATTTCTCTTTAGTTCTTTATACAGTATACTCTTTGTTCTACTCTGCAGTGTTTTATTTATGTAACAGACAGTGTTTCTTTGAAATTGCTGGGTTACCTTTTAGAAATAACTGTGTCATAGCCGTGCGTCTCTACGGTTGTAGAACATGTGAAAGGTTTCACTTTGTTTTGTTTACGCACAGTGAGACCATTTGCTGACCTCTATAATAAATAGATGGAAAAGCCAGAAACATGAGCTTGTGGGGATGGTTTCGGCCCTGGGCCTCACCCCTGTGAAGAGACCCTGAACGCTGGGGTCTGAGCAGGGTCTAGGACGGGGGATGTCTCTGGTCTTCTCCAGGTTTTGGTCCCTATGCTGATAAACCCTCAGGGCATGTAGTGTGTGGCGGCTGTGCTGGGATTTCTACAGAACCAAGGAACCTTCCAGTGACATTCACATCCACTTAGTCAACATTTGCTCTCATCCAGAGTGACTCACAAAACTGAGTGTGCATGAGCATGTTAAAATAGGTTTACAAGAGAGCAGCAGTAACTACAGAAAAAGATAATTAACACTCTTAAGAGTAAGACTAACAAGAGGGAAGTGGAAGTGGGAGAATGAGTTATACAGCTATTCAAATATATACTATTCTCACAAACACATTTTAATGTCCTGTCAACATTTCCAGTTGTGGAGATCGCACTGCAGTTTTTTTCCCCACTTTACGCGACCACCCCCCCCGCCCCCCTTTGGGGAGGGGGATGGGTGTAAACCCTACAGCATGTTACAAATTTGAGACTGTCCCCCCCTGGCCCCCTCTTGGGGAGGGGGATGAGTGTAAACCCTACAGCATGTTACAAATTTGAGACTGTCCCTGCTCTGGCCCCCCGCCCCTCTGTGTAAACCCTACAGCCAGATTTGAGACTGTCCCTCTCTGGCCCCGCCGCCTCTGTGGGAGGGGGATGAGTGTAAACCCTACAGCATGTTACAGATTTGAGACTGTCCCTCAGTGGGGGGGCTGCTCTGGCCCCCGCCCCTCTGTGGGGAGGGGGATGAGTGTAAACCCTACAGCATGTTACAGATTTGAGACTGTCCCTCAGTGGGGGGGGGCTGCTCTGGCCCCCGCCCCCCTGTGCAGCCGTCCTCTCACCTGCGCAGGTGTGGGCCCTCATGTGACATCATTTTGTGAAATGTGACATCATCTTCAAAGACGACTCCCTGGAGCTTGTTATCCACATGCGTGGGCGGTATGCTGGAAACCAAGGTCTTTTTTGTGTGTCAGACATAAATATGTAATGTGTTCTGTGGGTTGGAGTGAACTTGGTGTCAAATAATACCATATGCAGTGAAGCCTCAACCAAAAAACAGTATCTTATTACAACAATCCTAGCAAAGGAAACGGGGATTCTGCAGAAGAGTGACATGTTGGTATGTGGTTGATTTTTGTTTCTTTTAATTACTTTGTCTAGAAATTCATCATTGAGCCTGCTTGACTTAAATGGCTTCAGGATTTGGTGCAATACAAAGATAGATGCTGTATGTGTCCAGGCACCGCATCAACATAAAGGAGCAGGATGTGGCTTTGTGTTGTATTTGTTCCCCCCCCATGTCCAGACCAGGGAGACGTCTTGCACTCTTCTGGGTCCAGATCAGAGGTCAGGATTGATTCTCAGAGCCTTGTAACGGATTAGGTGCTGGGAAATGCATGGAGAATGAGATTAGTGCTGAAAGAATTGAGTTTAGAGGGAAACTCTGAGGGTTGTGTGAGTCTGAGACCTGAAGGGTGATTTATGAATCGATCCATCATCTCACAATTGTCAGGGTGACAAACGATGAGCCCGGTCTCTGTAAACATCTGGGCATTCATAATGGGTCAACGTGGGTTAACAGTCTGGACTCTGGATCCAGCAAAAGAGCCCCAGACCATCATGCTTCCTCCTCCATGTTTGACAGTTGGTGTCACACACTGAGGAACCATCCTTTTGCCTACTCAACGGCGTACAAAAACCCTGCGTGATGGACCGAAGATTTCAAATTTTGATTCATTGGTCCCTAAGACCTTCTTCCAGTCTTCAGTAGTCCACTGACGGTGCTTCATGGCCCAGGCAAGCATTTATTTTTCTTATTTTGCAATGGCTTTCTTACTGCCGCTCGACCTGTCAAACCTGCAGCTCAAAGTCTTCTCTTAACAGTTGAAACTGAGACTCCCTTACTTTGACCAGTGTTAAGCTGTGCTTGAAGCTGTTGTCCTGTGAGCCGCCTATCCCACAACCTGTTGACTCTCAGAAACTTGTCTTCTGATTTTGTTGTGGCTTTGGGTCTGCCAGACCTCTTCCTGTCAGAGTTTCCTCCAGTTTCCAAGTGTCTTTGATGGTGTAGGAAACTACTCACTGCCAAAAGATTTACATTATTTTTCAGTTTTTGGTAACCTAAACTTTTTTTAAACCTCTGGCTGTTTACCACTTACCTTTGTACCATTTCAGGTTATTCACTGGACTTGAACTGCTTAAATTTCAGTAAAAATTGGAAAATGGAGATGTTCTAAAACTTTTGACCGGTAGTGTACGTGTACCTGTGCATGTTCTGGCTAGAAGTCAGCACAGTCCTCGACTGTTGAACAGTGTTCAGTTCTGGCCCACATATAGGCCAGAATAGGCCAGGTATGCTTCCACATAAAGCTGGATGAATATTGTAACACAACTAACAGCAAGGTTCAAATCAGTGTCATCTACTTCACTAAACTGAATCACATCCTGTAGACCGAGTGCATAAACTTGACCATGTGTGACAGTTTCAATATGCTTGAATTCTGCACAAATGAACACTTTATATATTTAACGTCACCACCTTGAGCTCTGTCGCAAACTTAGCACATCTGTTATATTCACATTTGTTAATGTTTACAACGGGATGTTCAGTCCCTGTACATTCCAGCTGTCACCATTATGTGGTAGGCCACAAGTTGTTTGCCGCTCTGTTTAATCTGTCCTTTCCTGTCATTCTTTTTCAGAGCAAAGACATAACCTTTCAGCTTCAGGAAGACTTGATGAAAGTCCTCAACGAGCTCTATACTGTAAGTGTGTCTTCATTCTTTCCCCAGTCCTCCCATTCCTTACACATTACAGCAAAAATGCACTGAGCCACCGAAGAAGCTGTTTTTTTTTTTTTTAAGCTTGAGCTGGATCAGTGAAACAAAGAGCTGCTGATAGCTACTGTACCAACAGGCCCTGGCAATACAGATGGTGTACAGGGGAGACCAGTCGCTAGGTCAGCACACCGCCAACTTTTCAGAGCAGGTTTTTTGGGAGGAAATCTGACATTGTGACTTCAGTTGAGGAATGGTGGTTGGACCTATAGACTTAAAAGCCTCCACCTTGTGAATTAATAAAAACGATTATGTTTCAAGGATACACGAGCATGTAACAAAGCCAGCTAGACTGTCAAGCCAGCTACAGATGTGCAGAGGATGTTAGTAATGGGGTCCCGGATCTTACCTGTCAGATGGTGCCCTGTAAATCACGCCGCAAATCTGCGGACACTTTTACAGATCTGTGACACTGCTAGAGCCGTGTGCCCAAATCACCAATCAATACTTAATTTCCCAAGCTTAATTACTGTTGTCTGGGCCCTGGGCATGACACCCAAAGACGAAAAGAAATTGTGAGTGTGTCCACAGCAACGGTAATCAAATGCAAATGTGTGCCCAGGTGTTGCAGATTTTTATGCCTGGAGTGACGTGAGGGCCGGCACTCCCGCTCCCTGATTTATAGCGCATAATTTATGCACGGTTCCCATTAGTCTTTTGGCTGCTCATTCAGTGTGGCAGACGGCTAACGCTATCCTCTGGAACCTCTTTTACCGTAAAGGGCACTGCCTCTCATCAGTACACACGGTGTGTTTGGCTGCTCTTTCCAGACGCAGTAAAGGTTTTTAATGAGAGGATTGTTCATCGGCTCTCGCTTCTCAGACTCGAGAGCGATGCAACACAACTGTGCGTGTCCACAGTTTCTGTCCTTACGTCTAAGAAAACATATTTGGTGAGAGGGAGGGGGTGTTAAGCAATGAAGAATAATTAAATACAATGGTACAATGAGTCATTAGAATCTTTCGACACTACAGTCTACAGTACTGAAGAGTAAGTGTGATTAGTGTGGTTCATTCCCTTTGATGGGACCTTGGTCTTTAGCTCAGCCAGCTGGTCTCCTGGCAACAGTGGGCAACTTGCATTCCAAGCGAATGCTTAGATCGTTATGCTCCCCGAGGCCCCTGAGAGTTCCTTTTTTGACAGAAAGGTTTTCTTGCCCTCACAGTACGGTTGTGTTCTACAAGAGAGCAGGGGTTGTGGGGTACGGGGTGGGGGGCAGGAAAGTCAGCGGATTAGGGAATGGTGCAGACATCTGCCACCTCCACCACACCCAACTTGCTTGAGCATTACAATTTCAGTTCAGTCCACTCCAAGCACACGTGAAAATAACATGTTTCACTTTTGTCACCTGTCATGTGCTCTTAGTAACTTCCTAATGTATGTAGGGGGGGTTATTCATAACCTGGCAACCTGGCTCTTTGTGAATCTGTCCCCACAAACAAAGCGCAGGTCACAAGGCTCAGCGATGATTTATTTTGACTTCAAAGGTGAACAAAGAGTTGTTGGGGGTCTGTTAGTTGTTTAGTCTTGGCTATATGTCGACATATGCTGCCCAGTTTGAGACCATGCTCTGGTTGTGGTCACCGAGACAGCTGTTTGTGGCGATTCCCCCCTCCCCAGTCCCCATCCGTCCTATTAAGTAGTGAGCATTTCTACCTGGTCAGTGTGGAATTTTCATCTTTCTCCCTGACGTTACTTCCAACCAACTGCTGAGTGTGTTCTAAAGACGATATCATAAGCCATCTGCAATATGTTAAATGGCACTGCAATTAGTTGTGGTTCTGGAGCTCATATGAGAGAAGGAAGAAATCCAGTTTCTGTGATGCGCAGCAAATTGCTCCCACAGCCAGTAATTGGTTTCCGATTGAGTAGGAAGATGAAAGCTCCCTTTGTGTTTTTTTTCTTCTTTTGTGTGTGATTCAAAGCCCAGAATGAACTGTAGCTCTTTGAATCTCTGACCTCTAATATCTCTCTCTCTCTCTCTCTCTCTCTCTCTCTCTCTCTCTCTCTCTCTCTCTCTCTCTCTCTCTCTCTCTCTCTCTCTCTCTCTCTCTCTCACCCTCACTCACTCACTCACTCACTCACTCACTCACTCACACAGGTGATGAAGACCTACCACATGTACCACACGGAGAGCATGAGTGCCGAGTGCAAACTGAAGGAGGCGGAGAAGCAGGAGGAGAGGCAGATTGGGCGGACGGGCGACCCCGTCTTCCACATCCGCCTGGAGGACAAGCACCAGCGCCGCAGCTCCGTCAAGAAGATCGAGAAGATGAAGGAGAAGGTTCATTCATAATAATAGTTATAATAATGCCGGTCATTAAAAAAATGGAACTGATCTGTTCATGTTGATTCTGTGCAAACTCCGTAAATTACCATTTACAGGGATGGAAAACATGGAAACAGCACTCCGAATATGCAGCTGTTTGAGCCATTCCAGGTCTTACCAGAAGCAGCTCAGTGATGACGCCTGCTGTTTGGTTTCCACTCGGTGCTCTGATCTGCTTCTAGTAAGGTCTGGGATGGCTCCTCTGTGTACATTTGAATTCAGTACGTTTGCGCAGCTGGACTCTACGTCCCTTTGCTCTTCAGTGTGTGTCAGGTCGCCATGGCACCCGGCTTTCAGGTCGCCATGGGACCCGGCTTTCAGGTCGCCATGGGACCCGGCTTTCAGGTCGCCATGGGACCCGGCTTTCAGGTCGCCATGGGACCCGGCTTTCAGGTCGCCATGGGACCCGGCTTTCAAGTCGCCATGGGACCCGGCTTTCAAGTCGGCACTGTGTTGGAAACAAAACGGTAAATATCACCGGCGGTCTAGATTACTCATCGGGAAGAAAACGGCCAGACTCTATGCTTCAGGCTCTGCTTTGCTTTAACTCGGTGACACACAGTTTACGGCTTAACTGCCACGTCAACAGTGTTTTCACAAACACTTAATGGAGTGTGGTTTGGGGTTGGGGGGGAGGAGATGGTGTCTGAATATGGAATTGGGTTTGTGAGTCAGTGTCCGTGGGTCAATTTGTCCAGCTCGCAACTGGCAGGATGACTAATGCGCCGCTCCATTTCTGCAATTGAAGAAGTGACTTCAGGAACGACTTTGACCAAGGAAGATTTATGTAGTCAGCCTTCTTACTTCATTTTTTTTTTGTGTGGTTAAAAAAAATATCTTTTGTTTTTTTCTTTCTTTGTTATGCTTCCACTTAACACCTGTTTTGGATTCTGCTGTAGTATTTTTGGAAGCTTTGTGTTTGCCAATCATCTCCAGAAAGCTGCATAGACTGCGTCTTGAAAGATGAAAAAGGACCCCTGGTTGTCAATAAAAAATAAATTCCTCCTCATTACATTTCTTTCTTCTCTCTCTCTCTCTCTCTCTCTCTCTCTCTCTCTCTCTCTCTCTCTCGCTCTCTTTCTCTCTCTCTCTCAGCGCCAGGCCAAGTATTCTGAGAACAAACTGAAGTCAATCAAAGCCCGAAACGAGTACCTCCTGACACTGGAAGCAACAAACTCATCTGTCTTCAAGTACTACATCCACGACTTGTCTGACTTAATTGATGTGAGTACAAACCCCCCCTTCCCCCCACAAAAGTAACTAACAGGACAACTGATTTATTTTTAGTAGGAGGGTATCTGAAGCAGAAGGACATGCTCATTCGTTTATTTTACTGTAAACTGTAAAAACCAATTGTGGGGTAGGTATGTGAGAGCTCATCCCATGAATCCTCTATGCTTTCCTCATTAATATCTCGTTAAGGATTCTTTGCAACGCTCCATTCTGCGGTGGCACAGATCACAGGAAACCGACCCACCGTGTTCTAACAAACAGGGTTTTGCTGGGAAGCTCAGTTTTAATGAAAACCTCTCTAATTTTGTTTTTTTGTGTGTGGTGTGTGTGTGGTGGTGTGTGTGTGTGTGTGTGTGTGTGTGTGTGTGTGTGTGTGTGTGTGTGTGTGTGTGTGTGTGTGTGTGTGTGTGTGTGTGTGTAATTACATTTTTACTTTTGCTGATTTTTACTTACTGCACCCAGCTACTTTCTGGGTAGTTACACACACCCCACTTTAACCCCAGAAGAAGTAATTGGCAAGCTGTGGAGATTTGTTTAATTGGGTGTTTAAAAGGTTAGGCTAACGGGATATGAGACTTCACTCCCCCTACAGCCAATCAGCACAGAGCTGCCATTTCATTGGCCAGCAGGTAGAAGCTGTGGCGGTAACCCTAAGCAACGGAAAGGAATTCAACAGGCAAACGTGTGATAGAATGTACAGGAATTCCAGTGTTTTACATTCTCATCTAAGTACAGGGGTGTTGACTGGTCAAAGGGAAATTCAGGGTTTAAATGTGTCATTATTTCATGTCCGGGAAAGTAAAATGGTCAAAAGGTCATGAAATGAATTTTCTGGATAACTTCAGCCTCTGCTGTAGGTCATTCATCCTTGAGCTTTGTGTTCGCTGAATACACACGCAACGCATGGGAGCTGCTCCCAGGAAATCTTTTATTTGTGAAACTGCTCAGGATATTTTTTTCCCAGCTCAAAAAACCCCACAATATACCCAGATGTATAGATTGATGCTGTTGCCTGGGAAACCGAAGAATAGAACGGCGCCGTGGTTGTTTTGTGGCTTTTGTGTTCCGCACACAGCCGAAGAAGTAAATTGAACCTAATTTTCGTGAAACGCTGTGTCTAAAAGTGCATCTCCTCTGTATCTCTGGCAGCGTTTATGTGCTTGTTTTAGTTTAAATTTAATCTTTCACTGCTTGTCTCAGTACGACCTGTAAGGGAGGTGATGAATTATTATTGCTATTAAAATAGATTTTTTATTTTCTTGGAACGTTTTACTTGAACGATTCATCATAAAGTGTACATAACACTGTCATAATGTATGCAACAGATTTCACAAATTTACAGATTCAAACTGATTCAATGCTGTCCCTACCTGTATTATGTCAGTATGATGACATTGGCCATAAACTGTAACACACTCTCATTACTGGTTATGGCAGTGTTATGTCATGCTTATGACAGGCATTATGTCATAATAAGGTGAAGTGTTACCCTTCCCCCCCCCCACTATTATTTCCGCTGAATCACTCTTTTATGATCGCTTCGTACTGGTGCAGAGTCTGCTCTTACTTTGTGTAATATACTGTAATATACTGTCTTGTTTGTATTGTCTGTAAATTATTTTATTTTTTCCCCCCAAAAAAATCTGATTTTTTAATGCCCAATTATACCCTCTATTTTTATTTCGATTTACCCTCCCCACACGATTCCGCCACTTGTCTCTACGAGGCAAGTTAATTCTCAGAGGGCAGTGAACTCCACTTCCTTCTAAACTGAATTTGTCCACCCACGTTCTGGAGACACCCTTACATGCTTCACGGTGAACTCGAGCCGGCTCACCCTCCCCCCTTCCCCCTCCCCATGGGGTGGACAGCCAAATGTCGCCCCCGATCGGGGCTAACGGCCAGGGCTGGCCTGGCAGAGACGGTTTACAGACCGTGTCCCTGATAGGCAGTCGCACTCATATCAGACCAGCCAAGATACCATGCGTTAGACCACTATGCTATCCGCCGCCCTGTATTGTCTGTAATTGAATATGCTGCTGCCTCCTTGGCCAGGTATCCCTTGCAAAATACATCTTCTGATCTCAATGGGACTAACCTGGTTAAATAAAATAAAATAAAATAAATAACACTGGTCTCAGTTACGGTGGGTCTGTGTGTTTTGTGTGCCCGTGCGTCGGAGCAGTGCTGTGATTTGGGGTACCACGCCAGCCTGAACAGGGCTCTGCGCACCTACCTGTCGGCCGAGTACAATCTGGAGACGTCCCGGCACGAGGGCCTGGACATCATGGAGAACGCTGTGGACAGCCTGGACCCCAGCAGTGACCGGCAGCGCTTCATGGAGATGTACCCCACCGCCTTCTGCCCCCCTGTCAAATTGGAGTTCCAGCCCCACATGGGGGACGAGGTGGGTGGGCTGGGAGGAGTGCACACCGCCAAACGTCTCCTCCCCCAAATGTATTAATGAAATCGATTTTGGGCGATTCTAGCATGTTTTTGTGTCGCGTCCCTGCAGGAGGTTTGTTTTTTGTTTCGAGTCTTGGAAACATTATGGAATGAAGAGCATCTGTGTTAAATGACGCCCTGTAGTTTGGCTGGTTCTGAGCGAAAGTAGCCACAAGCGGCCTTGGTTTCCTTCCGACTGTACGCTCTCGCGCATTCATACAACTTTATCAAACTTTGTTCCAAGTTGGCCTAGGCAATATTGGCCTACTTCTCACTGCCTATATTTTCTATCAGCTGTTGTCCTGGTGTATGGAGTCAGAACAGGTTCAGTGGAGGCGTGGTTTTGCCACATTAACTGTGATTGTACTGCATGTCCTTTGTAAGGAATTTACATTTATTAGTTTGCAGTCCAAAGCCACTTACAAGCCCATTATGACAGACAAAACCAAGTGCAAATAGCCAGGGTACCTACAAGCAGCAGTAGTAGTAGAGTCGATGGTAACACTGTAGATAGCCTACTTTATTGCAAAGCTAATCTGCCTTAGACACCGTATGTGTGAATGAGGCGTGGCGGTCAGGTGATTCGCTCTCTCCCTCCTGATAGGTGTGTCAGATCACTGCCCAGCCGCCTGTCCAGGCTGAGCTGCTGCTGCGGTTCCAGCAGCTGCAGTCCCGGCTCGCCACACTGAATATTGAGAACGAGGAGGTGAGCCGTACTGCGTTTGTTCACCCACCGTCTCGCTCCACAGCTGTGATGGAGCCAGGGTTTTCTTCGTTTGAGGGGGAAGTGCTATCTCGTCCCATTTTTAGAGCATGCCTCTGCCGCAACCATGACAAAACCAGCATGTATCAGTGCAGTTGTTCCCCTTTGGTGCTTGATTTACAGGTAAGTTCTATAAACTTGCGTGCATCTGCCTGTGTGGTGTTGGTGTGTGTGTGCGTCTGCCTGTGTGGTGTTGGTGTGTGCATGGGTGCAAATCCCTTTGGTTTTCATACTCTTTTGGTTCTTGTATCTTGTCACACAAGGCTCCCCCCACTCAGCCCCCTCTCGCACCCAGGACTAGAGAGGTCCTGTCGGTCCCGTCTCAGATTCTCCTGAGAAGCGTTTCAAAAGGAAACACTGGTGTGGGGCAGGCTGGGGTTCCGAGTTAATACCGTTCCACCGTTATATGTAAGATTTCACATTTCGTATAATATGTGCCCATGAGATTGTGCACCACACATACATCGTGTGTGATCGGCGGTGTGTTTGTCCTGGGATTGGTTGTGGAACGGCAGTCCATCTATTTTTATTAACACGTGGTTCTTATATTCACATATGTACCATAAGGCTCTGGCTGCATTGCTTTGCCTCTGGTTTTTATGAATGCTCGCACGCAGATGTGCCGGAACATGCTGGTGTTTTTCGGGTTTACAGAAGCACTGTGATTTCAGCAGATTCCTCATTTTCATTTTCCTGCACGTGGAGTTTATTGAAAGGACATTTTGAGGGACTAAAAGCACCCGTTGCCCCATCCAAAATAATAAGAACATAAATGAGAAAGCTGAGAGGAGCAGCTCATGTAGGTAACCAGGTTATGTAAAACCTTTATTTTAGAATGCTTAAAATGTAAATGCTTAAAATGTAGTCATTCTAGTGATACGGTGCCGAAACACATTGCTGTTGGCTGCTTGGAATTCTAGTATCTTCTATCGGATATGCAGATTTAATAAAGGAATTTTAAGGACATTTTTCTCCTTCCACCCACATACAAGCAGGTCCACTTTTATGTTACATTTTTTTCTAAAATATCAGTTGTGGTTTTCCCCCTTTCCCCAGCTTCGTTCTCTCCAAATAAATAATAAAAGATCTGTGTTAGATTTCAGGATCATTATTATTATTGTTATGATCATATACTAAGAGAACTTCCTCGAGAGGGATCAGCCGATGTTCACTTCCTGTCTGTGTTTCTTTTTTGTTTTAAGCAGAATTCATCTTTTTGATTCAGATGTCTACTGTGGCGTAAATGTAACACTGCACGTCTTTCCAGTGCTTCTTGGTACTTTGTAGACATGGAATGAACTCCACGGACGTTGTCTGAGGGAATCTTCTGAGCTTCTTGTCCAGAACGGTGCTGACTCCTTGCTGGGGAAGATTGGTCAGGGATGCGTGTCAAAGCCTGAGCGTTCTGGAACATTCCCCCACTACTGCTGGCGCTGGACATCAGCCCGTCCTCATCCTGCTGAGCCTTAACCATGCACAGCCAATCAGCTTCCAAGGAGAGTGACTCCGTCTGTAACCATAGCGATCTCGTGACGCGTGAAGTGAGGCGGGCTGCGCTGGTCACATGGTCAATCACAGACTCTCGGCTCTTGTAGTCTGCAAGCACGTGCAAAGCCAGCTTCTGAAAGCCCTGGTTTAATGGAATCACATAGTTAACGCTTCAGGCTCCTCGTTACTTCTGTACCGGATGATGTTGTGATGAATGGGTGGGCGGTTTGTGGTTCTGTGTAGCTCAGTAGGTAGCACATGCCGCTGGTCATGGGTTTGATTTATGCATTCACTACTGTAAGTTGCTTTGGATAAAAGCATCTCCTAAATGGTACAGTATATACTATATGATTTGAGGAGGCTGGACAGGGGAAAGAAACCTGGTTTCCTTCTCCACCAATCAGAGACATCTCCCACTCCACCAATCATAGACATTACTACATTGGCATAAAGGGGAGCCTCTTGGTCAGGTAGAACATCCCCCTACAATGCTCTTCTACTACAATATTTGTAATTTTCCCCACTTTTTAGCAGTGTGATAACTAGAAAGCTTCTACACCCTTTACTGTGAAGCACTTTCAGATTGTGAAATTATTGGCTCATCTATAAAAAATAAACTTGGAGGTCAATGTTTTCTGTAGGTTAGTTTTACTGCATGTTTAGTTCAGGTTAATGTTACTCTGTGCTTACTGGAGGTTAATGTTACCGGGTGTTTACTGCTGGTTAATTTTACTATGTGTTTACTAGGTTAGTGTTACTGCATGTTTAGTACACGTTAGTGTTACTGCATGTTTCGTTCAGCAGGCACATGCGCAGATAGGGCTCAGAGTCAAAAAGTGCCGTTTTTTTGGCTGGTGTTAAATGTACTTTTCTTTATTTGTTATTGAAATTCTATCAAATATAAAGAGGAAAAAATACAACATATCAATTTAAAAAGTACTCCACTCTCCAACCCCCCTTTCCAAATGGTTTTGTCTCAATCAATCAATCAACGTTGCATCTTCCGACATTCTAAATACAACTTGTCATGAAAAGCACCGCATCCTCAGCCCCAGTTTGGTTACAGTGAATGATATCATTCTGGTAGGCACTGTTTTAATTCTGAAACCACGATTAAACAACACTTACTTACTTTTTATGTTATATATCCGTAAAAAAACTATGAAGTAGGTCAGTAGGACAGTAGGACTTGCCACCTTCATGCTGTAATTTCATCATTACTGGCCTCGGTACTCACGAGCAAGTAAGCTAGTCTAATTATCATTTAAACAACGTTATCTTCGTCATGCAGGACAACTTACAAATATGCAATTAATTTCTGAAGCAGGTAGTTACATTTTGCATAGTTTTGCTAGTTTAGTGTAGTCACCCCCTTTTCTTTATAGCCTGTTTTCTAAAAACGTGATGTTTAAAAGTGTATTATTGTGTCGGCATGTAGCAGTGTGGAATTACTGTTGTAGACAGGGTGATACAATCTGTAGAGCATGAACCATGCCACACTTAGGAAGTGTACATACTGGAAAGGTATGATCTGTTTGAATGCCATTAAATTGCATTCTTCCTAACTTTCTTTCTCAAAGAAACCACTGATCTAATGTCACTGAATTGGTGTAAACAACTGAACACTGGCTGACTTGCATTACTACATCAAATATGTGGTTTCTTCATGGAATAATGTGTTTCAGTAGAATTTAAACAGGTCCCATGTTATGAACATAGTGTGTGATTATGGATGGCGGCGGTGTGGCAACATTGGAGTGGGAATAGTGCGTGTCGGTGGGGTGAGTGCCCTTTTTTTTTTTTTTTTTGCTTGAGCCCCTGCCCCCCAAAATGTCTGCACGGCCCTGTAGTTCAGGTTAATGTTACTGCATGTTTAGTACAGGTTAATGTTACCGGGTGTTTACTGGAGGTTACAGCTCATGCTCTTTTGGCTTAGAGCCAGACACTGACACCTGGCCCTCTGCTCTGGATCCTGTCTCAGGAGGAATATGCACCTCTGGGACTTCTCTCCCTTTCCTTACTTCCTCTCACTGAAATACTATATTTATAATATAATATAATGAAGTTTACGAACAAATGTTGCACTGTGACTTGTCACTGCGTGCAACATTACGTAATTAGTAAGGAAGAAATGCGCTCAGGTATTCTGCTGTCTGAGGTTTTTGGTTTACCAATTTTCCTGCTACCAGGTGTTTTTTTTTTTTTTTTTTTGCTTACTCATGTTTTTCTGGAACTGCTGGATTACTGTGTCATAAACCATACCACAGAGCACCAACATGTTATTAAAGATGTCTGAACTTGAAAAGTGGAAATTGTGAATGAATTTGGCTTTGGGCATCTGAGATAATTGTTGTTTATATTCTGCCATGTGGAGCTCCTCAGTTTCTTGCTTTGTAAAAGGGCTGATGATTACACTTCTTTCCTGTTTCCTCTTGCACGCTTTTGTTAGTCCAGACTTAGCCTGCACGTCACTTCCTTTGAGTGTGTTTGTGAAGGGACGAATGTGGATTTTGTCATTTGAAAGATAATATCCACACTAAACAAACACATGAAGCCCCAAAATCACCCTGTCTCTCAGTGATTAAAGAGCTTAATGAGTCCCGGGTCAATCAAGCAAAACCCACGCATGGTCCTTACTTGTCCTTGCTATTTTCGGTTTTATTGAGGTGTGGCCCCTGGGAAAGTGCCAGTATCTCTGTCCGTTGGTTCTGAGCTCAACCTACGCAAACGTTAAGTGGGTGTGGTGTTGAGAGACGCTCCCGCAAGTGTGTCGTTTACCTGAGCCATGCGCGTGGTTGTGTTTGTGCTTGTCATGTCCGCACTCTGTCATGATTCCATTTAGCTTTTGTTGTTTTTCCTGTGTGGAATATACAGTAAATACAGTAACCCCTAACAACGGCGGCAGACTGCAAAGCGCTGTATTGCACCAAATGTGGTCAGTCCTGCCCTGATTAGCTTATTAACAGTTATTAAAGTGTTTTTCAATTTTTTTGATTTTTTTCAATTTTTTGGTCCCAATTTGGTAGCCAATTATACCCTCTATTTATTTCGCTCACCTTTACCCTCACCCAAATGCCAAACTCCCCCAGGGCCGTCTCTACAGGGCAAAGCTATTCTCACGAGGTCATTGCAAGAGTTTCTCTCTTGATTCCATCCACCAGTGTTGCATCCCTTGATGTTATCAGAAATTTTTTACCGTGTGGTTTATATTTACTGATGACACATAACATTACGTTATGTTGCAGAAGCATGTTGTGGAGGCGTGCTCAGGAGGCGTGTTTCGTTTATCAAAGAGATCATGAAAGGCAGAATGGTCTGCAAGGCCTCACCCAGCACTTTTAATCGCGTCAGTGGGGCTGTTTCTGTGCGTACTCAGGGGGGGTGTTTCTGGTTGTTCGGGACTGCAGTGCTCGATGTTGCCATGGTCGTATGAAACCCCTGTGATCCATGAGGACTTCCTGAACACAGCAGTCTCAGGTTATATGTAAACAGCCTCTGAAGCTGCCTCTCGTTTTGTGAGACCAGTTCTAACACCCGTTCTGCCTGACCCACTCCACTCTGCCCTGCCCTGCCCCCTCCCTCCTGCAGGTGAAGAAGACCTCAGAGGCCACTCTGACCACGCTGCAGGACATGGTGACCATGGAGGACTACGACGTGTCCGAG